>JAJHZJ010000049.1:8622613-9222613 GCA_023548195.1 Bettongia penicillata ogilbyi | reverse complement strand
AAGCTCATATTTTTTACTGGTCATTTTTTGACTGCTTTAGATCTTAGATGCATTATATTCTCAATAAAGAGATTAATTTGGTTACTCCAAAACAGATAACATCCAATTTTCCACACTTTTTGTTATGCAACTTAATATAGAAATTGCTCTAACCTGTTAACCAAAATGTACTCTAACCTGCTCCAACCACTTCGAGAATATTGTGAATAGCTCTAGACACTACGTTTTAGGACAAATGTTGATTAATTATAGGGTATCCAGAGTATAGTGAAAAGGACCACAAAGGACCTCAGGATCATGCCATAAAATGATAAGTTAAAGCAATAAGGGATGTTTAGTATGAAAAAGAGCTGGCTGAGAGGGAACATGGTAGCTGTATTGAAGGGCTACAAAAGGGACCTAAAAGTAGACTTCTATTTGGTTCAAGAGGACAGAAGTAAAGTAATGGACTAAATCTTTCAAGGGACAAATTCAGGTTTTAAGCTATTCCAAAGCAGGAAGTCATGGTTTTCCTGACATATGTCTTTCAGTGAAAGTTGGAGACAATGTAGAAAGGAATGTATTTTTTTCAATTAAAGGAACAAATGGTCCCTTCTAAATAAATATAGAAAAAAATTTACTAAGATTTGAAGGGGTTATGATCTTCATTAGTGGTATATAAACCTGTGCTAAGGAACTTGTGACTCTTTTGAAGTATTCAAATATACTCTTTTTAAGAAGGGAGAGAATTGTACAAAATGAAGAGTGGATTTCAGAAAGATTTCCATTAAAATTAGTTGACAAAAATTTAAATTTAAAGGTATAGACTGACTTTTTTGAGGGGAAAAAATATATTTATATGGAGTAGCTTGTTCCCTAGCAGTCAGATAAGTGTTCACGCTGCTCTCCTAATAACAGTTGGCACTTACCTACTTCTCAGATATTCAGGGTGCTCTCTTTCCTGCAAATGGTCAGACAGAACTGAAACTTTTATCTTCAGTTATTAATAAGGACATGTGATTGAGAAAAGATTAATGATGGCATTTTATCTATTGACCTTTCAGAACAGCCCAGGTGACCATATTCCCTATATGGTATTTACAAAGAATGATTATTTGAGTAATCCCCCCAAAATCATTCACCCATTATTCTCTGAAAGTTATAGTGTTAAAGATTTATACAAGCTATACTTCAAATATACTCTGCAAATTTCCATTGTTCAATTTAATTTCCCAAAGATTATATACATCTGCATGAAGACTGGATATAGCAACCAGTTTTCATATACAAATATCAATTTGAGTACAGAATTTCCCTATTTTATGCATTGTTCTACAGGCATATTGAAGGAATCAGTTCGGGAAATATGGTTATGCTCAAAGAATCCAAGTAAAAAAATAGAATTAATTGGAAAATCAATCAGCCAACAAGTGTTTGATTTTATAAAGAAAATTTAGTTTCTCAGAGTATATCTAGGTAATGCCAAAACAATTGTTTAATTTAGAAAATTTAGTTCCTGGAAAATCAATTAATTTAGTAAAATAATCAGTTAAGCCAACTGTTTAGTTTCAGGGAAAAACAACTTAAATACACTTTCCTATAATATTTAAAGGTAGTATAGTATAGTAGACAGAGGGCAGATCTGGTTAGAAAGGGGACCAGCACTGCTTCTCCATATTCAAGCTGTGTAAATATGGACAACTCATTTACCCATTCAGTGATTGTAATATTAATGAAAGATCTTCCCTACCCATTAATAGGCCTCAGGTTGAGCACATTAAGGGAAGCTTGATTAGGGGAGGCTTGTTTTATAGGAAGGCCCACATCTTTTGTTAATTGCTAATGAAACACTGTATCACCAGGGTCCTAATGTTCAGGTTTTGCTTTCAGGCTTACTCTTTGGAAGAAGGTTCATATGCCAGATGAGACTCTGGGTAGCCCTTAAGAAGTCCCCTGGCTTTGAAAACCTAGATGATGGTGCTTCTCTCTCTGGTATATATGTAACGATCAGAGAGTTGGATCTGTCGGTTGATCCAACAGATGTATGTATACATTGCTTATGGTGAGACAGTTAGAAGCCTTATCTGTTGGCCTTTATTTCTCTGCTTGTATATATGATTAAAGAAGATTGTTGAACCCTCAAAAGTTGCTTTCCTTTTAGAAAAGCAAATCCAAGAATTTGTGCCAGCAGGTCATCCTGGATGTGTCAGAGTGCTTGCTGCTACAATGACATGGGATGCTCTTTAAGAGTCTAAGTTACAGAGAGGCTGATGTTCGGTGTAAGTTAAGGTTATTTCCATATGATGTTCTTTTTACTCTGATAAAATCATAACACTGCTTTTCTGTTCCAGGTACAGAATCTTAGAGTTGAAATTCAAGGTTATTCTATTCTAGTTAAAACTGCAGAAATCTCCCTCCACAACATTCTTGTCCTGTGCCTTTCTTAGTCATTTCTACTTGACAACCATCAATGAGAGGGAACTGTCTCTCAAGACAAACTCATTTTATGTTGGATGTCTAGAATACTTAGAAAAAAATTTCTTAGAAAGAACCATGTTCTCTCTTTGTAGATTTCACCTATTTTTCTAAAGAAAAAGAATGCCTTTTCTAAAGGATACTCTTTATATAATGAAGATAACAGTCAAGTTATATCAAAATCTTCACTTCTTCAGATTAAAGATTCTCATAGAGAAAATTTTGAAAATATTTCTCATCGAAAGGAAAAAAAAATCCTCTTTTTTGACACTAAAATTAGAAAGTACAATTTAAAAACTGGATTTCACCCTCCAAAAATATGTATTTTATATGCTCTCTTAACTATTGCCAGCCTTGGTTCCCAGTATTGTCTGCATGTTTTCTTTAATACTGAAAATAAACATCATCTGACCCAAGAAGTATTCATTATTCTAGTCTATCAAGAATGAAGCCTGCCAAGATCTTTGTATAATGAACACATGTGTACTTTCCCTTACAAATGTAATAGATAAGCACCTAGGAACCGTGGTGACAGGTGTTATGTAAATACACAGATGGGGAAAATGAAGGACTTCATTAATGCCATATAATCTCACTAATGGGCTTTGTTTTTTTGGTGGACTGTTTCTTCAGGAATGAAAAGAGAGAAAATAATGATTTTATAAGACTGTACACTGGACCTGAAATTTCTTTAGGCTTTTGAAAGAACCATCACAACCGCTTTTTGAATCAGAACCCTTGCTTGGAATGTAGCATGATAGGAAGCGAGAATTCATTGCTGAATCTCCTAAGTTTGTATCAGACAACAGCATCAGCAACCTCTATTTACAATGTTTGTGCCCATAAATTCAATTGACCAAAAATATTTAGTAAATATATATTATGTGCCAGGAACTGCATCTGACACTGGAAGCACAAAGACAAAAAAACAAAACAAAACAATTTCTACACTCAACGACATAGCAGGTTACACATAGATATTAGTACTAAGCTATATCTATATGTTACCTGTACAAATATAAGAAGACAATAAAATAAATATAAGAAAGGTAATACAAAATAATTATGGAGGAAAGATACTAACAGGTAAGTGCTGGGAAGAAATATCAGGAAAGTCTTCCTCTAGAAGGTGATGCTTGAGCTGCATCTTGAAGGAAGAAAAACATTCTACGAGGTGGCTGGCCATGAAAAGGGACTGAATTCCAGGCAAATGAGCAAGGAAATAGGGCATTGTGGATAAGCAAGAAATGGAAGACCAATTTTACTAAGTGTAAAGCATAGGAAGGGGTATAATCTATTTTATAAAGCTAGAAATATTTAGTGGGGTCAGGATGTCAGGGTTTTATAAGTTAAACAGAGGAGATGATATGGTATGGTATGGTATGATATGATAGGATATGATGTGATGTGATGTGATAATGCAAGAGGCACTAGGGAACCACTGGAATCTATTGAGGAGGGGAATAATAAGGTCAGATGTGTGGTTAAGGAAAGTCATTTTGACACCTGTATGGAGGGTGGATTAGAGAGGAGAGATTTGAGGCAGTAAGAACAGTTAAGAGGCTATTGTGATAATCTGGGCAAGAGTTGTTGAAGGAAAGAACCAAGACAGTATCTCAATAAGTTGCCAGGTGAGAGATTGTGAAGGTAGAAATGGCAAGATCTGGCAAACGGTTGGACATGTGTGGTGGGGGAATGTGACGAGGCAGGGACCTGGGAAACTGAAGGAATGGTAGTGCTTTTCAGAGAAACTGGGAAATTTGGTAGGGAGAAAGGGAGGGAAAGAGGGAGAGAGAGACAGAAGGAGAGGGTAAAGAAGGAGGAGAGAGAGAGAGGGAGACAGAGAGAGAGAGACAGAGAGGCAGAGATAGAAAGAGAGATAGAGAAAGAGACAGAGAGGCAGAGATAGAAAGAGAGACAGAGACAGAGAGAAGCAGAGATAGAGAGAAAGAGACAGAAAGAGAGAAAAAGACAGAGAGAGGGAGGCAGAGAGAGAGAGGCAGAGATAGAGAGAGAGAAAGAAAGAGTCAGAGAGAGAGGCAGAGATAGAGAGACAGAGACAGAGAAAGAATGAATTCTGTTTTGGACAAATTGATTTTGAGATATATCTGCAATATCCAGCTTAAAGTGTCCAATAGCTTGCTTGGTAAGTCTGGACTAAAGCTTGAGGGAAGAATCTTGGCTTGGTTTCATAGATCTGGCATTATTTACTTTGAGTAGATTAAATTCATGGGGACTGATGATGTTACCAAGAAAGAATATAAGGGAAAAACAAGAGTTCAGAGTAGAACTTGGGAAACTTCCACAGTTAGAGTATGTGACATGAAGAAGGACACAAATACTATGCAAAGAGTTTTCATAACACTTCAGCCAACATCTTACAAGTCCTTGAGATAATATGTTTATTAAGATGTATGCTTTTCACAGTGCGTGACACATAGAAGTTGTTTAATAAAATGCTTATTTCACAACCATCGCCTCTCCCCAATACGGGATGCACATTGTCAAGAGCTGTAAATTATAAATGAAATAAAGCAATGAGGGTTAGAGGTACAAGTTGAGGAATATGAACTACTGAGTTATATTATTTAATTCTATATGTCCTTTTGTCACTTTTAAATTTGATAACAGAACATGATAAGAGGCAGCAACAGTCAGTTCTGCCACTGTATAGATGGGCCTTTGGGAAAATGGACACATGAACAGATGGAGAAATGTGGAATAGTTGTGAGAATCCTGGATGGAGAATGAGGAATAACTGGTAAAAATTCTGCTTCAGACACTAGTTGTGTGACCCTGGAAATGGTCTTTTAATTCAGCCTTAATTTATTTAACTCTCAGCCTTAATTTACTTCTCTGAAAAGGTGGGGATCTTAGTAACATCCATCTCACAGCTTGTGAGGATCAAATATGATTATATATAATATATATATATATATATGTGTGTGTGTGTGTGTATAAAAGGCTTTGAAAACTTTAAAGCAGTATGGAAATGTTATTGTTGTTAATGGCTTTATATTATTTAGATAACCAGATAGTATTCTCTCCACTCCGCTTTCTTTATACCTATCACTATTTAAGTTTAAATTTCTCTGAATTCTTATATTTTTTCTTTCTGTTTGGCACAATGATATTCTATTGTACTCCTATATGATAATTTATCCATTCATTCCCCCATTACCTACAGACATTTTGTTTCCAATATTTTGCCACTGTAGTATTCTGAACATTTTTGTAGAGGCTTTTTTGTGGTCTTTCATCTCCTTTGGATACATATAAAACTTCAGTAGAAGAGTTGCTAGATGGTTTAATGGATAGAGTGCCAGACCTGGATTCAGGGAGACTCATTTTCCTGAGTTCTCTGGTCTCAAACACTTACTAGCTATGTGACCCATGGCAAGTCACTTAATCCCGTTTGCCTCAGTTTCTACATCTATAAAATGAGGTGGAGATGGAAATGACAAATTACTCAGTATCTTTGTATCCCAAGTGGAGTCATGAAGAGTTAGACACGACTACTTAACAACAAAGGATCTGCCTCAAAGGATAATTATGAGGAACAAATGACAAATGTATTTAAAGCATTTTACTACACTTAGAGCACTATTTAAATGCCTGACTGTATAACCTTGGGCAAATCACTTGTCATAACAGTGCCCTAGACAATGTTCTATGATTATAAAGCTGCAGAGAAGGTGCTTGTGTACAACAATATCATGAGTTTCTTCATTCAAGGAGTTCTCTACAATGAAGAAATTATAAGTCCAGTGCCTCTCCTATTTTATCCATTGAGGTAACCTCTCTCACAAGTTGTCATTACAATCAAATGAGGGGGGAGGAGCCAAGATGGCAGAGTAGAAAGAGTCACATATGCTAGCTCCGAACCCACAGCCTGCAAAATACCTGTAAAGAAGAACTCCCAACAAATTCTGGAGCAGTGGAAGCCACACAACAACAGAATGGAGGAGATTTCTGTTCCAGAGAGCCCTGAAAAACCAACACCAAAGGTCCATTGCGCACTACACTTAGAACAGAGCCCAGCCCTGCCTTGGCTGCATGGCACTGAGAGGACCAGATCCGAGCAGGCTTCAGGAATGGAATCTCCAGTGGCCGCGCAGGTCCATCCACCCACAGATGCCAAAGGTTAGTGAGAGAGCTGGTTTGGCTCACCAAGAGGGGAGCAGGGTGTCCCCATAACTCAGGCCCCCTCAGGAGGCAGCAACAGAGGCAGCAGCAGACAGGATCTCCCAAAGCAAGCAGGAGCTTGGATCCATTGTTGAAGGTCTCCGCATAAACCCCCTGAGGGAACTGAGCCCTGTGAGGTGGCCTTGCTCCCACCCAAGAAGCTGAACTTAATCTCACACTGAAGAGCAGCCCTGCCCCCACTGAAAGCCCTGAGACTGGGAAGTAGCATTTGAATCTCAGCCCCCAAGCACTAGCTGGGCAGACCTGGTGGAGGTGGAGAGGAATCTCAGAAGTCAAGTAACTGACTGGGAAAATGCCCAGAAAAGGGAAAAAAAATAAGACCATAGAAGGTTACTTTCTTGGAGAACAGATATTTCCTCCTTTCCTTTCAGATGAGGAAGAACAATGCTTACCATCAGGGAAAGACATAGAAGTCAATGCTTCTGTATCCCAAACATCCAAAATGAATCTTCAATGGGCTAAGGCCATGGAAGAGCTCAAAAAGGATTTTGAAAATCAAGTTAGAGAGGTGGAGGACAAACTGGGAGGAGCAATGAGAGAGATGCAAGAAAAGCATGAAAAGTTGCTAAAGGAGACCCCAAAAAAATGCTGAAGAAAATAACACCTTGAAAAATAGACTCACTCAATTGGCAAAAGAGGTTCAAAAAGCCAATAAGGAGAAAAATACTTTCAAAAGCAGAATTAGCCAAATGGAAAAGGAGGTTTAAAAGCTCACTGAAGAAAATGGTTCTCTCAAAATTAGAATGAAACAGATGGAGGCTAATGACTTTCTGAGAAACCAAGAAATCACAAAACAAAACCAAAAGAATGAAAAAGTGGAAGAGAATGTGAAATATCTTATTGGAAAAACAACTGACCTGGAAAATAGATCCAGGAGAGACAATTTAAAAAGTATGGGACTACCTGAAAGCCATGATCAAAAAAAGGGCCTAGACATCACCTTTCATGAAATTATCAAGGAAAACTGCCTGATATTCTACAACCAGAGGGCAAAATAAGTATTCAGGGAATCCACCAATCACCACCTGAAAGAGATACAAAAAGAGAAACTCCTAGGAACATTGTGGCCAAATTCCAGAATTCCCAGGTCAAGGAGAAAATATTGCAAGCAGCTAGAAAGAAACAATTCCAGTATTGTGGAAATACAATCAGGATAACACAAGATCTAGCAGCTTCTACATTAAGGGATTGAAGGGCATGGAATATGATATTCCAGAAGTCAAAGGAACTAGAACTAAAACCAAGAATCACCTACCCAGCAAAACTGAGTATAATACTTCAGGGGAAAAGCTGGTCTTTCAATGAAATAGAGGACTTTCAAGCATTCTTGATGAAAAGACAAGAACTGAAAAGAAAATTTGACTTTCAAACACAAGAATGAAGAGAAGCATAAAAAGGTAAATAGCAAAGAGAAGCTATAAGGGACTTACTAAAGTTGAACTGTTTACCTTCCTACATGGAAAGGCAATATTTGGAACTCTTGAAAATTTTCAGTATCGGGGTAGTTTGTGGGATCACACACACTCACACACGTGCAAGTACACACAGAGACAGAGAGCACAGAGAGAATTGAATAGGATGGGATCATACCTTAAAAAAATGAAGGTAAATGGTAGAGAGAAATGTAGTGGGAGGATAGAGGGGAGAAACATAATGGGGCAAATTATCCCTTATAGAAGAGGCAGGTAGGAGACTTTTTAGTGGAGGGAAAAAGAGGGTAGCTGAGAGAAAAACAAGAAGTTTATTCTCATCACATCTGACTAAAGGAAGGAATAAAATGCACACTCATTTTGGTATGAAAACCTATCTTACAATACAGGAAAGAGGGGGAGAAGGAGATAAGCGGGGGTGGGGGGATGATGGAAGGAAGGGCAATGGGAGGAGGGAGCAATTTGAAATCAACACTCTTGGGGAGAGACAGGATCAAAAGAGAGAATAGAAGAAATGGGGGGCAGGATAGGAGGGAGGGAAATATAGTCAGTCTACACAACACAACTATTATGGAAGTCATTTGCAAAACTACACAGATATGGCCTGTATTGAATTGCCTGCCTTCCCAAAGGAAATGGGTGGGGAGGGAGGGATGGGGAGAAGTTGGAACTCAAAGTTTTAGGAACAACTGTTGAGTATTGTTCTTGCTACTAGGAAATAAGATATACAGGTAATGAAGAATAGAAAGTTATCTGGCCCTACAGGGCAAAATGAAGATGGGGACAAGGGAAAGGAGGGATGATGGAAGAGAGGGCAGATTGGTGATAGGGGAAATTAGAATGCTCATTGTATTGGGGTGGGGGGAGGGGACAAATGGGGAGAAAATTTGGAACTCAAAATTTTGTGAAAATGAATGTAAAAAGTTAAATAAATTTATTAAAAAATATAAAAAAAACAAAGATCAAATGAGATAATGTACACAAGTGGCTTTAGAAACTTGTAGTCTGTATGTAAATGTGACCTCATATTAATAGAACATAGGTGAAAAATAGGAATCTCAATATCAAAAAATCATGCCTAGAAGCCAGCAATTTTGTGAAGTGTTTGCATTCCTTTTTGTGTTTCAGAAATGTCTTCTTTAACCACTAAAAATAGTTGCCATTACTTGGGAAGAGAGAGAAAGAAACTGCCTGTCAAAGATTAATTCATTTATCTGGTTTATATTCTGGGGGGGAAAATCATATTGTTCAGATGGAGGGGCAGGAAAGTTATTAGTTCACCTTCTACTGCAAAACCACTGGATTGGTAACAAATACTCATTGTGAGAAAGGACATATAAAGACATTTTCAGAAATATTCTTAGATTTTTTTTTTAAAGCAGTAACAATGACAATTAAATATTCACAAGGTAACATGGAAGACATTTTTCTACCACATCAACCAATCAAACCAATATTTTCAAATGTGTTGCAGAAGATAAAGCAATACAAACACATTATGAAAACAAAAGGTCTTGAAAGGAGTTTCAGAATGTCATTGCCAAGTATAGAGAATAGTTGGGACAACCTGAGATACTTCAAAAGAATTAAACATTTTTGTTTAAAGTTTTGAGTTTCAAATTCTACTCCTTCCCCCTCCCTCAGTTGATAAGCAATCAGATATAGGTTATACAAGTGCAATTATGTAAAGCATTTCCATGTTTGTTATTTTATAGGAGAAGACGAGAATAAGGAGAGGAGAAAGAAAAAAAGAAAGTAAAAAAAAATAGCATGTTTCAGTCTGTATTCAATCAATATCAATACTTTTTCTGGAGTCCTTTGGAGTTGCCTTAGATCATTGTATTGCTGAGAAGAGATAAATTATTTATAGTTCTTCATTGAACAATATTCTTATTGTGTACAATGCACTCCTGGTTTTGTTCACTTCACTATATATCAGTTTATGTAAGTCTTTCCAGGTTTGTCTGAAATTATCCTCCTTGTCATTTCTTAAAGTACAATGATATTCCATTACAATCATATTCTATAACTTATTTAACCATTCTCCAATTGATGAATCTTCCTTTGATTTCCAATTCTTAGTTACCACAAAAAGAACTGTGATAAATATTTTTGTACAAATAGATCCTTTTTCTTGGTATTGCTGGACCAAAAAGTTTTATAGCCCTTTCGGCATAGTTCCAAATTGCTCTCCAGAATGGGTAGAATCAGTTCACAACTTTACCAACCATGCACCAGTGCCCCAGTTTTCCCATATCCCTCCAAAATCCAACATTTTTCTTTCTGTCAGATTAGCCACTCTGATAAGTATGAGGTGGTACCTGAGATACTTTTTGCTCCTAATTTTCAAGAACAGATGTGTCTGTGGCTCAGGGTATAAAGGGGGACAGAGGATATTAATAATAATTTATGCCTTTTTCTCCAAAGCAGTGAAAGGACCAATAAAAGCAGCTCTAAATTGTTTAAATTCATAGGCAGAAGGCATAAACCTTCCTAAGAGCAAAGGTATTTTCAATTACCTTATTCTTGCACATTTTGGAAAATCTATTGATAAGAGGCATATTCAATAATTTAATGGTAACACTATTTTCTCATTAAGTGAACACTGTAAGCAGGAGAAATAAAGATTTCCTTAATTAGTGTACAGTGAATGCCACAAACATTAATTGAATACTTTCTTTTCATGCATACGTTTAATCACTGGGAAATATTGATGATGTCATACTCTATATTGTTTTTGAATGAACTAACACTATGACAAATGGGGGGGGTGGGAGGAAGGAAGGGAGGGAAAAAGAGAGAGACAGAGAAAAAGAAACAAAGATGAGACAGTCAGAGAGAGAAAGTCAGAGAGAGAGAAAGACAGACACATGCCACACATGCACACAAGCATGCATGCACACACACACACACACACACACAAAATGAGACAGAGAATCAGAAAGATGTCAGTCTGGTATAGGGGATAGACCTATTTAGAGTTAGGAAGACCTAGGCTCAAGTCTGGCCTCTGTCACACATTGTCCATTCTTACCCTGGCCAAGTCACACATACTCATTATACCAGGTGATGGCAAGTTATACCATTATACCATTAAGATGGCAAGTTATAGGATAGTTGCTAGTTTGTATAAGATATATTATTAATTATTAATAAGTAGCTAATAATTAGAACTAGCAGCTACCATTTATATATAGCTTCAAGGTTTACAATGTGCTTTACAAATACTATCTCATTTTATTCTTACTCCAATCCTTAAAAGTTGGTTTAATTATTCACATTTTTATGAAGGAAGAAACTGGATCAGAGAGAAGTTAACTAACTTCCCCAAGGTCACACAGCTAATAAGTGGCTGAGACTGGATTTGAACTCACATCTGTCACTCTCCAAGCTTAGTGTTCTATCCACTATACCACCTAGCTTGCTGCCTAACAGTAGAGAAGTAAGGCTGCTGATAGAGAATGTTTTCTCACTGGGAATTCCCTATATCAATGAAATTATAGGTCTGGTTAAAAACAAATCCTTAAGAGGTTATATTAACATTTTAATGGAGCTGAGCCTTCTCCAATTCTCTGAGGCATTAGTGAATGACCTTTAGATTTTAAAGAGATAAATGAATCCTTGCCATTTCAAGTTGACGAGATAAAACCAAAAATAGTTTATATATTTACCTCTCCTCCCTCCACCAATGTTATGAATAACCTATAGCAGACTTAGTGAATGCAGAAATAATAAATATTTATAGACTTCACACCAATCAAATTCCTTTTTACTAATAGGTATCCATAGACATTGCTCCCTAGGTTTCATAATTTTGCTCATTATGTTCTCTAATTTTTCCAGAGAGACAAATCAATAACTGCTTGATATATACCCCCGAGACCCAGCTGGTTTTCATACTAGCAAATGCTTTGATACAGCATCATGTGACAATACTTATTCCTTTGTATAAATTATTCAAGAACTCCCTATAGTATAGCACAGTATAGTTCTTGGCAATTTAGGTAGATTTACTCAAAGGCCATGCTAGTTCACTGTTAAATGTACTGGAGTATGTGGATCTGGGTGAAGAAGGAAATTTATCATCTAAATAATGAGGCCCTCCACGCTTTTTAGTACCATCCATTTGCTAGGAGCCTTTCCTTTAGATTTTCAGTTTTCCTTTTGCCCATCTTTAAAATGAAACTTTCCACCCTTGTGAATATTTGATGGACTGAGATTAATAATTCACTTAATTCCAAAACTCTGATTTTTCACAAGAATCATCAGTTATTTAAATTTTCCTAACTTGAAGATTTTTCTTTGTTAATGAAAATATATTTACTTATACTTTTATGCCCATAATATCTGATATATTATACAATTATAATATATAGACATATATCTACAATATATAAATATGGCACCTTATATAAATTATGGATATATGCTATATATGTATAAGAGACTATCATGTATATATTGTTTAAATTCTCATGTTTTTTGAACAGGAAATCAGGGGTTTGTTTATTCATCCAAAATGATTCTGATTCTTGTCCCTAAATCAAAAGGCAAGAAATGTGAATTATGATTAAAAATAATACTAGCAACAACAACTTGTCAGTTTGGAAAGTGGTCACTAGTGGAACACCCAAGGGGCTTGTTCTTTGCCTTCTGCTATTTAACATTCCCTAGTACAAACATATAGATGTTATGCTTTTTACACGTGCAGATAACACAAAATTGGGAGGGATACCGAATTAAAGTAAATACGAATCTGTTGCTAGTTTACGTAGAGGCATCTTACAACTTTGCTTTGAAGAGATGGTTTAAAAATATAGATAATATGTAGAATTTAAAGAGGACTATAGATAAATTACTGCTGAGGACTAGGGAAGTAGGATTGAATAGTAACTTTTATAGGAAGCCAAAACTTCGAGAGGGCAGGTGAAAGAGAGTTTCAAGTCAACCCACCTCACAGTCTGAAAGAGTTGGAAAACTTTTCGGGATGATCTAGCACCATGTCTGAATTTTGTAAAGAAAGAAATTGAGACTGCAGGGAGTGGAAATGATGGGTCCTCAATCATCAATGAAGGCTCATTTAACCCCTGCTGAAATTTAGGCTTAATTGACTAAAGAATCCAATGGAGTCTGAGATGGCCAGATTCAAAGGCTGTCAAAGCAAAAAAAAAAAAAAAAAAAAAAAAAAAAAAAAGCTTCAAGCCACATGTTGACAAAACTCCTCATTTTACAGGGAGGAAATAGAGACTCAGAGTTAGTGTTAAAGTATGGACATGAACGTAGTTCTCCTGACTCCCAGAGCAACATGCTTCCAGTCAAATTGTTGAAATTTGACCTTTCTTGGGGATACTTGACCCTGGTCTCATAGGGTTCAATGAAACAGTGTGCCAAGTATTGGGGATATTAATAAAGAAAACACATCAGTTCCTTCTCTCAAGAAGCTCATATCTTAATGCTGCAGTTGCAGTTCTGGGCAGGGTGGGGTAGGGGGATACAATAGGTTCGGAACAAAAGTCATTTCCCTGATGACCTCTAAGGGGAAAAATGTGCCTTTAGGTAACCTTAGCAGGCTCAAATCCTGCCTTCTGAATGGTGTTTATACAAAAAGACTATCACAAGTAGTAAACACTGAATAAAACCAATAATCCAAACAAAATGGCAAGTAAAGACTGGAGGACTACAGATTACATTATGCCAGAAAACACATAAGAGAGAAGGAGATCCTCTGCACCTGCTTTCCTATCCATGGTCAGAGCCCTGAGAACCCCAACTCATTTATAGGTGTGGTTTTATTCATAAGTTTTCGTTTTGGACAACTAGTTGTTAAGATTTCTATCATCCCTGTGTTCAGTTCTCCTTTCTCTTTCTCCCTCTCCTTCTTATTTTACAGTTATTTGGAATTGTGGATTAAATAAAGCTAATGACTGACTTCTTTATCATGTCCCAGGAGGCTCATTATGCAGAGAGCCTTTTCTTCCTGCAAGATTTCTTCAGCTTTGGTATTCTGTCTCCTTTCTCCTCTCCGGCATTCTGAATTGGAATGCAGGGCCATGAACTCCAAACCTCTATTTGAGGATAAAGCTCAGCTCAGACATTTCCTACCTTGCCTTACTTTATATAACTTTTCCACCATACCTTGACATCAGGTACCTCTTCCTCAGGACTATCCTTTTTTTGTATTTGTATACCTAGTACTTAGTACAAAATCTGATGCATAGGAGGGGCTTAATAATGTTTATAAACTATTCATTGACTACTGACTAATTTTAGCAGTAAGCATCCCAACACACACAGTGGGGTGTGCTATCACAAATTCTCAGATCTTCATTCATAAAAGGAAAGCAACTGTTAAGTGGCTAGCAATCACTTTAATCAAGCACATGTATCACTTGTTTAACCAAGTACCTATAGCATTCAGTCAGTTCGGGGAGTCAGCACCCTGAATTTCAAAGAAAATACAGAGAAATCAAAAGATCAGCACACATGGCTTCCTCTGCCTGAATTCAACAGAGAACTGGACACCAACTGTCTGAACATCATTACCAGAAAGGGAAGTACGACATCTGGGTTCTCAAAGCCTGGGCCTCCTTAGTAGTTTCCCACAGTCCTCATCTGGCCAAACAAATACTCTTACAAAAACTCAGTCCTAAAGTAAAACCTCACCCTCACAGTATTTATACTTTCCTTAGAGCCAGAGGGCAAGTCAACCCTTCAGAGTCAATGCCTCATTAACAAAAACTGTGGGCATTCCTACAAATCTGCCCTAATCAACGCACCCTCCTTCCAACCCCCATCAGATCATGTAACCTGAGTTTAAGGCTCACTTTTGTCACACACTAGTCATGTAAACCCAGGGAAATCTTTAAATTCTCAGTACTCTAGGCAAGTGTCTCAGCCCAGGTTTCAAGGAAGGTGCTTGATCTCCTTTGAGAAAGGGAATTCCTTCATCTCTTAATTCTCTATATAAATGAAATCACAGGTCTCATTCCTTTCCCTAATGTTCATTACCTAGGATCATAGACAATGAGTTGGGACAGAAAACTCAGGTGTTATCTAGTCAATTATCTAGGAGTCAGAGGCATAATTTGGATATAGGTCTTTAGACATCAGAGTCAGTGCTGCTCTTTTTACTAAGTTGTAGACAAACTGGCAGTTTATTAAAAAGAAATCATTGCATTGCCAAGATCCATTCAAATTCTCCTCCCAAATTCATGTATGTGTGTATGTGTGTGTATGTGTGTGTGTGTAGGTTAGAAACAGAAAACAATTTACTGATTAGTAATATGAAAAGAATAGATGAATTTTGTTCCTAAGCCACTGTAGTAATATAAGTGTGCTGAAGGAAATGAACATAAATAAAACCTTTCTGGAGAAGCATAGTGAGCAAAAGCTGGACTTAAAGTCAAAAAAACCTGTTCCTTTTTTTCATGTTCCTTTGTTGACACGCTGCTAGTGTGATCCTGGGAAATTAGAAGTTGTAGAAATGGGCCTTACCTGCCCTGGTGGAGAGATGAGGTAGCTTTATCCTAGAATTGCCGATGACTATCAAATTCATAAATGTCCATTTTCTCCCTGTCCAAAAATCTCTTTAGTTAACAAATTTCATTGGTAACCAAAATTATTTATCCTGAACAAATTACTGTCTTTAAAACAAAAAAAAAATTGTTTTTGTTCAATGCCTTTGTCAAGGTACTCAGAACTTTCATATTTTTCTTATAAAATTTCAATAGGTACATGGCCATATGTCTTGTTAACACTATTCTCATTGGTCATTTTTAATTCCTCAATCTTTCTATATTCCTTTTTCCATGAAGCTGTTACAATATTGACTGTAAACACCTAAAAAGCAGAATGTGGAAAAAAAATCATGTCAGAGGAAATAGTTCTTTTACTTTTTTTTAGGCCATACTAAATAGGTGCTTATTTCTTCCCTCATCTGTCTCCAAAAGGCTTATTGGGCTGGATTTATATTTATCTACTCTCACCCAGTAGTGTTGTGCAGAGCAGGGGCTGCTGGTGGTGGTGGGTACAATAGGTTGATTTAAAAAGAGGGGAAAGAATAGAAGAAAGAGTATAGAAGGGGATCAAAATGAAAAAGAAATCAGATTTTTATTTAAAAATTAAGAGGACATTCTGTTAATGATGAAAATCAATCCCTAGAATAAGAGTAAATTATTGTCAGTATCTCATCCAAAATGGTAATTGGATTCAGAGAGAAGGCTTGTTTTTACTACTGGGTTTCTGTTGTCATTTTCAGAAGAATTGTGACATCCTTGCTGAAATTATTTTTCTTCCAGCTAAACCTGAGGAAAATGCATCTGATTCCAGCACTTTAACTCTGAGTGGAAGCCAATCTATCTGAACTTGATGGAGTTTAAGAAATGCACATTGTTTTTAAAGGAAAGATTTCTCCCAAATGCAATTAAAAAGGCAATTTATTTGTGAAAAGACCGATTCACATTTTTTTCTCAAACAGGTAGCATCAACACTTTCCTTGAGTAGCCCCATTATATTGCAAAACTTCCCCTTTTGAGGCCATTTAAAGCCACTGTAGGTGGGGATGGGGAAGGGAATGATCTCCTGCCATGATAACCCAGCATGATCCTGAAAATGTGGCCTTTTAGTGTGCTAGTGGCAAGATTTCAAATGTAATGTTGCCATAACCTGCCAATGGTTTGCACAAAAAATTGATGTCAGACTATAGCTCGGTGGGTATAGTGTTCCATAATGGAGGGGAAAGACTTTCAGAACAAGAAAAACAAATGGTAAGTTGTAGAAAGTTCACCAGTTGGTGATGGAGTATAACAGATGGAAATGTAGAGATTTAGATAAGTTGTAGAGAGGCAAATTCTGACATTAAAAAAAATGCCACACACATTTTATCAGTGGCACCTTCTTAAGCACTGGATGAGTGTCTTGGATTTCCTTCAGAGGAAGTCACTGCTTGGCTTTCAGAGAAGGGAAGCGCGGCCAAAGTAATAGGCAGAGATAATGATTTTCATGGTGACAACGTGGACAGACTAGAAAGGAATTATGCTGAATGCAGAAAATGCATCAAAGAAACATATATGATAATTGAGGGAGAGATGATCACTCACTAAAGTGGTGGTGATTCGGAGAGAGGGCATATAGAGGAGATGATGTGCAAGATAAAGTGGAAGAATTTCAGTACTGAATTGATCCATATGGGACAGAGATATTTCAAAGATTACTTTGAGGTACCTGGCTTGGGATATCAGAAGGATAATGGTGTTACCCTCTGTCATGGGACAGCTGGGCACAGGGGAGAGTAGTGAAGGGATGATTAGATGCTTTGTCTTTGTTCTGTTCAGCATGAGTTGTTGCAATCTGGGATGGTTTGTAAAAAATATTACTTAGTACTGAACTGGGAGCTTAAGTTTTTATTGAGCATTTATTGTGAATGCACTGATAAAAATTGAATATGCGGGAATTGATATACATAGGATCTTAGATAGAGAGCTGGAACGAATCTTGTCTCAGAGGTGATATAGTCCAATGTCATAATTTTTCAGATGAAGAAACTGAAGCCCAGAGAGGGTCAATGGTATGTCCAAGATCCCTTACATAGAAATAGAGGAGTTAAGACTTACTCTGGTCCTCTCATTCCAAAGCTAATCTTTTTTATCACTATACCACCTACAAGGTACTAGAGTTTAGTGAAAACAGTGAAAGACTAAAGATGGATGTGTGTACCATTGTTTTCAGTCATGTCTGACTCTTCATGACCCCATTTGGGGTTTTCTTGGCAAAGATAAAGGAGTGGTTTGCCATATCTTTCTCTAGCTCTTTTCACAGATGAAGAAACGGAGACAAACAGGGTTATATGACCTGCCCAAGGTCACACAGTTAGTTAGCGTCATGTCAGATTTGAACTCAGGAAGATGTCTTCCTGATTCTAAGCCCAGTTTCTTATGCCTTATGCAACTATCTCTAACTAACTAACTCTAAGGTATTGGTGGATCATAGCTCTGCATTGGAAGGAGGAGCTTCTTTATCGTGAGTTCCCTACACTGAAATTCATCAGGACTGAAAAAAAATGTTCATATATTTAGTACTGTGCAGTTGCATCATTTTGGTGGTGAATGCAAAAAAAGTTTTGGCTGAGCAAGTGCTAATCTGTGGTTTTAAAGTAAGGAGTATTATCATCTAATTTTAGCTACACATACATATGTATGTATGTATGTATGTGTATATATACTTATTCCATCAAATACTGAGTTTCCTAAGGTACCCGAAATTAAACATGTCAGAAAAATGTGAGGACAGAGCCAAAACTGTTAAGTTGAAGAGGAGTTTAGGTGCCATATTAAGAGTAAGCAGTAGGTCATGGGATGAAAAACCACACAGTCAGGAAGAAGAAGAGAATTCCACAGTGAGGAAATCTTCAACATTGCTATTAAACGGAATGTGAGGAGCTTAAGCCATAGTGAACAAGGTCAGTTTTTGAGGAAAGTCATAGTACAAATGAAAATTCTGTTCCTGGGTCTGCACTCTGTCTACCTAGTAGTGCCAGCATTGGTTCTTTAAATATCTTACATCTTAGCTCTTGGAGGTAGTCAATGATTAAAAAATTAAAATTAAATTTAAAAATTTTTTTTAAAAATTAACTATTTCAATATTTTGATAATTTTTTTCTCCACCATGGCCCTATTTAGGCACTCCTTCCCCTGACTCTTTTTAGCATCCTTTTATATGATGTCTTCACCCATTAGAATGTGACCTCCCTGAGGGAGGGACTGAGTTTATTTTTGCTAATTTTTATATTTTCAGCATTTTGCCTGACAAAAGTAAATGCTTAATAAGATCTTGTGGACTTGACTTGAAATATAACGTAGTCTGAGTAGTGATGAGTGTTTAAAAGACAGGAAAAAAGGAAAAGGCACAGTTAAGTTTTGGATGCAAGTAAAGGGCTTACCTAGAAAACAGACATCACATTGCTGGTATGACCAGGGAAGGACATGACATGGTTGCTGGTGGGAACTCCTTTCCGGTGTTCTTTGATGGCTCCCTCCATTCAGTCCTTTTACTCCCTTTCCAAAATGGTGATTTGCACTTAAAACTGTCTCTCTATCCTCTTGCAATCTATTTTTTTTTGGTCAGTTAAAACAATTCTTGACAATGTACCTGCTCTACAAACCTTTGCCTGATGAGTTAGAGAAAGTGACAGCTTCTTAGTTCCTGAGGTGCCATTGTGGAGATTTTGTCCTAATTACTTGTTCATACTTTTCACCTTGAAGATGCATTCACCCTGGACATGAATAAGATGATGATACCTTTTGTCCATTTAACTACTGGCATAATATTCTTATTCAACTATTTGTCCTCTATATGCATACATTATTTCAGGGTATTTGATTTCAATTTTATTCTCCAAGAGGTGAGGAGATGGTAATTCTCATTCAAAGTTTCTAATGCAGAGTTAGACATAATTAGTTTGCTTTATGATTTTAATGATTATAATGGGTGAAAATAACATAATGGAAAGGTGTGATGTCAAGAAATGAAAAGTAGTACAAGAAAGAAAAAGAAAGTCAATGTCTTTACAGTCAAGAACATTGTGTAACAGACCAGAGGATAAAAAGGGGGAAAATGCATGGTAATTAATAGAGTCATTCATGAAGCTAAAAAAAAACATTGATGACAACAGGAAGGGACAAAGAAACAAGCAAAATACATGGGGGATGTTTGGAAATTTTTTTTGCTTGTTTGTAAATAATTGATAATGCAACCAGAACTTAGAAGCATTGTTATTCTTTTACAAATTTTAAATTCCTATGTATGATAAAGTTAATCTTTCTATTCTTTAAAAAATGTCCTTCTACTGAATAAAATGTGTAAAAAAAAGTCCATTGCTCACAAGTGACAAAACAGAAGACGTCCGTTTTAGTTCGGTACAGCTTGTCATTGTGAGCGGTGCCTGAACTTTTCAAAATAACTACACAATCCTATATATCCCCATATATATTTCATGAGAAGGGATATATGTAACATCCTTGAAAACAAGTTGGAGGCAAGTTTGTGTTTCCTTCTGTAAACCTCTCACTCTCATTATTCTCTACCCCAAGGATAAGTTTACACATGATTATATTTTCATATTTTATACCACAGACCTTGCTTTGATTGCCTTTTTTTCCCCAAATTTGTACTTCAGAAAAATAAATGCAAAGCTTATCTATAGTAGTGCCCCTAGAATAAATAAGCAAACTTGAGGAAAACAGACAATGGAGATTTGCCAATACAAGATACATCTTACTGTCCTGGTGTTAACCAAATGGAACCTACTGAAACCATTTATTCTAAGTGCTCCTGGGCTCCAAATCCATCCACATATGGTACTGCTGAACTAACCCAATTTGTACTGACACATGCAGGTGTCTTTAGGTAGGTCAGTGAAAGTCACCACAAATCAGGGGAGATTTTCTGGCATTTAATCTCAACTTGCAAACTTGTGTATTTTAACTAGTATGTTCAACTTCAACTTTTATATTACAAAATAATAATGGAGGGATGTAATGTGATTGTATATGTGTGTATATGAATCTGTGTTATATATGTATATTCCTTGATTACACAGCATGATACCTACCTGGCGCAATATGTTATATCAAATTGTTGTGCAGTTAACAGATGCCAAAGCTTGCATGTAACAGTGGAGGCACCTTAGGTTGTCCTCTGGAGAGGTTGCTGTGTCAAACATTTACATATGTCCTATATGGTATGGAAAAGGGATAATTAAGAAAATAAATCTACTCAAGGTAGGAAATCTCTCAAGAACTTTCTGTCCTAAATCCCCAAAGTAGGAGGGCTCTTTTAACTCCATGATGGTCACACAAATGCGGGTGATATTCTTATTGGTGAAATAAATGGCCGTCAAATTTCAACTGCCAATAATCAACAGAACTAGAAACACCAAGGAAGGATTGAAGAAAAACAGTCCCATTTTTTAGCTTTAGCTTTCCTAGCACTGTTCTGCCTGGTCCTGGGGAAAGGATCAATAGCTCATAGATTTAGAAATGGAAAGAGCCTAGGGAATTATCTAAACCATTTTGCTTATTTTACAGATGAGAAAATAGGGTCAGCAGAGTTAAGTGACTTGCCTAGTACCTGTCATGGACAAGAAATGAGTACCTTCTAGTCATGATGAAGACTGAAGCCTTGGAACAGGAAAAAAGAAAAGGAAAAGTCCTGAAGGTTCTGACACAGAGGGTTATGAATATTGTTATTGATTCCAAAGCACTAGTCAGTTGCTGTGAGTATGTTGTGGGGGAAGGGGAGTGAACCGATTGTCATAGGCAATAGGTAGTATCTAAATCAGAGTTTTGGTTTGGCTCAAATGATCGGTGAATGAGTTCTGCAAAGCATTCACAAAACTTGCTGGCAAATGAGGGTTTTTATGCACAGCCTCATGGACCTGGCTCTAGATGCCTTTAAATTAGTCCCAGGAAGATGTCTTCCTGCAGCTGCTAATAGCATTACTCTCTTAAGAGCAGTCTCTATACAGTGGTGCTCATTCCTATTCAATATTGTTGCTACAAAAAAAAAAAAATCCAGACTCTAGTCATTTAGTTAATCATGAAGTCTTGCTGTGACTTCCTCTGTAAGATCTCTTCAATCTTTCCTTTACATTCCTTTTTTAAGCACCTAATATAGATACTCACCACCTCCTGCCTAGACTATTTCAACTGTTTATTTCCTGATTGCCATGCCTTGAACCTTTGCTTTGTATGAGCCATTTACAGAACAGCAAGACTCATCTTCCTAAAACACATCCTGCATACAGGATGCTTTCAGTCAAAAACCTTCAAATTATCTACTGCATAAAGCCTAAACTTTATAACCAGACATTGAAGTTCCTCTAATGTTTGCTTTCAGTGTAGATTTCCTATATTTACTAATCCTGTCTGTTAAAACCCATCTAACTTCATTTCACTAATTTGACCTATTCACTCTGTGCCTTTGCTCACACACAGCCTTCTCTTGGATTATTTAAGTCTCTTCCTTCTTTCAAGTCTCAGCTCCAATTCCCATCTTCCCTGTGACACCTTGCCCCAACTATGTTGAACCCTCTCTGCATTTTTATTAGTTATTTATTTATTGTAATATAGGGCACTTTGTATAGTTGGTTTTTATCTTAATATGTGTGTGTATGTATATACACATACATACATATATGCACATATGTATGTATGTGTATATGTATGTGTGTGTGTATCCTGCTCCTCACTGAGATACCACTGGCTACTAGCATGATACACTGAACAAAGCAGGTGATTAATAAATGTTTGCTTTTGATGATGATGATGATGGCAACTTTAGGTCCAAATAATTTTAATATTTAATATTTAACAGACTCCTCTCTTAGTATCTCTAGCCTTCTCTCCTTCAATTTATCCCACATACGTGTAACAGTAAGCACCCCAACATGCACAGGGAGGTCTGCTATCATAGGTTCTTTGATTTTCTCCAAAAGGAAAGGCAACTTTTGAGGGGTTTAACAATCACTTTTAATCAAGCACATATATCATTCACTTAGTTCAGGAAATCAACAGACAGCATTTCCAAACTCTCTGACATAAGCAATACATATATCACAAATCAACAGACCATAGTTGCCAGAGAGGGAAGCACCAACATCTGGCATTTCAAAGCCAGGGGGTTCCTTAGCAGCTTTCCAGAATCTAGTCTGGCACACAGAGCTTCTTCCAAAAACTAAGCCCCCAAATAAAATCTCACCTTCAGCATATTTATACCTGTTTTAGAGTGAGAGGGCATCTCAACCCTTGAAAACCAGTAACAAAAGGTGTGAGCCTTCCTACAAATCTTCCCTAATCAAACTGACTTTAATGGACAGGCCCATTAATAGGTGGAGAAGATCTTTAGTCACATTAACAATACAAATACATATACTGTTTCTAGCTAAAGGAACTCTTGTTTCTGTATTTTACTGCTAATAAAGATTTTTGGTTGATAAAGGCAAGATTCAATCAGAGGCACTTGATTATACCAAAACAAAAACAGCATGTTTGCCCTTACAATCCACCCTTCCAGGATCCCTGGTCTTACAATCTAAAAGGCCATGAATACTGGAAAAAATAGAGGCATTATATTTCTTGATTATACTAAAACAAAACCAGCTAGAGAGTGTATTTTACTTGCTACTACATTATGAAGTCAAAATAATATGTCACAAATATAGCTTTGACCATACCACACCTCATTTAACATAAGATTTTGGCCAGAAATTTCAACTATCTTTAAAAGTTGGCCATCCTTTTCAAGTATGTTGAAAGGATAGCTAAGATGTTTTTCTTTTTCTTTTTTAAATATATATGATTTATTTTTCAGTTTTTAATATTCACTTCCACAAGAATTGAATTCAAAATTTTCTCCCCATCTCTCCCTACCCCCAACCTAAGGACCACATCACCCCATCCACCACTTCCTCCAATCTGTTCTCCCTTCTATTACCCACCCTTCTTCCATCCCCCTTCCCCTCTATTTTCCTGTAGGGCAAAATAGATTTCTATATTCCATTGCATGTATAGCTTAATTTCCAGTTGCATGCTACAACAATTTTTAACATTCATTCTTAAAGCTTTAAGGTTCATTTCTCCCTCTCTCCCATCCTCAGTGAGAAAATAAGCAATTCAATATAGGCCATACATGTGTAACAATGCAAAGCACTTACATAATATTTATGTTGTAAAAGAATAACCACATTTCCCTCTGACCTATCCTGCCCTTCATTTAATCCATTCTCTCCCTTGATCTGCCCTCCCACAATACTGTTTGCTACTGATTATCCCTTTCCCCAATTTGCTGTTCCTCCTATTATCTTCCCTCTTCTATCCCCTTCCCCCTTGCCTTTTTTAAGGGTAAAATAGATTTCCATATCCAATTGAGTGTGTGCTATTCCCTCCTTAAGTCAATCCCATGAGAGTAAAGCTTAATTATTTCCTTTCATCTCCCCTCTCTTCTACTCCATTGTAGAAGCTTTCTTCCCTCTTGTATGTAAGATCATTTGCTACATTCTACCTTTTACCTTTCTCTTACTCCTACCTAGTACATTCCATTCAAAAGTACATTTTAGTTTTTTTAGGTAGTCTCCCTTCATATTCAGTTCACCCTGTGTAATAGTAATTTAAATGGAAAGATGTTTCTCATTAATCAATAGGTCCATATGATCTGCTTGAATCCTCTGGAAGCCTGGGTCACATGTGGTAGGAGGAACTTCTTGAAGAGGTAGAACAGGAAGGGTGGAGCAGAACTGGGAGGAAGTGAATGAATGGGGTCAGGTCAGAGGGGATAGAATGCAGATCAGCTCACACAGGCCAACTGACACATTGTGACAGTTGATAGTGAGAAGGCCCTGGCTGAGGGAGGGGAGGTTTGGGAATGTCTTTGCCCTCTGTTGTGATCATATTTATTAACTTCTTAGTTACCATGATGGATTTTGCTTTCTGATTCAGGGATTTGGTTTTCTGATGTTTAAATAAATGTTTTTCTTCTGCCTTCCATATGGAGAGTATTTTATATTTTGTGATTGAGAACTATGCTGGCATATTCATAGTCACCACCCAGTGCTATGAATATTGCCTTGGTGATACATTTGGCATCATGAACAAGATCACAAAGTAAAAAAATCTCTTTTTGGAAGCAGAAATGATTTAGAGGAAGACATTAATATCCCAGGATGGGAAAATTTACCATTTTTCTCACTAGCAAGGGAGTGGGATAAAAGCACTGGGCCCTGTGAAAACTGGGAAACAAGATTACCAGAGGGATAACCTGGAGATTTGGAAAGGTGTTTGCAAGGAACACCAATAAGACCAGGGAAGGAGTTGGCAGAAGTAGGAGAGGTGGGATTTTATTAACAGCTTACTGCATTATGTATGGAAACAGAGATGAACAGCTTAAGGAAAAAATTCAGAAGGAGAAAGAGTACAAGAGCAATCTGAGGAGGAGGGGTGGGTCTCAGGTGGAAGGAAAGGCTGTTCATTTAGTTCAGAAGGAGCTGAAGGCTAACAAAAGAAATGCGCATCTGACCTTTTTTATAGACCCAGTCTAGTTGCCATAGTGACAAAGGACGTGAAATAATTTTAGAGGGAGAAGTTTCTCAGTCAGAAGCATGCTCAATATTCAGGCAGAGAAAGGAGAAACAAGGAGGTAACTCAGTGTTTAGGGAAATAATTGAGGATTTTGCTCAGGAGGAGGTCACAGAAATTTTGAGTCACTTCAGTCAAAGGGTGAGAGAATCATTAATATCTTGGATGGTGAGAATTAGTGATGATGGAGCTGGAGGAATAGCTATTGATCCCATTAACTACCTGAAATTTATAGGTATGTCAGAATCCTTTTGTACAGCAAACTTTTAGAGATTACAATATGCGAGGAGATAACAATACAACTAATCTACGAACTCTGACTGCAGAAGGCTGCAGTAGGCAGTATCCTACTGACTCTATGTGGCCTAGTGGAGACAGACCCTGGTATTCACTTAGGGACTGTATAAGACAGTTAAAGGAGGAGGTAATGAAGACTGCCGTAATTATTGGAAATGCAGATACATACTATGATACTCCCTTTGCAGTTTACCATAGGAATACAATAGTGAAGATGGCTCTTCCTCCTACTTACAAGCATTTGATTTTGATTCTAATAACTGGGAAAATAGGGTACTCTCTTCCAGAGGTGCTGGACAAGATTTCACAGTTGGATTACTTAGGAGACTGGCAAAAAGACAAAATTGCTGGAGATAGAAGAGTAACTATCCAGTGGATTCAAAATCAGAAAAAAATTGACAAGGAGACAATTGTTTACTGCCCTATTGAGATCAGGGGTAGATTTTGGAAGCATAGATGGTATTTCAACTAATGAACTATACAAAATGTACCAAGGAAGAGGGACTAGATACTAGACGAAATAGAGAAGGAAGAACTGCCCCTACAGATCGTGCTGAACCTTTGTATCCAAGTTTATCACACGTTGGCCAAATCCCCCAGTTCAGAGTAGAATTAGCAGCTCAAGGAATATATATATATTCTATATATAGGGATAGATTCTAATCATCTAGGAGAAATTATTGTAACACTCCAAAATTTATGTGATGGACCCATACAGTTCTGTAAAAATGATAGAATAGTTCAAATGATTATTATTCCTTGTGAAACAAGACCCTCCCTGTGAAATGACTAACAGAATAACTGAAGTATTGGTTTCTACTGATAGAATAAAATCGAGAGCTAAAGTATGGGTAAAACAGAAGCCAGATGACATTCCAAAGGCTGTGGCAATTATAGCACATGGGAAAGATAATACCATAACTGTTGTTTACTTAGGAGAGGATGATTAGCAAATTGTACCCTTAACTCATACGTTCTACCATGAATGAGGCTGTGATAGTAGGTTTATGGACTCCAGAACCATAGCTGACCCTGTATCTACTCTGCTTTTGGTTACTGTTTCCTTGTTTTGTTTGTTTGTTTTTGTCTTTTCATATGTTAAGCTTGTTTGCTAGATTTGTTTCCTATAGGCTTAGTATCTTCTACCTGCAGATGCCTGATCACTTAATGTGATGTCACTTCCTATCAATGATGGTGATGTGTCATCTCTGGACCTGAAATTGAGCAAACTCCAGATACCAGCTAAAGAACTGTTCTCTCAAATGGGACCTCTTGGGGCAGGGACATCTCTATGTCCAATCTCAGCAGGAAGTAGTTGTGGAAGAAGAGACCTTTGCCCCTTATGCCAAGATTTTGGGCCCCATTTGTTGAGGGGGAGTGATGGGGTACCTCTAATACCAGATACCTCACTGACCTATGTAATAAATATGAAAGATCTTGGGGCCGAATGTAATAGTAATTTAAATGGAAAGATCTTTCTCATTAATTAATAGGCCCATATGATCTGGAAGCCTGGGTCACATGTGGTGAGAGGACCTTCCTGAAGAAGCAGAACAGGAAGGGTAGAGTAGAACCAGGGGGAAGTGAGTGAGTGGGGTCAGGTCAGAGGGGATAGAACGCAGGTCAGCTCACACATTGTGACAGTCAATAGTGAGAAGGCCCTGGCTGAGGGAGGGGAGGTTTGAGAATGTCTTTACCCTCTGCTGTGACCATGCTTACTAACTTCTTGGTTACCATGACAGATTTTGCTTTCTGATCCTGGGATTTGGCTTTCTGGTATTTAAATAAATATTTTTCTTCTGCCTTCTATATGGGGAGTCTTTTATATTTTGTGATTGAGAACTACACTGGCATATGCATAGTAACCACCAGTGCTGTGAATATTGCCTTGGCAATACACCCTGTGCCCTCTCTGTATATGTCTACACACACACGTATACATACACATACACACATAAACATGTACATATACATATCTACACATATATAATATACTCATACATACCCATACACATACATATTTATTCATATATATATATATATATATATATATATTTGTTTTTTTTTTCTCTGACTACCTTAGCATTGAAAAAGGTTTCATGAGTTACAAATAGCATCTTTCCATGTAGGAATATAAACAGTTCAACTTTAATGACTTCCTTAAGGCTTCTATTCCTATTTACCTTTTCATGTTTCTTTTGATTCTCGTATTTGAAAGTCAAATATTCTATTCAATTCTGGTGTTTTCAACAAGAATGCTTGGAAGTCTTGGATTTCATTGAAATTCCATTTTTCCCCTGAATTTTATACTCAGTTTTGCTGGGTAGGTGATTCGTGGTTTTAATCCTATCTCCTTTGACTTCTGGAATATCATATTCCAAGCCCTTCTATCCCTCAGTGTAGAAGCTGTGTTATCCTGATTGTATTTCCACAATACTTGAATTGTTTCTTTCTGACTGCTGGTAATATTTTCTCCTTGATCTAGGAACTCTGGAATTTAGCCACAATATTCCTAGGAATTTTCCTTTTTTATATCTCTCTCAGGTGGTGATCAGTGAATTCTTTCCATTTCTATACCCTCTGGGTCTAGAAAATCAAGGCAGTTTTCCTTGATAATTTCTTGGAAGATGATGTCTAGGCTCTTTTTTTGATCATGGTTTTCAGGTAGACCAATAATTTTTAATTAGGGACTCCAGAACCACAGGTGACCCTGCATCTACCCTGCTTTTGGTTACTGTTTCCTTGTTTTGTTTGTTTGTTTTTGTCTTTTCATATGTTAAGCTTGTTTGCTAGATTTGTTTCCTATAGGCTTAGCATCTTCTACCTGCAGATGCCTGATCACTTAAGCCAGATGTCACTTCCTATCAATGATGGTGATGTGTCATCTCTGGACCTGAAGTTGATCAAACTCCAGACTTAATTATTGGATAATTAATTAATAATAAATTATCTCTCCTGGATCTATTTTCCAGATCAGTTGTTTTTCCAATGAGACATTTCATATCGTCTTCTCATTTTTAATTCTTTTGGTTTTATTTTATAATTTCTTGGTTTCTCATAAAGTCATTAGCTTCCATCTGTTCCACTCTAATTTTTAAAGAACTATTTTCCTCGGTGAACTTTTGGACTGCCTTTTCCATTTGGCTAATTCTGCTTTTTAAAGTATTCTTATTGGCTATTTGGGTTAGTCTATTTTTAAAGGTGTTATTTTCTTCAGCATTTTTTTTGGGTCTCCTTTAGCAAGCTGTTGACTCACTTTTCATGATTTTCTTGCATGGCTCTTGTTTCCCTTCCCAATTTTTCCTCCATTTCTCCTACTTGATTTTCAAAACCTTTTTTGAGCTCTTCCATGGCCTGAGATCATTGCATTTTTTGGGGAGGTTTTAGATGTAGAAGCCTTGATTTTTATGTCTTCCTCTGATGCTATCCTTTGTTCTTCCTCATCTGAATGGATGGAAAACAGTACCTTTTCACCAAGAAAGTAACCTTCTGTAGTCATATTTTTTCCCTTTTGGGGGCATTTTCTCAGGCAATTACTTGACTTTTAAGTCCTTTGTCAGGTGGAGGGTGTACTCTAGGGACCTGTAAGTTCTCAGTTCTTCCAAGGTGGCACAATCAAGGGAGAGAAGTTTACTCTTCTCTTGGCTTGCACTCTGTTCTGGGAGCAAACACAAGCTTTTCTGTCCAGGATATGCAAATAGGGTTCCCTCTCCAGAACTGCCTCCAGCTCCACCATGCCAATGTTCCTTCTCAGCCCAGGACCACCACTCCAAACTGAGACCCAGATTGGAGGCTTTAAGTCTTTAGGCCAAGGGCTCCAAAAGTAGATGCTGTGACACAGTGGCTGCTGCTGCCCTGGGGCACCTGCTACCCAGGTGAAAGAGTTTTCTCACCGACCTTTGAAGCTATCTTTGTCATTTGTGAGTTGAGAAATCTGGGAACCGCCGCTGCTACCCATGATTCCATACTCTGAAGCCTGCTCCAGTCCTGTCCATGCTGTGCTGTGTGGCCAAGGGTAGGCTGTGCTCCTCTCTGAGCCCAATGTGATAGACCTTTCCTGTCAGCCTTCCAGGTTGTCTTGGGCTGGAAATCTCTTTCTCTCTATTGTCTTGTGGTTTCTGCTGCTCTAGAATTTGTTTAGAGTTATTTTTTACAGGTATTTTATGGGCTATGGGAGAGAGCTAGAAGAGGTCATCTTTCTATTCTGCCATCTTTACTCTGCCATCTTTTTTCTTTTTTTAAAAAAAACACTTTTTCCCCAATTACATGTAAAAATTATTTTAACATTTGTTTTTTAAAAATTGAGTTCCAAGTTCTGTCCTTCTCTTTTGCCCCTCCCTCCATTCTTGAGATGGTAAGCAATTTGATATAGGTTCTATATGTGCAATAATGATGCAATTGCATATTTCTGCATCAGTTATATTGTGAAAGACAGCACAACAATCCCCAAATTGAAAAACAATATGTTTTCATATGTATTCTGATTTCATCAGTTCTTTTTCCAGAGGCAGATAGCATTTTTCATTATAATTCTTTTGAAATTGTCTTGGACCACTGTGTTACTGAGAACAGCTAAGTCGATCACAATTGAGCATCACATAATATTGCTGTTACTGTGTATGATGTTCTGGTTCTGCTCACTTCACTCTGAATCTGTTCCTGAAAGACATTCCAGGTTTTTCTGAAATCATCCTGCTAGTTATTTCTTATAACACAATAGTATTCCATTACAATCGTCATTCTCCTATTAATGGGCATGCCCTCAACTTCAGTTCTTTGCCACCCCAAAAGAACTCGTAACTAGGAATCCAATTCAAAGAATAGCTGTACCCAGAATGATTCCCTGGCAATATAGTCATACCAGAATTTTCTAGTTCTCTATGAAATGATGATCTCTCTTTTTATGTTAGCAGTTTTCTCTTTCCCCTTGTCCTCTCCCCATCCTCTGCCTTCTCAGCTTATTCTGGTGGTCTACCTAATGCAACATATATTTTTAAAGGTTGTGTGTGTGTGTGTGTGTGTGTGTACACAAGTGTGTTTGTGATATGGAATGCTTTAGCAGTCTGGTGAATCTATACATGGTTTTAAATGCATAAAATAAAATGCATAGGATTACAAAGGAAAGCAATGGTTCTGTGTTACAGTTACTAATATAGTAAGAAAAACCCCACAAGTTCATCAACCCTAGATTAAGAATCTGTGGTGTATAGATATGGTTTCCTGAAGGCAGAGAGGTTAAATAACCTGCCAGAGGCTGGAGGTTATACTTGAAACCAAATCTTCTTTGCTCCAAAGCTAGCCAGGCTCTTATCCATTTAAAAGTATATTCTTAAAAAAAATGGAATAAATGTGACTCCTATTTCCCCAGATTACATAGCTTGGTGAAACTTATTTCCACATGAACTCTTATGTAAAGAAGAAAAGCCCTCACCAGATACCTACTGATGTGACTATTTATCAATTGTCATACATATAATTAAAATAGATGTAATGGCAGTGAAGAGGAAAGGGAAGAGCTTGCCACTCAAAAGAGTAACAGTTTAATTTGCCTTCAATAAAATAACATTGTTTTTCTCTCTTGAGAAGCTTCTTAGTATTGAGGTTGAACACACTTACAGTGATTTATTGACATAACAGTTAGACATTCTCATTTATTTACCAGAACACTCCTTATTCCCTTTACACCATTTTAATCTCATCTTCCATTTCTGAAATTGAATCTCCTTATGGCTCAACACTAAGACCATGCTTGGTGCAAATTTAGGCAGAATATGATACATCTTTATTACTTGTCTGCAATCTCATCAAGGAAAACTACTCCATTTGCCTCCATGCTTTAAAATTGCTTGGAAAGAAATGAGTCAAGGCATATTTGCTGGTCATTTAAGTCTACCAGAGTGACAAGAATAAAAGCTGAGCAACTTTCAAGTTTCTCTTAATTTTGGATGGATTCATAATCTACTACATTTGTGACAATCTTTGAAAATACTGTGAAAATGAGTCAATGAAGTACTTGCTCAGATAAATATGTACTTCTTTATTTCCCAAAAAGAATACCAAATTTATTCTGCTCATTGGAGAGTTGTGTCTTTGTTCTTAACCTAGGGTTCATAAATGTGTTTTCTTTTCCATTCCATAACTGTAATTTAGTATAGTTGATTTCCTTTGTAATCTCATAAATTTTTATTTTATGAATTTAAAATACCCTGAGATGGCATCCACACTATCACTAGTCAAATCAGATTCTAGTCTTCACTGGTAGAAGGAAGGGCTTCTAGGGAGCTCCATAAATAGATGAAATCACAGCTATGATTTTAAAAAATCACCTCCTTCCCCCAACTAACCAAAAGGTTTGGCTATGATGCTAAGATATGTTACTGTTCTAGGTATGTTATGTTGCATATGACAAATAGAATAATACTGCCATGAAAATTAGCTCAACTATATCATGCTTTGCAAAGCCAGTGTTCACAATAACAGACTACATCACTCTTTACAAGGTCCTTTAAGCTTATAAGTCAATTTCCATGCAATTGCTTTGGAAGGGTATTTTTATCCTCATTTGAGAGGTCATGAAAATGTACTCAGAACAGTTGTGACTCACTTATGGTCACTAGCATTAGAGCTTGGATTTGAATCCAGTTCTGAGTGCTTTTTCTAGGATATCAGTAGTGAAATGACATAGTTAGATCATTCTAAGCATAAGAGCCAACATCTCTGAAGATAATGACATATGTTATTATTGTCCCCTGTATGTCAAGGTAGCCACAAATTCTAGGTTAAAATCATGTAGGTCAATACTGATTACTGGTGCTTGACATTATAATCTGGATATGATACTAGCCGCTTTTTCTAATGTAGATGTCCTATTTTTTCAGGTACCAAACAAGAGAAATCACAAATGAATAAAATGAGGTCTATGGCATGGAGTATAGAATGAACAGGAAGGATCTAGGAAAGAGCTAATTGACCAAGTAAAAGAGTCACATCATTCCAGTGTTAGAATTAAAAATTAGATTAGCTCTTTGATACAATTTTTATCAATTATATTTTATATATATTCAATAAGTCATTTTAACTAATATAAATACCAAAACTAACTACAAAGGGCATATGAAGGAATTCTATCTGGATGCTGTCTGCATCCAGAGAAAGAAACGATAAATAGAAGCATGTAAAGAATGGTTTTCCATATTATATACATATTTATGTCTAATGGTAGTTATCTCTAAGATGGGATGAGGGGTGGATGCGGATAAAAAGGAAGAAAATAAATTTGCATGATAACTTTACTATATAATTAAAAGAAATAGTAAGTTGTACATGATAGATTTGCAGTTTCATGTGCAAACATCTTTTTAAAAATTATACTATGCTATGGATAATGCTTGTTTTATTCCCTAAACTAAACTAAAATAAATAAAAACTTAAAAAACATTTTTCTTATGAAGATATTCTGAAATCCTAAGTGGAATGCAGATTCCTATGTATTTTTAGTATTCTAATTTTTATCATTACCCATAGCTGTGTTATTATCCTTCATGAAACTTGAGGTCCTGGCATTTCCCTCAGTTATTATCCTATGGTTGGCCACCCTTTTATTGCTAAACTCCTCGACATAATAAGCAACATTCACTACCTCCAAGTCTTCATCATTTATGCACTCATCAATTAACTCCTTGCGGTATTTTTCAGTATTACTGTTTTGAGAGACAATGCTTTATCAGAGGTCACCAATGTTCTCTTAATGGTCAAATTGGATGGATTTTTTCTCAGTTCATATTCTCCTTGAATTTTGTAGCTATCAACACTAGTGAATGCTCTTTCTAGCCTCTCTTCTCTTCTCTTTCCTTGGCATCTATGACACTATTTTTTTGTGGTTTTTCTTCTGTCTTACCAGTTTCTTAGTTGGTTTATCATCTCCTCACCCCTAAACACAGACTTCTCTCAAGGATTTGTCCCCTTTCTTTATCTATTGGTGATCTAATCAGTTTCCATGGATTAAAATATTAGTCATATGCAGATAATATCAAACACACACACATTATCTCTCTCTCTCTCTCTCTCTCTCTCTCACTCTCTCTTTCTATCTTACAGACTTATCTTTCTATCTTACTGACCTAATTTATCTCCTAAATTCTAGTCCCTGAATGGCATCTGTCTACTGGATAAATTTTCCTAGATATTTTACTAGCAGTCTATACTTTGTAGGAAAGTGAGCTCATACATACATTTCTTTGGACATAGGAAATGCAGTAATTTATTTTACTTGACTGCACATTTGTTGCAGTGGTTGTATTTTTCCTTTTTCCAAGTAGAAAGGAAAGAAAAAAGCTTTTTTAAATTGAAAAACATAATTTAAAAAGAAAAAAATCTAATCTCAATATCTTCTTCCCTAAACCTGGCTCTTTTTAAAACCATTATATTTCTTTTGAGGGTACCCCCATTACACAAAATCATAATGTCAAATTCTTTATTGTCTGCCCTCTGTATCCCCTCTCTTAAGAAACCAAGGAGCTATCAAGGCATGTTGATCCACTATGATATCCCTTGAATTCTAATCTTATTTTCTCCACTTAAAACCACTACTCTGGTGGTTCAGGCCCCCATGGAGTTCTGTACTTGGAATAAATATGATCTGAGTTCAAATTCAGCCTCAGATCCATAATAGTTGTATGACCCTGAGCAAGTTACTTAAGCCTCTGTTCTCCTTGGGTTGTTGTGAAGATCATATGAGATAATATTTTTTAAAGTGATAAGCACAGTGCCTGGAACATAGGAGGTGCTAAATAAATGGCTTTTTCTTTCCCTTCCCTCTTCATAAGCTTTAGCCTGATAACCTCAGCCATGGTATGTCCCCGTTGTTATTCATTATCTGTACAATTTTATAGTCTTCCTAAATCACTGTTACACTCCTGCTCAAAACTCTTCAGCATTTTCCATACCTTTGTGGAAAAAAATGCAAATTTAAATAACACACAAAAATTCCTTAGCCTGGCATTTAAAGCTCCCTTCAGCTTACCTTTCTAGTCCAATTCCACATGATGACTTTTTAAGTATTCCATATTTCAGAATATGTCTATCTGTTCCTGGAACTTTGTCCCCAATAACTGGCATGCATTCCTTTCTCAGCTGTGCCCTAGGCTCCTTAGCTTTCTTCCTAGTCTGTATCAGGTTGCTTTTCCATGTAGCCTTCACTAATCCCCCAGGAAAACATGTTCCCTCCTTCATAAAATATTCTTTGCATGTAAGAAGTACTTTGCATGAATTTTTCTTTTTTTCATCTCTCCCTACCTTGTATTATACTTATTTGTGTATGTCTTGCTTCTTCCAACCCTACCCGCAGCAAAATGAAAACTCTGTAAGGGCAGGGATAGTTTCATAATTTTTTTTTTTGTTTGTGTTGCTGGGTCCTTGCCCTGTACCAGGCAGTAAATACTTAACATGTTTGTTGAATTGGATTGGAAAAGTGGAAAAGAAAGTTGATTTTACACGCTGTATTCCTGAGTCAAAATCGAAAATGTTGAAGCACATAGTAAATTTCATGGCTAATTTGATCAGTTCTACTTTCCTATAATTTCTGTATTGAAGACATTTAGATGGCTATTAAAAAAGCTTAATGGTCATTTGTAAAATGAATTTTTCTCTTTGATTAACTTAATTGAATGATAAGTTTTCAACATTCCAGGCTTTCCCTAACCAGTTGTTTCTCTCCCTCCACCCCCTCTCCAATTCATTTAGCCAGTCTTAAAAAAATTGACATATCTCCTTGAATAAGATTACAGAAGAAAAATAGGATTTATAGTAATAGTTTGCTCTCTCAGTTGTCTATTATCAATAGTGGATCTATTCCTTCTTTCACAGCCATCTGATAAAGTCCTTTTTATTGTTCTTAGAATTTCCCTTCCCATGCCCCTCCCCAGGTCATTCTAAGGTTTAATCTTCCTAAGTGTAGTCGTACAGGTCTGTGGAATTTTTTTTTTTAACATTCTTGGATTTCCTCCCCTTGAGATGTGCCCATGCATCCATTTTGGGCACATTATTTTAAAATCTGCTCATTAGAGAGTTCCCTATGAAGTTATATCAGTCTTTTAAAATATTTTTTACTTTTCTTCTTCATTGAGACTAACCAGGATTGTCAGTTTCTTTTTGTAGGATTTCAATTCCTTTTGAGCTATTTTCCTTTATTTGAGTCGTAAGCCATAGAGAATCATACTTATTATGTCTTTGAACTTTTAGAAATAGTCTTTTCTATAGTTCAGTGTGCAAGTTAGGCTATGCACTTCAGTGTTCCTCTCCTTAGTTATTATTAATTTTCAGATGACCTTGTCAGTTTCTCCCATAGTTCTTATAACCAGCTAATTTATTCTTGGTGCTTGGGATTAGATAAAGTTGGTATTTTTTGTTCATTGAATCCCTTACCTTCTAAGAGGTGAAAGTATCAACAAGAAAAATCATGAATCTATCAATACTCTGCTTTTACATAAAGGAGACTTTCAACAAATATCCATATTGTTGAAATCTCTCAAAAGTATTATATCTTGCCTTTGGGAAATCTGTTTCAGGAATTTATCCATTTTCCTGATCTACATAGATAGTCTGCAGATTATTTCCCCAATGATATCACTTCTATTTTTCAGTGATTCTGAGTCTTGAAAGGATTAGAGATCTTTCTAATGTTACTAATTTTTCAAGTTCATGAGTTTACTTACATAAACATGTGATTCATTTTATTTCAGATAAGATATACTCTTTTATTACCATATTTTACTTGTGAGTCTCATCCGAAGTGATATTCACATCTCAGGCTGTATTTGCTTCTTGCTTTTAATATTTACACTTATTTTATCATCTATAATCTTTATATAAGTAAAGCAAGTATAAGTACCTTGTAAATCATAAGAATTATATGCAAACATTATTTTTTCTACTATGAATTATCAATCATATCTTCTTTATATACCATACCTAATATCTGTCATATCTGAACTTACATTCTTGCCTGGGAAATTAATTGGGAAAGATATTTGGAGTGAACTTAGAGGAGGATTCCATAAATGAAATTAATCTGAACTCAGGAAAAGAATAGTGTAAGTAAGAAATCAGGGAAATTACTCAAATTTCAATCCAGAATTTGACATGAGTTTCTAGGCAGCTCTGTTTCTCTATTTGAATAAAGAAAGTAGGGCCTCAGTATTCTCATAGGTCAAATGAAGTAATAGATTAGGCCAGATGGATTGTTCTCAAAATTTCTGCTCATAACACAGCATTCTTTGTCAAGATCTAATGTTTAAGGTTACAATATTATAGGAAATTTGGGAGACTCACTCATGCATAGGTTACCTTAAATAAAACCAGCTATCTTGTTGAGTTCTTTACAAGTTTAACGTGCAACATGTTTTGAGATGAGTGCGTATGTGAAATAGACACAAATCATTTTTGTAAGAATATTATACTTTCCATATATGTCAATAAAATTTAGATGAAAATTATTTATGTATTTTCTTTGATCTACAATAACCAATATCCACAATTTTGTTGCATAACCAGTTGAAATGGCAACTCACCTTGAAAACCAATGAAATTGATAATTTCTAAAGTTCTTTTCTGTTCTAATATTCTGATTCTACATAGGAAAAAAAATCACTGGGTGAATCAATGAAATTATATACATTTTCCCTATAAGTATGAATTTCTGTTTCACTTCAGAAGAGTGGTTGGTGGGTATGTTGCTATAATATCCACCTCCTGTGAACTGGAGCACAGGGAGAAGTTGGGCCTCATGAGACCAGTTGATAGAAAAAACCCTAAGCTTTTTGGTACAGGATATAAAGAAATGAGCTTTCTGTACTTCTTCATCTCCAAGAATTTAGAACCATGAATAAAACCCAAACATTCTTATTTTCAGGTTAGAATGTGCTAATTAATACTTTGAATCGTTTTTTATACATCTGCCAAAGAAAGCTCAGTTTCTGAATACATGGTACTAGATAGCAGACAAAACAACAGTTGTTAGCCAGAGGAGCAGTATACAAAATCTGCTCTTAGAGTTTTTTTTCTTTTTAAAAAATTTGCCTTTACAAAGTAAATTTTAAAATTAAAGGGCAGCTAAGTGGTGCAGACTCATCTTCCTGAGTTCAAATCTGGCCTCAGACACTGACCCTAGGTTGGATGACCCTAGGTAATTCATTTGAACCCTGTTTATCTCAGTTCCTTATCTGTAAAATGAGTTGGAGAAGGAAATGGCCAATCATTCCAGTATCTTTGCCAAGAAAACCCCAAATGAAGTCATGAAGAGGCAGATTCAACCCAAACAGCTCCACCACAACATCAATAGAATTAAAATGTACATATAATACAAAACACTTTATTATGGTGGTCAGAAAGAGAAAAGCTAAAGACAGGATGGAAATAACAAATTGTAATGGGAAAAAAAATGGAGATTTTAATTAGTCCCTTTAACTTAGGTTTACTAATCAATCCTACCTCTATTTCTGAACTTAAAGATGAAAAAAAAAACAGGATATACCAAACATATGTACCTTGAGGAAGAATAAATGGTTCAAATACAATATATCACAATGTTAGGGGGAAATGGTGGAAAAGAGTGGGATGCTAACCAGTAACTGGGGAATGAAAGAATATATTATGGCGTATTCATGTAGTAGAGTACTATTACATCATTAAGAATGATGAATTAAAATAATGCAATAAAAATGGGAAGAAATGTTAATTAGTACAATGAGGAAACAAAATCTCAAAGAACAATCTGTACTTAAACTACCACTATGTAACTGGATAAAATATTAAATGATAAGAATATTAAGCTTAAATACAATGATGATATTGTTACAGTCTTGCTAAAGTTAAAATGCTTGATCTTTCTATAATTTTAAGAAAAAATTGTTTTAAAAATATGGTGGAATATTCTATCAAATTCCGTCCTTTGTATTATTTTGCTTAACTATGTTTAGGGAGTAGATATCAGTTTTAGTTTGTGGGCTTATAATTGTACTGCATTAAAATAAAATTTGCCTATTAAAAGTAAAGTAAGTAAACAAAATTCTATGCACCAAATGGCATTTATCTTGAGTAGAAGGGAGGAAAGAAAGAAAGGAAGAAATGAGGGATAGAAGGAGGGAGGCAACCTGAGAGGATAGGAGGCAGAAATCAAGGGACAGAGAAAGGAAGGCATAATGAAGGGAGGAAGGAAGGGCAAAAAGAGAGGGAAGGAAAGACGGAAGGAAGGAAAGAAGGAAGGAAGGAAGGAAGAAGGAAGGAAGGAAGGAAGGAAGGAAGGAAGGAAGGGAGGAAGGAAGGAAGGAAGGAAGGAAGGAAGGAAGGAAGGAAGGAAATGACTCAATGAGTTGAATACTGGCAGTGTCTGACTTATTAATAAAATAACCCTCAGCTAAGTTCAGCAAAATGTAAGTGGATTCCCAACGCTATGCACTAAATTAATATTCATTTCCTAGTAAGCAGGGAAGAAACTGGTATATTGAAAAAAAAAATCCAGTCAAAGGTTAGTCAAACTGATTGTAGTTACAGGCATAGTACAGTAGAAAAAGCACTGAACAGTAAGGGATTAAGAAACCTGGTTTTTTTCCCTTTTCTACTATAAAGAAGTCACACAACTTCAGGAAAGTCATATTTAATGTCTGTAGACCTCAGTTTCTTATCTATAAAAGGAAAGGCTTGAGCTAGGTGATTCTTCAAACCTCTCCCAGATCCAATATTCCTTTTGTGACATAAAGGGAAAAAAACCACCACTCTTTATTTGAAAGAATTCTTCACTTTTCCACTCACATTCTTGACATCCTGTGGACATTATCTAAGATTGAAGTCAGTCTTGAATAAAAAGAGATACACCACCTAAAACATTAAAGATTTATGTAGATAAATCCTCATATAAGAGGTTTAAAAAATATGCCCAGCAGAGTATCATCTGAGGTCAAATTTATTCAAAATTGAAGCTCTGTAACCCTTTCTTAAATTACATGCACAGTCAATACTAGAACAAAACAATGAACATTAAAGTATAATAACTGTATATTCACATATATTAAAGCACATATGTTCTCAAACCATTGTTAACTACTATAAATCCTATGAAATATTTTAGAGAGAATCAGTTGTAAATCCCTAAGGTACTACTAATTTAACCCCTAGATTGTAAATTATGATGGTAAAAAACCCATACTCCAGAAGAATAAGCACAGGGAGAAGAAGTAGCTCTCTTTCTGGAGGATCATTTTGTCCTTTACCAGGCTTTTGAAGATGTCAGATATGTACCTGAAGTTGACAGAAGGAGAGAATAATGGGAAATAAGACAAAAGAAGAAAACATAAATCTAGGATTTATAAATAGGAAGTAATTTGAATCTAATGGAAAGCTCATGATTTAAGAGGCACTCTAGTTTTCCTGTTGAGATATAATCTTTCTTTGGCTATTTCCAAGGACTTATATTTGTATACTTGTGACCACAAAAATGATTCTGTGTGATTAACAAGATTAATTAAATGTTTATATTTTTCCAGAAATCTTTACATGCATTTTCTTCTCCTCTAGCACTAGAGTTTCTATTTGAATCTCACATCTCTCACTAAATCCTTCACTTAGTAATCCCCACACTGACCCAATTGTAAATTATGGTTTTTTGAGATGATTTTATTGTACTGAGTGATTTCTGCATTTCATAATTTTTACTTAAAGCAACACAAAATTAGATCTACCAGGTCATTTACTTGAACTATGTCCTGTCTGGCAACTCTGCAATTTCTGAAAAAGGAAACTTAAACAGCATCACTTAGCTCAACCCTGGAAATAAACAATGACCCACATGCCAAGGATCTAATAGAAACTAGGACAACATTACTATGAATCAGAAATGTGGACCTAATGGAGAAAAAGAAAGGTATGCTTTGGGGAGCAAGAGAAAGGAAGTGGTCAGAGGTAATTGTCTGAATTTAGGAACAAGAGAAGGAAGTAGGGATAAGTAGTATGTGGAGGGTTAGTATTTATAAATGATAGGATGGAAAAAGTACAAGGTTTAGGATAGAAATAGACTTTCTGTGGGTCTAATGACTTCTGAAATCTATTTCAAGGCTGAATTAACCTATTATCTGGAAACAATACTACAACCAAAACAAAGTCATCAAGTTCACATCTTTCAATAAATTTTCTGTTTTATTATAGAACTCTGACTCCACAAAATTGGAATGAGTTCAAAATATATGGCTGTGAAGTCCATTTTCTGGATAATCCTTTCAGTATGGCCAATAGAAGAGGACATTATCTAAGAAGACAAGGAAGAACTGAAGAATCCTCAGTGAAAGAGCCAACAATGTTTTCTTTTTTTGAGAAAGGTCTGATACAAATGTTCTGTGAATAACTCTTTTGAGAGTTAAAATGTATTTAAATTCTTTATACCACGTAAGGATATATAGTTTTTAGTGGCAGACCAAAAAATGTTTAAAGAGTTTTTGTGCCTAAGTAACATCAGCCTAATGGGCAAAACTACTTTTGCTTTTTATCTGTTCCCCAAAACAATCAAAAGTACCAATCCTTTTGGATCCAAAGCAAAACATGGGTAACTTAATTACATCATAAAATTACATTTTGGACACTTTATGATGCTCCTTTGTGAATAAAATGTGTTATGTTTCTTTAAAAGACATGTGTTATGTCTTCTTTACAATAAGTCAGCCGAGAAGGAAGGGGAACAAGAGAAGATGTTCACAACAGTGTGTGTAGTGAAGAGGAGAGGTTAGTGATGTGAGAATTCCAACTTCCCCAAAGTTTCCTTTGCTGAGGAAATACTCAGGCAAGTTTTTTGGTGTTGTTCAGTCATGTCCAACTCCTTGTGATCTCATTTATGGTGACCCTGGAAAAGATACTGGAATGGTTTGCCATTCCTTCTCTAGCTTGTTTTACAGATGAAGAAAGTGAAGCAAACAGGGTTGTGTGACTTGCTCAGGGTTCCACAGCTAGTAAGTTTCTGAGGCCAGATTTGAAATCTTTCTGAGTTTAGGTTGAGCTCTCAATCCACTGTGCCACCTAGTTACCCCGAGGTATGCTTTTATTCATCAGCTATCCGTAGGCATGCTTAGTCAACATTTAAAAGTCAAAGATTGAATTGGAAGATGTTAAAGAAAAGAGAACAGGATTTAGACATTTACTCTTGGCTTTTGATTTATAATTAGACTTATCTCTAAGGAATTTTAAAATTATCTTAAAACATATTCTGGGACCAGGTCGGTAAAGATAGATAATGCAGTGGATAGAGTATCAGGCCTGAAGTAAGGAAGATTCATCTTCCTGAGTTCAAATTTGGTCTCAAACACTTACTAGCTATATAACCTTGGGCAAGGCACTTAACCCTTTTTGTTTCAGTTTCCTCATTTGTATAATGATCTGGAGAAGGAAATGGCAAACCATTCCGGTATCTTTACCAAGAAAACTGCAAGTGGGGCCACGAAGAGTCAGGCATGACTGAAATAATATAACAACAAGAAGGGACCAAGAGATGGACTTGTAATGTTAATAGAATGGGAAGATCTTCCCCACTCATTAATAGACCTAACACATGGAGCCTGTGGTCACATGGTGCCTGGGTCACATGGAGCTCGGAGGAGTGTGTTGAAGGAGGAAACAGAAAGAGAGAGAAAGAGACAGAGAGAGAGAGAGAGAGAGAGAGAGAGAGAGAGAGAGAGAGAGAGAGAGAGAGAGAGAGAGAGAGAGAACAAGCAGAGAGTGAAAACAGACAAAGCAGAGAGAGAGAGAGAGAGAGAGAGAGAGAGAGAGAGAGAGAGAGAGAGAGAGAGAGAGCAGGCTGTGAGTGAGCAGAGGGAAGAATTTGTCTAGGGGAACTTGTTTTTATGGGAAAGATTAACAGAAAGAACGTTTAGGATGTTGGTGCTCCTTGGATTAGTGATAAGTACCTAGCCAAATCTTACCTTCTGGTATTCTAATGATGTCTCAAATAAATATTTTGGTTTTGCCGTTGAGGAAGACAGTTTACTGTATTTTGTGAATTTACCCTGGAAATATGCATTCATATTCATAGCAACTGCTGTGGGTATTGCATTTGTGTTATAGGGCTATATATGCACTATTATTCATAAATGTTAAAGTGAATATTTTCTTCATATGGACATATGACACAAGTATCTTGGTAGAGGTTAAACTGCCTCCTAAGCTAAGCAAGAAGAGCATTACTTTGTCATGATCAAAATTTTGAGAGTAATATTCATAGATAAGTATAGGGCTTGGGCCAAGTGTGCTGGTATACCCTGGGAGAGTATTACTATTGGACCTTCCCCCACTCTCTGGGCAAAGACCAATGGAAATGATTTCTCAAGATGAGTTGACACTCTTGCCCTACTATTCTATAAATTCTTATATAGTTTATAGATTTTCATGTCAAATTCAATTTTCCAAAGTACTTTAGACTGCCCTCAAAATATCTACTTCTTGACAAAATGTAACCAAGATTCCTTTAAAGTGCCATTGGAAAGATAGGTTTGTAGACATATATCACATATAGGATGTTAGATCTGAAGCAGGAAGCAACCTGAGAGGTTAGGTAGTCTAATTTCATTTAATAGCCAAAAAAAAAATCTAGGGCTAAAAGACAGAGATATGACAAACTCAAGAAGAGATACAATGGAAAGAGTAGAGGCTTTGGAGACAGAAGACCTGAATTCAAATCCGACTTCTACTGCTTACTACCTGCATGACTTTGGACAATTTCTTTAAACTCTCTCTCTGCGGCTGTTTCCTGATTTACAAAACGAGGGGGTTTGACTAAATTGCCTCTCAGATCTCTTCCAGCTCTAGATCTGTTACCCAACTATTTTTCAAAGGTTACTACTACTATTGGCAGAGGTTGGATTCAAAATCAGATCCTTTGACTCCAAAGCAAGTATGTTTCCAGGGTATTGTTGAGTTGTTTCAGTTGTATCTAACTCTTTGTGACTCTCTTTGGGGTTTTCTTGGCAAGGATACTGAGGTGGTTTGCCATTTCCTTCCCCAGTTCATTTTACAGTGTAGGAAAGACAGGCAAACAGAGATAAGTGACTTGCCCAGGGTCTCACAGCTAGTATCTGAAGCCAGAAGAGTCTTCCTGTCTCAAGCCCTAGCATTCTATTCACTGTGCCTCTTAACTGTCTATTTTCCAGGTTATCAGACAATTACAGGTAATTACAGAATTATTTGAACTATAAGACCTTCAAATCAAGACAAATTCCTCAGTCATCAAGAATATTCAGGACCATACAACAGACTATATGTTCATAAAAACTAAGAAACCATAATCTATGTGTCCTAAAGCAGCAAAAAGAGGTAAATGAACATGTTTTTAATACAGAAAAATTTCTTGGAAGGACTGACTTCCACTTTGAAACAGCCTGAGCCTTTAATAAGTTTCAGGCAAATTCTCCCATCCTTAAGGGAGGACGGTATTTCTAAGAATGGCAGGTACCATGTGCACTGGCTGGTACTAGAGTATGGTAAAGGCAATACCATTCCACTTAATGGCATGTTATAAACTCAATGGAATGGAGAGGGAGAATTCAAGCATCCTGACTGGCTAACGTACCGAGCATGAATTCTCAAGATGCACAATAATGGAAAGTGCATCACCCATAAACATATGCTGATGTTTTTGTTTTTTGTTTCTACTTGTGGTAGCTGCAGAAGCAGTTATTGAAAGGAAGGATTCACTGGAAATCAGCTTCAGTTTTCTAACAAATCAGTGGGCACTTGGGAGTTAATAAAGACAGTAGAATCTAATGCAATGAACCTCAGACCATAGGGAGGAATTCATGTCCTGACTACTATTAACTAAGGTTATGTTATGTGGGGCAAGACACTTAATGTTTGCTTTTCTCAGTGTTTTCCACTATTAAAATGAGACAAAATTACTTGTACCCTCTATTACTGAGTTGTAAAAATAAAAATGAATATGCATTAAAGTTCTTTGGAAATGAAAATCACCAACAATAATTCTTCTCATTGATTCAGTAAAATTGCATCTCCACAGCAAACTGGTAAAATTTCTTATGCTTTTCATGACAGAAATTTATTTGCATCTAAAGAAAAGTACATGGGCAGCTAAGTATCTCTGTGCCAGGTCTGGAGTGAGGAAGACTCTTGAGTTCAAATTTAGCCTCAGACAGGTATTAGCTGTGTAACCCTGGCAAGTCATATAACCCTGTTTTCCTTCAGTGTCTGTGGCCATGAAATGAGCTAGTGAATGAAATGGCAAAACACCCCAATGTCTTTGCTAAGAAAACCACAAATGAGGTCACAAATAATTGCACTGGACTGAAATGCCTGAACAACAGCACAAAAGTACAGTAGGCAAGATATATAAAAACATATTAATACTTTCAAAATTTGGTGACACAGTAAGATTCAAGGATGAAAGAAGGTAAAAATGAGCCCTCTGGTTCGTCTCCTTAGATTTGACAACTAACATCTACAGAAGTTGTATCTTATCCGAACTCATAAGAGTATGAATAGAAGAACTGGGATTTGAACTTACATTTTCAGACTCTCGATCTATTTGCATTGTACCTTTAAAACTAATGGGAAAGTAAATTTCAAAACAGTCAACTCAACTCTCAAAATTGGGCTGCTGTCAACTCTATGTGGAAATGTTAAATGAGGTCCCATGGAGAAAAGATTTTGGTAGCTCCTTCCTAGTTTCACACCATGTAGCTACTTTTCAGCAGAAGAGGGTAGCCTATGTTTAGAAGCAGCTCAGTCCAAGAGTAATGAGTCAGTCAATCAACAGCATTTATTTCATGGGCACCCACTCTATTCTGCAATAAGCCCTAGGATGTGAAGAGAAGACCTACTTTCTGTTTTGGTAGAGAAAGAAAACACACATGTTATATAAACCTTCAGTACCAAGCATTAAAGGGAAGTGTAATGGGAGGACTGTAAGTCAAAGTAGCCACAACTGAACATTTAGGAGAAGGGGAGAATTTCCCCTTTTCCAAGTCATCTTGTATGTCATATTTGATCCCTATTTAAGACCTTGAATAGCGTCCAGTTTCCTAACCTTAATAAAATGATCTCACTGATATGGATGTTCTTTTCAATGACACATGTTGCAACCCATCTGTTTGCCCTTGCTATGCAATTATTCTCCGTATCCTCCCACCAGCTCAGCCATATATATACATACACACACACATTCACTATTAGACAAGCTCAAAGATAGGACTTCTTACTGGGATCCATAAATTCATTAATTTTTTTGATAAATGCAATGTAATAAGTTTGTTTCTTTTTTTATTCCATGTATTTAATTTTATGATGATAATGATAAATGTTCATTATTTGCCAGTGGCTTTGGAAGTCCAAAATGATCATGAACAAAGAAAAGGCATGGAAATTTTTCAGCCTTTAAAGTGTGAGTTAAAGGTCCTTCCCTTACTAACAGAATGCTAAAGCTCACAGTGATGGTTCTGCTTCAGGAAAAGTAAATACATATAATCAAAGCAGAAAATACCCACCTACCCCCAAATGGTTTATTCAGTATCACACATGTAAATCAAAGACAAAATATTTAGATATTGAATGGCCAAATGGACATGATATACATATTTTTGTTTAAGTTCCTAGAACTTGAAACCACTTTTTGGTCAATTAAGTTCAAAAAATAAAAAGGGAAGGATGACACTTTCAGAACTATAGCTACATGTCATATATTTTTATACTTTAAGAAAACTATGATGGTCCTCACAGCCCCTATTGTTGTTTTTGGTACTGAACAAATAACCTCTTGGATGGTACCAATGGTTTAATGGTTTCTATATCATTAAGATGGAACCCTGAACTTTATTTAAGTTTCCAGACTAAAAGAAGTTCAACAACATGGCTGCCTCATTCCCAAAGTTATTATATAAAGATTTTATTTATTGGTGCTTGGACTTTTAATTTCATTGGAAGAGGGAACTCTTTTGTTAGGACACTGTCTTTGCCAATGCAGACTGCCAACTGTTCTACAGTTTAGAGTTTTGGGGATTTCTCAAAGGGCAATAAGAGGGTGCTTAATGTGCTCAGGGTCACAGAGTCAGTATGAGTTAGAACGGGATGTGAACCCAGGTCTTCCCAGCTTAGGCCAATTCTTTATCCTCTGTGCAATGCAGCCTCTCATTACAGGGAAACAAACATTAAAAAAAATCAGTGGAAAAAAAGTAGAAAACATCACCATCTCTTTGGCAATATACCTAAGAAGAAAGAACAGAGGGAATTTAGAGGGAAATTAGGTAGAACATTCAACAGGGAGTCAAAAACAACACTCTAAAAAAATAACAAGCCAGAACTGGTTAGCCTTAAAGATCTTCCAAACTAAAAGCTTCATTGTAGAAATGAGCAACCTGCAGGGTAATTTTCATCGGCTTGCCATGTGGTTCTTTTGTGGCAGAGTTGGGACTACAGTCTAGTCTCCTGCCATTCACCCCAGTTCTCTCTCCTTTACAACATGTTTCTGAATCTTGAATTAATTTGGAAGTTATGAAGGAGAAAAGAAGACTTTCCAGTTTATTATGAGACATGAAGTGGGGATGTTTATTTATATACTGGTGTTTGCAATAGGAAATAGCAGGAAGCAATGGATAGGGAGCTGGTCTCAGAAGCAGCAAGGTATGGGTGCAATTACTACTTCTAACATATATTAGTCGCATGGCTCTGGTCAAGCCATTTGATCTCTCAGTGACTCCCTACTTGATGAAGCAATTTCTTCTTTGGGAATTCTCTGCACCAAGGAAAGTACAGGTCCCATGAAAAAGAAAGAGAATAGATTGGATTACAGAACAATATGAGTTGATGCGTGCCAGAGAAAATGGAACAAATTATGTAAAAATGAAAAAAGCCAATATATTAATATGGGTTTTAATGACAGAAAAGTCAGTAGATATGAAGAGCAGAAAGCTAAGAACTAAGACTTGGAAATTTCCTTGAGATATGAGAGAAGGAAGAGAAGTTATTGAAAGACTTAAAGTGGAGGCCATTTAGTCCAAAGTACAATACTTTGTAGGATGAATTTTAAGTGCTATTTGGTAGCACTATCCTTTGATTTTAAATTCTATATTCTTATTTTTATTTACTGTCATCTTAAAACTAATTCCTTCTTTTATCTTCAGTCTGACATGATCGCATTCCTGTCTTTTTCTTTATCTTTATTGCCACTACTGTCTTTAAGTTTTCTTTTCTTCTTTCCTCTCTCCTTCCCTCCCTCCCTCCCTCCCTCCCTCCCTTCCTTCCTTCCTTCCTTCCTTCCTTCCTTCCTTCCTTCCTTCCTTCCTGCCTGCCTGCCTGCCTGCCTGCCTTTTGCCTTCCTCCTCCGGTCCATCCAAACAATTCACTGGACTCAATATTCATATTCCTGACTCCATGTTTTTTCTCCTCCTCTTCCTCTTGCCTGTAATATGAGTGGGATGGACTAAATTTACTCTGAGATTCCCTTTCTATCTATAAATCTAGGAGGTTATGAGGTCAGAGATCATGTGTGATATGTCTTTGTGCCCTTTACTGAGCTTGGTACTCTGCTAATGCATAATAGAGCAATTCAATATTTGTTGAATGTACAAATAAATAATTAAAGAGACTGCAGTGTTTACTGAGAGAATAACTATGTAAAAACTGTTTAATCCAAAATCATGAAACAACTAAGTAGCAGAAGAGGAGTCCATTCTTTGGCTAGTGGCATAGAAACCAGTCCTCTGAGAAACATGATGGAACTATTTCAAAGACAAATAAAATTTAAAAAGTAGCCTTTGGTAGGACTGAGAAATATACAGAGAATTTCAAAAGGAAAAAGTAATTAGAGTCAAAGAAAGCATGGGGTAAAGTTTAAAAGATAACAGGTGAAGATTATTAATATTTCTGGGAGAAAAATATTCATAAATATGAAATGTTAGCATTTGGTTTGAAGAATCAAAGCTCAGAAAAGATACTATATTGACACACTCTCCTCTTTTATAGCTAAGAGTTATATTAAGGAATCTAAACAATGCAAACTTCACAAGGGTATTGAGACTCAGATTAGGAAAACCAGCTGCCCTACATCACTTTGATCTCCTTATCTATTCATGTGGCTTCTATCTCCAAACACGAAGTGGCATTGTTCTGCTCTATGAACTGATGGCCCACAAAAAAGCAATGTTTGCCTTTTTTTTCTTATAAAAGAACATTTTTAAGCTTCAGGAGTTCCCACAAAAAGCACATAAAACCACGAGCTGTTGGAAATATAATTCCAGGAAAACATGGGTTTATAATGGTAACACTGGCATATCCTTAGCTAGAGAATCAAGAAGAGCACCACTGAACACACATTGTAACAAGCACTTTCGGCTGTGTGGTAGTTAAGTCATCAATCATGCATTGGTTTATATCATAAGAGCTCATTTTTTCTTCCCCTATCTGTAAAACCAATGTGTTTGTTTGTATTTTACAGTCATCAGTTTGTTTGCAAACATTGTTTTGTGATGTAGAATCTCTGTTTCTACCAGCAAACCTTAGAACAGACAGTGAAATCAGAAAGAACCAAATTAACAAAAGAAAATGAGCTGAGTACAATATCGCTTCTAGGATTGTATCCCAAAGAGATCATAAAAATAGGAAAGGATTCCACATGTACAAAAATATTTATAGCAGCTCTCTTTGTGGTGGCCAAAAACTGGAAATCAAGGGGATACCCATCAATTGGGGAATGGCTGAACAAGTTGTAGTATACGAATGTAATGGAATACTATTGTGCTATAAGAAATGATGAACAGGAAGACTTCAGAGGAGCCTGGAAGGACCTATGTGAACTGATGCTGAGTGAAAGGAGTCGAACCAGGAGAACACTGTACACAGCAACAACTACAGTGTGTGAGGAATTTTTCTGGTAGACTTAGCCCTTCACAGCAATGGAAGGACCTAAAAAATTCCCAAAGGACTTGAGGCAAAATGCCTTCCACATCCAGAGAAAGAACTATGGAATTGGATCACAGAATGAAGCAGACCATTTTCTCTTGTGTTATATTTTGTTTTGTTTTCATGGTTTCTCCCATTCATTTTAATTCTTCTATGAAACATAACTAAGGTGAAAATGTATTTAATAAGAATGTATATGTAGAACCTCTGTAAGACTGCATGCTGTCTTGGGGAGAGAGGTGGGAAGGAAAGGCGAATGTGGGGGAGGAAGGGGGAAAAATCTGAGATATATGGAAGCAATTGTAGAAAACTGAAAACAAATGAACCAACTAATTAAAGAAAAGAAAAGAAAATGAGCTGGGTGGTTTTTCTTGACTTCTATGCCATGCTAACTTTAAATATCTAGTTGTTGACTGAGGGTCAACTGATGCTTCCATTATGAAAAGATTTAAATTTTTTTAATATTAGAAATATACAAATTACAGTTTTGTTTGTTTTTTCAACTTTACAGAACTTTGTATGTCCTATCTGATTGGGAGATATTTAAGCCCTATTGTCCTATTCCATTAGTACACAGTAGACATGTTGTGGACTTTAAGCAAGGAATTCTAGAGTGTCATTTCTACCGTAGGCCATTAGCCATGATTCCTGGGGCAAGTGGCTTAACCTTTATGTAACTCAGGCAACTTTCTAAGAATTATCTGCTGTCGGTTGATGGAGGGAGTTCCCAGACCAGCTCCTTTGGAAAGCGTAGGTCCTTTGTGACTGCCACAAGCAGAATAAGTGATAACTCACATATGTGTTGTGCTTTACAAATTGTGAGGAACTTTCTTTATACACATTCTGTAAAACAAGTATGATTATGAACCTTTTATATATAAGCAAACTGAGACGAATTTCTTCAGCAATTTGCATGGGCAAGTCACAGAGCTAATAAGTGTCAGAGGGAGTATTTGGACTCAAGTTCTGTGGCTTTAAAATTAACATGTACTCTCCAGGTGTAGCAGTTTCTCTAGCAGAAAGACTGGATAGAACTAAAGCTAAACCATAGATGGGACTTATTAAGCCATGGGAAGTCATATTAAAAAAAAAATACTGAGAAAATGGGAAAAAAATCCAATGTTTTAATGCACTGTATAGCTTTAAATACTTCATTAGTTTACAAACATAAAATGTGTTACTGTGTGATATGGTTTAATAATAAAAGAAAGTAACTAATTTATTTCAAAAACAAGAAGAAATAGAAAAAAAGGAAAAACTGTAGAACAACCGTATGGTTTATCCTTTATTCCCATCACCCCTCTCAATTCTGAGGGAATACTAAAAACCTGTTCTTGAAAAAAACATATTTTTACATCAAATATTCTTACTATTTTTTTGGCCTTCAGATTTTTGTCTACAGTTGATCAATTCTACCAAAAATTGTCTGAAGAATTAGGGAATGGTTTCACCACTGTGTGTGGAGAAATGAGCCCAATGACCTCTTAAAGATTTAGAGAAGCAAAAGCAAATGTCTAGTGAAAAACCACAAATAAAATGAGATAGATATAAACATTGTATGGAAATTTCTAATAAAATATAAATATGCATATATAGTGAAAGAGGAGGGAGGAAAAAAGGGGGGAAAAGAGAAAAACAGTGAGAGATCTAGAGAATGACAGTTATCTTGAAGGAACAGAGAGAGGCACAAATATTACAAAATAGTCTATACACAAAAGTGAATAATATTTGAATTTTGAGTTAATAATATGAAAATTTACTGAAGACATCTATTTTCTTAAATTTATTTGAAAATCTATGACTCTAAATTATTTTGCTGCCTCTGAATATTCACCAGTTGGAAGTAGGAGATGAACCAGAGCTTAAGCAATCAGGGTGAATCCTGCCAAGTAGTAGAAAATCTAGTATGTGGACAAAAAATACTACAATATGAGTTACTCATACGGTGGCCATCAAAAATTGCTTAACTGTTGAATTTCTTTCTCTTTACCAGTGCACTCACAGATTATTTTTCCATATTAGTCAAAGCTAATATGAAAACTGAAAAAGCTATCATCAATTAACTTTTATTTGTAAATAATCAATTGAATAGAAATGAATGTGGAATCTTTGAGAGTACTTCTATAGCTAAGCATTTGTGACGTCTTCTATTTTGCTCTTTCTAATGGGGAAATTTCAAGATGCTTCACTTTACCAAGCTTAAAAGATTAGAAAAAAAGCTATTTAAATGTGAAATTACCTTGGCCATATTTAATCTTCTTGAGAAATTAGGATTACTAATATGCAAGTGGAATTAAATAAGAAACTAGACCATAACGACTCTTTGAGGGGAAAAACAATAAGTACTGACCCATGAACCACAGAACTAATTTCTTGTGTAGTTTTGTTATTAGTGGAGCGAGTTTAACATAGTTCAAATTCTAGTAGATCCCCTCACCAAGACATTTTATACAGCCTTCCTCTAAAGCTACCTTAATACCCCATGCTGTCTAAAAAGAGAAGTTTAATTGCAAAAAGGAAGCTATTTATCCCTTAATTAAACTGTCAGTTTCACAGAATTAACTTAGGAAATAACCAGAACCCAATTAAGTATGAAATAAAAGTCACGTCCTATTTAGTAGACAATCATCCTTCTTTGAAAAATCCAAATTTCCACTTACCTATTATCACATTATGCTCTACCTTTCCATTAACATGTGTCTTAGAAGGAAAAATGGAAGATTTTAGTAATATCAAGAAAACTGAACTAGGATGACAGTTTTTGTCAAATTTCACAATATATATGTGCTACCTGATGAAAGATGTGGCTCTATGTGAATTTTAAGAGAGGAGTGGGCCATTGAATGTTCCTAGTCTGCTGGCTACTTGCAGGACTATGCCCAGAAAGAAGTGTGAATTGAATTCAGTTGACCCAGGAACGGTTTTGATGCTGGAGGATCTCAGAATGGAACAAATCAAAACTAAAATCAAAATGTCGATTTCTCATGAGAATGGAGGTCTAATGTGATCTTTCCAGTCAGATCTATCTCATGAAGTAGTTTGGAAAAATGGTGGCATTTGCATTTCGATGACATCTCTAAGGAGTCATTACACACAAATATGCTAAAAGTCAGGGACTAGCATGTACGTGAAGACACTCAAAAAACCAAACACTTTTGCTAGTTCCATTTTTCTGGAATATAAATGAGTTTCCTTGAACCAAAAAAATGTATAGACACAAACTGACACAACATAGTACCATAGGTACCTTTAAAATTTAGTATTTTGGGTAGTAGGCTATATATGTCTTTGCACAGCAATGTGAATGTGGCTATTTCTATACAAAGGTGAGGCTATTTATCCATGGTCAGTACTTTTTAATAATGTGTGTTTTTTGCAATAATGACATTGTGTTACATTGAGCCATTAATGCTTTCCCTTCCCATTGTAACCTCAAGAACATTACATATTATATTAACCCAATTTGTGACCATAAAAGAATGTTTGCCCATAACCTCATTTCTTATAATGTCAACAAGTATGTACATAGATTATGTTAGTTGATCCCTCCTTTCACTTTTACTATATCTCCCTGCCCTGCATTAGATAGTTACAAAACTGTGATCTATAGATACCTGCTATTTCTTATTATTACATAGGAACTTTGTGAGAACTCAATGGTTGTGACATTTCCCCTTCTAAAATAGTAAATGAATTCATATGTAAGTACATACATACTTACATGTGACACTATATCTGCTTATATATTTTTGTTCTTGTTCAGTCATTTCAGTCATGTTCATGACCCTGCTTGGAGTTTTCTTGGCAAAGATACTTGGATGATTTGTCATTTTCTTCTCTAGCTCATTTTACAGTTGAGAAACTGAGAAACAAGGTTAAGTGGGTTTCCCAGAGTCACACAGCTAGTAAGTATCTGAGGCCAGATTTGAACTCATGATATGAGTCTTCTTGACTTCAGGCATGGCACTCTATCTACTATGCCACTAGCTACCAAGATACTTATATATAATGTCATGCTTATACATCTGTCTACCTATAATCTGCAATAATTTTAGGCATGGAAAAAGGCTGAATTTCCTATATTTTATTCCCAAATAAGCCTTACTCCTCCTTATTTCGGAGTTATTCCACAATCCATAATCCTAAAAGCCAGATAATAAGTTACAGAACTAGACTCTGACCGTGATTCCCACTACAATGACCTTTCTATTACACCACAAAGATTCTCAGCCTCATTTCAACGATCAGGATGCCAACTACCTCCAGTTGACCTTTTTTTTTAAAAGCACATACTTTATAATTCAAAGTTCTTTGCTTTATGAAAAAATGAAAATAAATAATAATCAAGATGTGAACAATGAAAGGAATTACTTTACATTACAAACTATAGGGTTCTAACTGCAATGTGGTACACAGGATGCCGGCATGAGGTATCTATCATGTAAGGGACAAGGCTAGTACAAACACTGAAAAATTAGGGGCCATGCTTGCTCTTCATATCCTTGCCCAGAATCTTTTTTAACCTCCAGAGCTTTGAATTATGAAATGAAAAACTCAGACAAGAGAAAAGTCAATAAACTGCATTTGAGGAGCTTAATGTCAATGGACCATAAAACACTTAAAGTAGTCTTATAAGGAAAAACTAATAATTGCTAACAATGATCCAAGTAACTCTGAGATACAGCAGCTGAGGTAACTTAAATTTACATACCATCACAAATGACACCACCATATCTAATTGTATTACCAAAATGCAAGCTAATCACTCTTAAAAGTCCATAAGGTCAAGTAGCCAAATCATGTCATTAGGGAAAAAATTACTTTTATGTAAATAAGTGAACTGTACACGAATTTATACACAAATACATAGATAACCATGCTTTCATTCACTAATAATCCTAGCTTATGTACAAACTGAACACAACATGAGGAATCACAGAACAATTCATGCAGATTCTCAGAAAGTCAGGGTTACTTCTAAAATGAAAAGGTTTCTTACAGTTTGGATCTCTTTAAAGCAGATATATTTCCCTAAGTATGAAATGACCCCATAACAAACAAGTGACCCAGTATTTTGAATAATTACAAATATCATCAGTGTTAGTCTTTTATCTATGCAAAGTAGAATTGGCTGATCAAATAAACAAAGCCTACATTCATCGATTACTCAAAACTGATGAAAACTATCCTTACATTCAGAAAACAGTTGCTTTTTAATAATAGCAATGCCCATGCACTAATAAACTTTTGGAAATACAATAATATACATGAGGAAATCTTTTTTCTGAATTTTGCTTCCAATTCATAATGTAGATTTAATTAGAAACCTGCACTTTTATTTAAACATTTAATTTAGAAAGAAATTAAGTTATCTAAAAAAGAATAGTGTTTATTTTATTGCTGTAACTTTGAGAAAAAAAGATTTATTTATTGCTGTAACTACAGCAAGATTTTCAAATATTTTCAATCTTATTCCTATTTCATCATTTTTTGGCTTATAATTCCAAAAGTTCGGTCTTATATTATTATTGACTGGCATCTCCTCATTTATAAGTTGCCGATTAAATATTTTTAATGACACAATTATTACTATTGCTGTCTCTTAAACTACTGATAGGTAAAGTACTATACCTTTAAGAATAAATCAAATCCTATTCATAATCCAAACACATGCTGGTTCTCCACACACACCATATCTCATTCCAATTCAAAGATCAGAGTCCCCAGAGAGACATACTGCAAACAAAAGTCCTTCGTGGTAGGTGGAGAAGTCAGTCCAGGAGTCAAACACAACCAACAGAGAACAGCCGGGTGTGATATTCAGCACAGTATCATCAGAGAGAAAAAGCCCAACCACATGGCATCCTTGCAATGCCGAGTTTCTTATCTATCTCCCAACAGTAACTACAGGATCTCCCTGCTGAGGTAAAGTGTGCTTTAATAATGACAAACATTTAAAAATTAATTCCAGAAACAGCAGAAAAACTTAATAACCTACCATTTTCTTTGCACTCTTCTGGAGGTTTAGCCTTTTTCGCAAGTCGTGGATCCAGCCATGATGTTGTCTTTGTGTTATGGCTGAAAAGAAAAGAGATCACTCTGAACAGACACATACTGAAAGGAATCAAGTTTATTCCTTTAAAAAAAAAGGTTAGTCCAAAAAAATTGCAATCGATACACTTAATTTGCTTACTGGTTCTAAGTAGCCCTGAAGGAGGTATAAGAGTAATTGTGCAAGGCAGCTGTAAATTTGGCAACCTCAGCTCCCTGTCCTCAAAGCAGCTATTTTTATTAAAATCAACTAGAATGTTGCCAAGTTAACCTCATTGAAAATGCAGAACTCATCCAGAGCAAAAGGAATTTATTACAAATACAGGGTTCTCCAGTTGGAAGCGCACAGTTCGCGTACTCTGATACTGTTTCCTGAGTTTTGCAAAAGAATTATTTTGATCACAAACCTGTTCTTTTCGTATATACTTGTTTGCCACCCTTTAACAGCAGTGCTGGCAAAAGCATAGCAAAAGTGATGTAAATTAGCGCCTGTTCTTGTGAATTCAGCTTTCTCTCCCATAATGATTAACAGCAATTTTATTAACCAACCTTAGCTATTTTTCTTCTAAATATTTCTAAAACCAGACACCAGAATAAGTGAGAGATATTTCATCTGAATGGAAATGTTTTTATTTGGTTATTCCTAGAAGATAGCTTTCAAGAATTAATAATGTAATAGCCTCTAAATTTGTAGAAGCTGCCTTCAGGAAAATATTCTGCCAATTAAAAAATGTTAACACAAATGCCTAGAGCTTCTAATAGGAACTTAAAAAATCTTCACTTCATATAGACCATTTCTGAAAGTAACTCTACATTTTCATTCAAAGACAAAACGTAAGTCAAACACCTAAGAAGTTGCAAAGGTTTGTCACTTTGTTACCTGTTGTTAGTTTTATGATGACTTTTTTGTCTTTGATTACAAAAATGGAGAATGTAGTCTTTGTGACTTGCAACCTTGGGCAAGTCCCATAATTTCTCTGGGCCTCCGTTTCCCTATTTATAAAATAATGGGACTGTACTAGATGCCCTCTAAGGTCTCTATCAGTTTTAGATACTCTAGAACTACCAAGAGAAGATTCTTACTTGGTTGCTCTCTATGGCTTTCCCAACCTCCAACATAGAGTTCAAAGAAATGAACACCAGCTCATAAAGAAAAAAGTTGTAGACCCATATTTTAACTAAGGGGCTGGCAAACTGAAGCCTGAAGGCCAAATCTCACCTGGTACGTGCATATGTATGACTGATGAAGTTAGAATGGTTTTTATACCATAGTTTGTCAATCTTTTCATTTAGTTTGTACGGGGAGAGGAAAGACCCACCATACCTAAAAGCTGATGGTAGTTTGCAAGGCAGAATGATTTCAGTCCTCCTGCAAAAACCGTGAATTAAAATTGTCACCATTCAGGATTGGACACCATGTTCTTTCCCATTGGATTTTCCCCTCTGATAACATAACTATTATTGATATCTGAGGTCATGGACTAGAGTGGGAGTCAGATAGTCTGGGTGAGGTTGGGCATGTCATTTCATTCCTTTGAATTTTTCTTTCATGATGTATAAAATAAGAACCTTCTATTAGATGATGTCTAAGATCCTTTATCACTCTAAATGGAGATAGGAAAATCTCCTTTATGGAATTATCCAAGCAGAGACTGGCTGACTGTTTGCCAGAGATGTTGCAGAAAGAGTTGCTGTTCAGGTACAGGCTAGACCAGAGGGGCTCCATATGGTTCTTTATACCTTTAAGTAATTTTCCAAATCCTTCATTCCATTATAAGAACTCCTCCCAGGAAAATGGCATTTTAAAAGTCTTCTTCTAAAAGGGATGATTCTTATCTTAATGAGAATTTCAAAGCAGAAATGAGAGGAGGGTAGCATGGTTAGCCACTGAAGAAGATATTTAGGAGCCTTCCATTAGCTTCAAATTCCCCCATGGTAGAAAACACCTAATCTAACTTTGTGTAGCCCCTCACTGATTTCAGAACCCTAGGAGAGGCAAACTCCACATGACCTTTTCATTAACTAATGACTGCTTCCTAGTTATGGGACTGTGGCCAAGTCCTTTCTCTTTTCTGGGGCTCAACTTCATCATCTATAGCAGAAAATAGGGTATGGAATTCTACTTTTTGCCTCTCCAGACTGGTCAAATCAAGTCAACAAGTATTTAGCAAGTGCCTACTATGTTCCACAGGATGATCTCATAATCGAATTTGCTGAGTAAAACAGAAGGAAATGCTTAAACTCATTAGCCTAAGGACATATTATTCACTGCTCTTGGAGAAGCCCTCCTTATTTCTTACCCTCTAAATGCAGTGGCAGAGATTACATTTTAGACTTTTTCCTTCACCATAGAGAAATCAGATATCGAATGCTCAGGAAGAGTTTCTTACAACTTTTTGGAATTGTCCTAAGGAAGACTGAGTCAATCTAAACAGTCACATAGAATAAAGTTCCTTAGAATGTTTCCCCTAACCAACAAACCAAAAAACATTAATTAAGCATGCATGAGTGAGAGTGTGTGTGTGTGTGTGAGAAGTACTTTGCCAAGCACCAGGGATATAAAGTCAATCAATAAAGATTTATCGCCTGCTATACTCCAGGTACTATGCTAAGTGCTGGGAAAACAAGGAAGACAAACAACAAAAATGGAACAGTCTCAGCCCTCAGTGATCTTACACTCTCTTGTGATCACTTAGTATTTATTTATCCCTCTAGTTAGGTACAAAGAGATACACGCATTCTAATATGACCTACCTCTTCAATCTTGCTTATGGCCTACAAAGCTTTTTATGCAGTAGAAAAAAGAGACAAGACACAAGCTTAAAACACCAGCCCACCCCTAACTTCCTTGCTTATTGTTACACAAATAGAGAAATGGCTTTATTTTTCTCATCTACTTCATTATTCCGGGCACAAATACAATTAGAAACAAAATACTTATAAACATTTAGTACAGAGATTCTTTTAAGCTAGAAGTACTTAACAAGGGGAAGGCCAATCTTTCTCTTTTCTTTTCATCCTTCCCATCACTTCACTGAAGAGTACCTTCTAAGCATCTCAGATGGATGTAAATGCATCCACAATTCAGTATTAATAGACTACTACTGAGCCACCACAGGCTGTCAAATTAACCTTTTTTAAATGTGGCACCTTTATTGTGCTAAAATATTGGACGCTTTACTATAGAACTATGAATTTCTAGGTTTTGCAAGTTTGTATGAGACATTTAAATTTCGTGGCTTTTGGGGATGAATTTTTTGGGGATTAGCAATCTGTCAATTTAGTACAGTTTGACAGATTAAGCCTTAGCACAGCTTCTTTAGATGATCTTCTGAAATATTTCTGAAAGAAATGTGGGGAGCGGTTGGTACCTCTAGTAACTGTCTTAAGCCGTTCTTAGAGACACAGAAGACCATTTCTCAATTGCAGCTCTCACCACCCTTGTAATTTGCATGTTCCTGCAAGATACATTACAAAGGAGATATTTATAATGTGGTTGGGATACAGTAGAATTAGTTTGTCTTAATCTTCTTTTAAAACAACCACCACCACCACCATCTTTTAGAAACCAACAAATCAGTTTAAGAAAGACTATATTAAAAAGTAGGCATGAAACAATGTGTAGAATTTGATCAGTTTGGTTAGAGCACATTGTTCTCCCTTCTTTTGGGAAGGGACAGATTACTTCCATTTGCATTGCCTACATATAGCCCCAGATGCATGATATAAATTTTCCACAACTAACCAAGTTGCGTGGGATGTTTATAACTGACAGGAAAATAAGATGTTAAGGTTATAATCTTGTATTCCAATTTCAGCTCCTAAAACAGCAATACAAACACAATTTCTGTAGTCTGAATGTACAAAGCAGCTATTTTCTCATTCCAGGTGGGAAATGGAAGAATACTTTCTAAGAATTTTGGAACATAGAACCAATGATATCATAATAAAGCTTGTAAGAGGTTTGTTTTTTTTTAAATGAAAGTTATATAGAATATACTTTCAGGGAAGAGAATATGATCCAATAGAATACCCGTGGTGGATACATGGTCAAAGGATATGAAGAGCTTTCAAAAGAAGAAATTCAAACTGTCAACAATGAAATAATAAGAAAATCTTGGAATAATGAAAAAGAGGAATAAGAATGAAAAGAACTGGGGTTTCAGTACTTCATGCATAGTAAAATGGTAAGAATGATAAAAGATAGAAAAAAATTAGTATTGGAGGTCTTAGGGAAAGACAGACATACTAAAATATTGAAGGAAGAGCTGTAGATTGTACTATTTTAAAAACAATTTGGAATTATTCAAGAGAAGTCGCAGGAATGTATGTAACATTTGACTCAGTAATCCCACTCCTAGGCAAACATTGCAAGGTCAATAACAGAAAGCCTAATATATCCAAAATAGTCATAGCAGTCTTTTCAGTTATTGTAAAAAAAATTGCATTGGTAAGAATGTTGCCAAAGAAGACCATGCCATCAGAGAAATGATGACATGACTTGCACTTGACTTTGTTTTGAGTGAGGGAGGGCTGTGGAGGTCACCAGCCTCACTTCTCCTCCAGAGCCTCTGAATCCAGTGACCTAATATTCCTCAGGATGACTGGAGAAGATCCAGGATGCACTCTAATATAGCTTGCCTAAAGCACTTTACATACTTCTTATGTGATCCTTACCATACCCCTAAGAAGCTGACAGGGCAGATGGTATTATTTTCATTTTATAACTAAGGTCACCGGAAATCATAATGACTAGGGAGTGCCTGACAGCTCCTTCAGATTCAGTACAGCAGGGCTACTCTTGGATAGGAAGCCCTTTCGATGGCTGATCCTAATGCTCATATACAATCCAACTGGTCTCAAGTATTTGGTACAAAGGTTATGCTAAAGGGTCAGTTGATGCTTATGACAGCAATCAAAGGTTGCAGAACAGTTCAAAGCAAGGCATTTTAGAGAATTAGGGCCAGGTTCAGTGCTGCTCACCAGTAGAAGTGGCTGATTTACCTGAAAAAGTGGGAATAGCATTTTGACCAAAAGCTCTAGCACTTATGAACCAATTGCCATGTATGAAGTGGAATATATATGCCACAAGAAAAAAAGGAGGCACATATAAGGAACCTAGAAAATAACTAACATTTGGGAAGACTCGTATGTAGTGATGTCTAATAAAGCAAGACTAGACTCATATGTAGTGATGTCTAATAAAGCAAGACTAGAAAATATAATATTCAGAATAACTACAAAAATGTAAAAGAATACAACACTTAAAGACAGCTGCTGATTAATTGTAATGAGCAATTTCAGAATCAGAGAGAAAATGATGAATGCATTTCACTTTCCTTGGTAGAAAGGTAGATGACAGCAGGCACAGAGTATTTTATATGTTGTCAAAGGCATAGAGTACTTTATATGCTGTCACTTTCATAGTTGTTTTGACTTAACTCTTTTTCTTTGTTACAAGGCAGGGTCTGATGGCAGTCTAGAAGGTGTACTGAAAAGGGTCAAAACATTTATCTTGGTGGGTAGGTATGCTCACCTTTCCTTTGTAATTCAAGTTTTTAAAACCAGAATTTCTGTCTTTTTATCCTTTTATCTGATCATATTTTTGTCAAATATTCTATATGGTGCTAATTATGTTTGCCAGTCAATGCCATTTGTATTAATAAAATATTTAAACACAAAGTCATATAAAAATTTACCAACTTGATAATTGCAATTTTCCATTAAACTACTAAATTGAACTCATGCATATGTAAAGTTGCATGTATGCTTACATTCACAATTCAATTCAATAAGTATTTAGTATGTATTAGTGTAACGAGGGCATGAGGAAATACATGGAGCTAAAATCACTTTAGAGAATTATTTTAACCCGATAAACTAGGATCAAGGTTTAAATCATTTTCAAGCTATTAAGATATTTTATTAAAAATTGGTGAAGTATTTTTTTAATATCAAGATTATGCAACTCACATTGACTTTTAGGCATACAGTTTCCTTTCTTTCTTTTCCTTTTCTATATTCTTTTTAATGGAACACTAAACAATACACTGTTTCCCTTATTGCAGGAATACTTGTAAACTATTTAATCCATTGCAGTTTTGTTCATGAGAGTATTCATTCATTAATTTAACAAACATTTGTTGCAGTGTAGTAAGATATAAAATGAATTATATTAGGTACTGATTAAAGACATAATATGTATATGTGTGTGTATCCATACGTATAAATATATTTGTTTATATGCATGTGTATGTATATTTTGTATATGTATATATATGTGTATATGTGTGTGTGTGTATATATATATATATATATATATACTATATATATGGAGGATGGGATTGAGGGAGAGAGGGAAAGAGAGACAGAGACAGAGAAAACAGAGTCATGAGATTCCAGCTAAATCAACTTGTTCTCAGAATATGCATAGATAATATGGGAAAGAGAATATATATATATATGTATATATATACATATATATATGTGTGTATGTATGTGTCTAGAAAGATAGATGTGGTCTTTTGCACTTTTTTGGTTTCACTTGGAAAATAAGAATAGATATAAAGAGGGATAATTCATAAGTTATACGAAAAATGCCTGAAAACATTTGTTTTGAACACTCAGTTCTCCAATACTACAGGTAAATTAAATTTTTAGCATGCTAAAAACCCTACAAGAACAGACTAAAATAAGATTGACCTCAAAAGCATTATATTGAATAAAACATCATCACTTGCACATGAGAAACACAAGTTCTTTAAGACTCCATTACATTAATTGATACATTTGCTCAAAAGGTTTATATGTTTTAAAATTTCTTTCACAATGATAATTTGGAGTTTAGAGAAAAATGGTAAAAAAGACATTTTTCTGCCTTTATTCTGATGATCATAAAATGGTAGATATTGATCAGATGTTAATAAACTGGAATCAAAACTCTTTTGTAATTATACATATTATACAGATTCTTCTTAGCTTCGTGAAGTAATAACATTCAAACAGCTTTTGTGTCCCTTTCAATTTACACAGCTACCTGAAGAGAGATCAGTTATGAACTCAATTATAAGTGATCAATCAATAGTCAATAATGAGGCTTTTTGTAAAATTGTACACAATTTGTTTGCTCAAATATTTTCAAGTCATATTTGCTACTGCTATTGCTAATGTGTATATATGTATGTATGTATGTATATATATATGTGTATAGTTTAAAACTCATCAGTATGAAGATCTCCTGGTATGTAAACTTCATCCACAGATGTATATGTAATTTTTTAGTAATTTCCTGTCATAGAGAATTGCATTATTCTCTTTGTGGTGGTTGAGAACTGGAAATCGAAGGGATGCCCATTAATTGGGGAATGATTGAACAAGTTGTGGTATATGAATGTAATGGAATACTATTGCATTATAAGAAAAGATGAACAGGAAGACTATAGAGAGGCCTGAAAGGACTTATATGAACTGATGCTGAATGAAATGAGCAGAACCAGGAGAACATTATACCCAGTAACATGGAGCTAAAATCACATTAGAGAATCATTTTATCCCGATAAACTAAGATTAAGACTTAAATCATATATGTGTGCAAGGAATTTTTCTGGTAGATTTAGCCCTTCACAGAAATGCAAGGACCTATAACATTTCCAAAGACTCCTGAGGTGAAGTGCTTTCCACATCCAGAGAAAGAGCTATGGAATTGGGGTGCAGAATAAAGCAGAATATTTTCTCTTGTGTTATGTTTTGTTTTTTCTCATGGATTCCCCATTCTTTTCAATTCCTCTATGCAACATAACTAATATGAAAATGTGCTTACTAAGAATGCAGCTATAGAAACCATATAAGATTACATGCCATCTCAAGGAGGGAGGGGGAGAAAATCTAAGATTTATGGAAGTGACTGTAGAAAACGAAAATAAAGAGATTAAAAAAAAAACCTGAAAATTAAGTGGACTTATCCACAGCCACACTACTAGTATGAGTCAGAAACAAGACTCACGCATGTTTTCCTAACTCCAAGGCCAACCCAACAGCCCCTGTGTAATGCTTCTTCCATCGCTACCACTTCTCCCTATAGCTGACATTTGTATAAAGCGTGTACATTATGTAGTTTGACCACCTCATTGTCTTATTCAAAAAACTCCAGGGGCTCTCTACTTTTACCTCCAGAATCAAATATGAAATCTTCTATTTAACTTTCAAGCCTCTTTATAACCCAATTGTCTTCCTAGTAGTCTACTCTCCTTAAACTTTAGTTCCCTTCCCCAGGCTCTCTTCCTCTTACTTCCATTTCCTGTTGTTCAGTCATTACAGTCATGTCCAACTCTTTGTGACCCTATCTGGGGTATTCTTGGCAAGACACTGGAGTGGTTTGCTATTTCCTTCTCTAGCTCATTTTACAGCTGAGGAAACTGAGAAAACAGGGGGCTGAGTTATACCAGGTCCTTGAATAAGACATTCATTTCCCAACTCCAGGCTTTTCTAACTAGTTGTTTCCTATTCCTGGAAGTCTTTCCATGCTTATCTTCATGTTCTTGGCCCCCATAGGTGCTTTCAAATGTTAGCTAACATCATACCTACTGCAAGAATCATTTCCCTATCCAACTTAATGCCAGTACCTTTCCTCTGTTGATAACCTCTAATTTATCCTGTATCTATCCTGTTTGTACATAGTTGTCTGCATTCTGTTTTCCCCAGAAGATTCTTAGCTCCTTGAAAGCGTTTTTGTTTGTATCCCAGCAACTACTGCAGTGCCTGGAATGTAGTAGATTCTTCAATAAACAATAGGTGACAGATTGCTCCTAACAATTCTCTGAGGTAGGTACTATTGACATCATTAATTACATTCATCCTCAGATGCAGAAACTGATCCTTTCCTTGACCAATGGAGAAGAAACATGCCAATTCCGGACCACACTAATAAAGAGTGTAAACAAAATGAGGGGCAATATGGCATCAGGCTTGGAATCAATACAAGGCCTTGTCACTTATAAACTCTGTGGATACTTTTAATCAATCCAGTCACATATCTATTTCCTCCTCTTTAAAATAAATGTGTGAGACACTTATCAGATTGGCTAACATGACAGAAAAGAAGAATGACAAATGGTGGAGGATATATGGTATAATTGGGATAATAATACACTGCTGGTGGAGTTGTGAACTAACCCAATCATTTTGGAGAACAATTTTGTAACTATGCCCAAATAGCAATAAAACTGTGCAAACCATTTGACTAAGCAATACCATACCACTACTACGTCTGTATTCCAAAAACATAAAAAAGAAAATGAACCTGTAGGTACAAAACTATTTGTAGCAGCTCTTTTTTGTGGTGGCAGTTGGAAATTGAGGGGATGCCCATCAATAGGGGAATGGCTGGACAAGTTGTGGTATATAATTGTGATAGAATACTATTGTGTTTTAAGAAAGGATGAATAGGATGATTTCAGAAAAACCTGGGAAGATGTACATGAACTGACGCAAAATGAAGTGAACAGAAGCAGGAGAACACTCCACAATAGCAGAAATATTGTACAATGATCAATTGTAAATGACTTCACTGTCCTTAACAATACAATGATCTAATTTCTAACAGAAAATGTCATCTACCTCCAGAGAAAGGATTACTAGAGTCTGAATACTGATGGAAGCATACTGCTTTTTTTAAACTTTATTTTTCATTTTTTCTGTTATCTTTTACAGTATGATTAATATTGAAATGTGTTTTGCATGACTGCACATGTATAGCCTTTATCAAATTGTATATCTTCTCAATGATGGGGGAGGGGAGACAGAGTGGGAGAGAAACTGGAACTCAAAATTATAAAAACAAAGATTTAATTGTTTTTACATATAATTGGGAAAAAATAAAATATTAAAATTAAAAAGGGGTGAGTTTAAATGACCTCTGAAGTCCCTTCTTAGCTCCCAAATAAGCAGTTATTGGTTCACCAATAATGAAAGGAGAAAATGAGCCTACAGACCACTGTCCATAAGATGCAGCTAAGTCAAATCACTCTGTCATTGATTACCGTCCAACCCAGAAGGAGGACAGCAAGCTGGAGAGGGAACAGATCAACTAGAGGTTTTATGATAAGCTGTTGTCACAGACAGTAGTCACAGAGCTCCCGCATCTGAACTTTATCACTTCATAACCTGTTTATACTTGGGGAGGAAGTAGCAGTGAGGGCTCTTGTAGAAGGTAAAGTGGAGAAGGAAAGCTGAGCCAGACCAATGAGCATATAGGAAAAAAATTCAAGGCTTTCAAAAAGCCATTTTCAGGCTATCTCAACTCTAAGGGGAAGGGGTATGGCTTCCTAAAGAACAATAATGATCAAAGACTGACACGTATGACATTTAATCATGTATATACATATATATGTATATACATATATTACTTTAAGGTTGGCAAAGCTATATTATATATATGCATATATACTCACATAATTTGCATATATACATGTATACATAAACACACACACACACACATATATATCTTATTTGATCTCAACAACTCATGAGATCTATGCTACTATTACTCCCATTTTACAGTTGAATAAACTGAAGCACCAAAAGGTCAAGTGACTTGCCCAAGGCTAAACAGCCAGTAATAATCCAAGGCAGGATTCAAACTCAGGAATCCCTGACCCCAATTTCGGTTCTTTACTCATACTGCTAGTACCTGAGAAGACCTTAGCAAGTATTGACCCAAATACCTCACTTGTCATCTCTATAATATTCTTAAGAGAGTAAGAGAGGCAAGCAAGTGAGCTATCTTTGATGAAAACATACCAAAGGATTTTTTTTTTTTGCAGTGGTTCATACCTTTACGATCACAAACCTGAGTTACAAGAGTAAAGACCAAAACAGATACTGAGGTGTTGTTCATCTATTTCAGATATCCATCTGATGTGACAGAACAAAATTCAGCCTTGGGGCTCTTCAACAAGTTATCTATCCCATTTGAATATTAAAATTAGGTTAGACAATAACCAATAACCAAAACAACTGGACACATTTGAAAAATCAAGTACATGGAAGATGAATATTGTCTAACCACTGACGACACTCAGCTGTATAGGGTAAGGACGGAGAAAGGAAGAAGGGAAGGAGACGCTGATGAAAAGTAAAGAACAGATATGAAGGACCAAACATTTTGGAGAACAGCTGAAGGGGAATAGAGACAAAGGAGAAAATATGGATAGTGACATATGAAGAGATAATTAAAGAGACAGAGAATAATAAAGGACAGCTGGGAAGGAAAAATAAGTAGCATTTTTAAGGTAGTGTTTTAAGATTTATAAAGTATTTTTCTTATTTTATTTTAACTTTATGGAAATCCTGGGAGATAGATTCATTATACAAACAGGAAACTGAGACTGAAAGAAGTCAGTGACTCACCAAGGTAACCAAAGCTAAGGAAATATCTGAGACTGGATTTGAACTCAAGACTTACTGATTTCAAAGTCAATAGTTTATCTACTGTACCATCTAAATGTCCAGAAAAACAAGGGGAAAGGAGCAAAAGAAGAAATAGATATACAAATGAATCTACTCTTTACCCTGTTTAGAGTGATGATAAAAGGTATATGTATAAGTTGAGTGAAAGGGCTAAAGGTTAAAAAGTGTGGACAAATAACCCATTATTTAGTGTAAAATATATTAAGCAAAAGGATTTGTGCATTTTTTCACTCAACTGAGCAATTAATTTTCCATCATCTAGCCAAAAATTTCATAGGTACTAAAGTTGAGCCTTCCATTTTGTTAATGGAACACTTTATATTAATTGGGTTTTTTTATTTCCCAGAAAGTTTGGAGAATAAATAATGAAGATAAAAAAGGAACTTGGACTATAATTATATAGACTACTTATAATTGTAAAGGAAATTCAACCTTGACAAAGATTAGGAAAAAATAAAACCAAATACCCAAACATTACTCTAAAGCCATAACTTTTTTTCCTGACTAATCTAATTTTTAGCTTCAAAAGTTTGCTTTTTATCTATTATTTACGATTGTATAGTGTTCTCTGCCAGACAGGAAACTGTGGTAAACAAGGTTCTTATTGTCATTTTGTTCTCCACCAAAGGAGGAGTAACAGTTTCTTTCATGTACTAACTAAACTCACTTCTAAACACAGAAGTAATTTAACAGAATCCCCAGAGCATGTCAATCCAAATTAACCCCACGATGTCTTCCTTTCAAGGCTCAGTATAAAGAATCCCTTCCTTGAAATCATGACCTTTTGGTTATCTGATTTACAAAGTATTGTATGCCACAAGCAATGTGGAAGCTTGTTTATTTTTTAACTTTTTTTTATTTTAAAGATAGGTTTTTAACTAACTTTTGTAGACCCTTTAAAATTTTAGTGGCAGTTTTGGAAAGGTACATTCATGTGTGCATTTAGCAACTCAATTATTTGAAGAATTTTATATAACCATTTAATTGTATTTTCTTAAGTATTGACATTATTCCATTACGAATCCCCATGTAAATTATAAAATAAATCTGTAATCTTCACAGGCACAGGAAATGGTTCTGAATGTGGTGCTTAATAAATAGGTGCTTGCTCCAGTTAAGAAAGAAAATTAGTTTGATTTTATTTTAAATTATCTGCTTCCAAAAATGTGAGTATTACAAATGGTTATATATGGAAAGCTTGGTGGAGAATGAAGAATAAATGCTCAGGAAGGAGGGTTCAAAAGCCTTCTCATAATTTTTCTAAGTTATATGACCATGGGAAAATAATTTAACTGATCTTATTCTTAGGTAATCCTCTTGTTCCTGAACTCCAGAGGAGGGGAAGGGGAATAAGGATTTATGTGGTGTCCACTACATGCCAGCCAATGTAATATGCTAAGCAATTTACAAATGTTATCTCATTCAATCCTCACAATAACCCTATGAGGTAGGTGCTGTTATTTTCTTCACTTTACAGCTAAAGAAACTGAGGCAGATAGAGATTAAATGTCTCACCCAGAGTCACACAGCTAATAGGCTAGATTTCAACTTAGGCTTCTTTGATTTCAATCCCAGTTCTACTCAGAGGAAGAAATTAAAGCTATATATGGTTATATGCAAAAATGCTCTAAATCATTATTGATTAGAGAAATGCAAATGAATACAACTCTGAGGTACCACATCACACCTATCAAATTGACTAACATGACAAAACAGGAGGATGATAAATGTTGGAGAAGATGTGGGAGAGCTGGAAGACTAATTCATTGTTGGTGGAGCTGTGAGCTGATCCAGTCATTCTGGAGAGTAATTTGGAACTATGCCCAAAGGGCTACAAAAATACGCATACCCTTTGACCCAGCAATAATGCTTCTAGGGCTATACCCCAAAGAGATCATAAAAATGGGGAAAGGACCCACATGTACAAAAATATTAATAGCAGCTCTTTTTGTGGTGGCCAAGAACTGGAAATCAAGGGCATGTTCACCAATTGGGGAATGGCTGAACAAGTTGTAGTATATGAATGTAATGGAATACTATTGTGCTATAAGAAATGATGAGCAGGCAGACTTCAGAAAACCTGGAAAGACTTATATGAACGGATGCTGAGTGAAATGAGCAAAATCAGGAGAACATTATACACAGTAACAGCCACAGTGTGTGAGGAATGTTTCTGATAAACTTACCCCTTCACAGCAATACAAGGACCTAAAAAGCCATCCACATCCAGAGAAAGAACTACAGAATTGGAACACAGAATGACGCAGAGTGTTTTCTCTTTTGTTATATTTTGTTTTGTTTTTAGCATGGTTTCTCCCATTTGTTTTCATTTTTCTCTACAACATGACTAATGTGAAAATGTGTTTAATAGGACTGTATGTGTAGAACCCACATAAGATTATATGCTGTCTTGGGGAGGGAGCAGGAAAGGGGGAGAAAATATAAAACATATAGAAGTGATAGTTGAAAACTGAAAACAGATTAATAAAAATAATTTAAAAATATAGGGTGTTTCAAAAGTCAGTGTAGATTTAAGCTATGAAAGTTTTAGTAGTCATCAAAAAGTCAACAAACGTTTATTAAGTATTTACTATGTATCACACTGTGCTAAGCATTAGGAACACAAACATAAGCTGAAGAACAGCCCCTGCCCTGAAGGAGTTTATATTCTAAACTTTACTAAGACTTCTGTGATACTTTGAATACAGCATGTAGCCTTCATTTCTTTTTTAAAATAAGAACCCACATAAAATCTTTTTGTCAGCATAATACAAAAAAAGGGCAATAATTTCAGAGGCAGTAAGATATAGCAGGGAAGACAAGGAGACACAGAAACTGACTTTGGCTTAAGGTATGAAGGAATATTTTTTCATTTTGTCTGCTAACATCAGGCAAACAATTTCATTAGATGTCATTTAAGTTGCTTCCTATTGCTAAAGACGACCACACAATGTCTTTTTTTAGACTCTTTCTTGTTCCTTTAATCCCCATTCTCCCCTTTCAGTTTTATTAAATAATATCATATCCTATTTTAGGGATTTAAGACATATAGTAACAAATAATGTTGTTTAACGCCCTTTGGATTATTAAAACCAAGTAAGCAACAAAACAAGACATTTGCCCAACAAAACCAAGAAAGAGATCCAGTGCAAAGTTCCTAGGTGAAAATAGTACTATGTTGGTCACATCAAGCACTGGAAAATTGCAGAGATTTCTAGGGATATTTACAATATTTCAGGAATATTTGGTTTAATTATCCACATAAAGGAAAAGAAGAATGAAAATTTGTCCAGACTCCAATTCGTAGATTAGGTAGACCTACAGAGTTCATCCATTAATAAAAATATTTAAAATAAAAACTGTAAATGTTTTCAATCAACAAACATTTATTAAGCACCAATTATACTGTGCTAAGTGATAAGGATACAAATATGGAAAAAGAAATGTAGTTTGCTTTAAAGGAGCTTGCAATCTAATGAGGAAAAGAAAACATAGAAAGAAGCTGGAAATCAAGGGTGTGTCCATGAGGAATGATGTAACAGGATGGACACAGGTGCGTGGTGGAGAAGTCAGTCAGAGAATTCTCAAAGTCATGTAGCCCAGCGAGAAATGAAGAGTATATGCTCATGAGCCCCTCGCTCCCCACCCCCCCACTCCCTGCAGTGAACCTGATCCTCCCCTGCTACCATTCACATGGAGAAAGTCTGACAGGATGGGAATTATCTTTCTCACAAGCCAAGTGAATTTTCCTTCTGGGTGCAATCTATAGCTAAGGTTAATTCTCTTTTAGGGTAATTCCATAAATTTAGAAGCTTATAAAGGACCCTGTGGTAGAAAATGGGATTCATTGAAACAGGAGGGAAGGACTATCTATCAAGCATAAGGTAATTTCTTTTCTAGCTGAAGTTCAAATATTTAGAGTAATCCTAAAGTTTCTATTGGCTGAAAACCTATACACACTATTTAATGGAAGTGGGGTCTTTCTTGGCTTATGATCTTATCATTCAAATGAAGGAGAAAGCTAACATAAATATTTTGTTGTTTTGCATTTTCTGTGAGATATCTCTATCTGATATGCAGTGATACTGTAATATTTGCATGCAAACCAGGGCCTTTTTACTTATATCTTTGTAAACCCAAAGAAAAGTAATATTTTGAAGTTTCAAGAAAAAGAGTATTGGTGGTGCCAAAGTGTGCCACCAAGATGCGAGTCATGAGCAATTCCCCAAGATGACACTCAATTTATATAAATCTGAAAGCTGTACATGCTGTTCCACCAGTTAAACATGTATGATTCTCTGGTAGCCAGCACAATCTAAGGTAAATGTAGAATCACTGGACTCAGGACAGGTAATTTGTTGTTCAGTCAATTTCAGTCATGTCCTACCTTTCATGACCCCATTTGAGGTTTTCTTGGCAAAGATACTGGAATCGTTTGTCAATTTCTTTTCCGGGTCAACAGATGAGGCAATGGAGCAAATAGGGCTAAGTGACTTGCCAAGAGTCACACAGCTAGTAAGTGTCTGGGGCCATATTGGAACGTGGGGCTTGCTGGGCCATATTGGAATATAGGGCTTGCTGTCTCTAGGTCTGGCATTCTGTTCACTGTATCATCTAGCTGACCAATTTAATTTCATGCTATTTACAATAATACTTGTGTCATATCTTTAGGGTTGATTTAGAGAATTGTATTTTGAATTCAGAGAAGTTTTTTTAAGAAAAAAATTGGTTTTTACTTTATACTACTATAGAAATTTCTCTCAAAGTTGAGGTGCTTGTTGATCCTCATCAAATATCTCTTTCCACCTAATTCGAACATTACTGTTTGCTTATTGAGATTCTGGCAACCATCTTGCCTAAAAGGCTGCATTTTAGGATTACCAATTGCCTCTGCCTTGAGTTACTGGTGAAAAATGTGGGGTTCATAACTTTAATAATTCTGGCAGAATATTTGCTGATGGAATTTAGAATAAAGGATTACCTTTTACAAGGTCTATTGTTAAAAAAATCTGTGAACTAGCTTTTTGATTTGATGCATTTATTCATCATTCATTTCTGCTGTGATTTTATGCCACTTAAGCACAATTTAATAAGCACCTCCTCAATTTCCTCTTCTGGTTATGGCAAATTTAACTTCTCGGTACCTCAGTTTCCTAATTCATCAAATGAAGGAGTTGGATTGAGTAATGATTAAGATCACTCCCAGTTCTAAATTTCCTTTAATTCTATGACAGTGTTATAACAGCCTACAGTGTTATAATCTGGTGCTTATTGTTGTCCCATTAAGACAGGTTAAGTAAAGCAGTAATTAGATTTATGAATAGAGATGAATATATGTGTGGGATATGTAAATTTAATTATGTAATTAATTATATTCAATTTCAATTACAATTACCAATTGATCCAGGAATGACAACTATCAATAGTCTGTAAGAAAACTGGAATGGGAGGTGATGGTCCTACTAGTTCAAATGTGCTAAGAAATTACATAAATTCAATGGGCTATATTTGGTCCATGGAACCTACCTTAGACTCTGAGGGTTTTGGGGAATTTATTACCTGGATCATGATTTTGAAGTTGTTTAAGGAAGAAACGGTAATTTGTCTTTTCTAGGTAACTAATAAGTAGATGTCTGTCCATATTATATGCGGATACTGGTTGAAAATAATGTAAGAAAATAAAATAAAATGAAAATAAAATCTGTTATTCAATTGAAGCCAAATCAAACAAGCATTTATTAATACAGGTCAGCAAAGTGCTATAATACTGGGCTCTAGGGATGATGATGATGAGGAGGAGGAGGAGGAGGAGGAGGAAGATAATGATAATAACATTTATATGGTCCTTAAATTTTGCAAATAGTTTTATTTTTATATTATCTATATTATTGACTTTTTATATTATTCTCCTTGTTATCAGCACACTATTGTTTCAGCACTTTTCCTTTTTTTCTGAGATTTGCGTGCCTTGCAGAGTGTAATACTTTGTGTTCATTTATGGTATTTGTACATTTTCTTTTTCTTATACACTAATACATGCTATATTTTTACCTACTGGTTATAACAGACATATCAGTAATCCTCATTTTTCCTAAGTTCTTTGGTTAAATAATAATGATGATGATGATGATGAACTGGGAAGTTTGAATTCTGAGCAAAGGGTACAAAATAATATGATGTTTAAATTCATAAATAAATCCAAAATTTGTTGGAAAAAATGAAGAGAATTAATAGGATGACCATTACCTTGAAAAAACATAGAAAAATAATCTGAAGCACCATAGAATAATGATAGTGATCCTAAGAGACAAAAGACATGGCTTAAGGCTTGCAGATGAGTGGCAATCTGTATTAATATAAGGGGTTTCCTCACATTTCCTATGATGCTAATATCACAAATCTGGTTCAAATAATGAGTATAACTGCTTAGATCTATATGGTGCTTTAGAACTGCAAAATATTTTATATACATGATCTCATTCAGTCTTCAAAATAGCTCTATTTTGTAGGTAGTTATTACTATTTTCATTTAACAGATGAAGATACTGAGGTTCAGATTACTTAGGAAGAATGCCTGATGTCATTTATTCAGTTTGTGGTAGAACAAAGACTGCAATCCAAGTCTCTAGACAAAGTATGATTTTTATTTCTGCTGCCTCATCCTAAAAATTAGCTTTTTAAATGGTTTTAACTAATCAGCATAGAACTACAAACTTTGATCTTAAACAAATGGAAAGAAGTAAAGTAAAGGAAGAGTAGGAGAGCATGAGGAAAAACAAAATATTTTCTTAATACCTTGTTCCTGGGTCATGTGGTTAAGATTATTTTTTCTTTTGGCTGGTAATCATTTTGCATGCATTTGTACTAAACATAAGACTATATCAGAATCATAGAATTTGAGATTTGAAATGAGGCCTCAATGATCATCTACTCCAATGTATGCACAAAAGGAATATCTACTATAAAAGACCCAATAAGTGATTATTGTTATTTTGGAGACAAAAGTGCTCAGCAGCTATTTCTGTCGACCACCAGCAGGAAGTGGTAGTGAGCCTATCCATTTGAGAAGTGATGAGAAACATGTTAGAAATGACATATCTAAAAACAAACAAGTAAATTATCTTTGGTTTGGCATAGGTTAATAATCGCTGTTTCATTTTTTTTTTCATTTTTCAACAACCTGAGAAAAAAATATAATTCTAGTCTATCTAAGGAAAATTGGTCACCAGAATGTGATCATATGGAATTAGCTCACATTTTGAAAATACAATTTATAAAGTGATTTCCCAACAAACTTTTCAAAGTATGTAGTAAAAATATTATCCTCATTTTACAGATGAAGAATTTGATGCTTAGACAAATTAACTGATCTGTCCAGTTTCACATAGCTAGAAAGTGGCCCCTTCATAATGCTGCATTATTTGGTACACATTTCTATAGTATTTATCATCCTCTTAATTTAATGAGCTTATGTGGGTGATTACTCTTTTAGAAAAAGTTGTGACATGAGTCGATTAAATTATCTACATTGCCTATTGACTTTTTTGCCCTTTTCTAGCCTCCTCAACCATACTAGAGCCCTATCACATAATCCTTTGCCACAAAAACTAGAGAATTAATAGAATTAAGTGTTTTCTTTCTGCAACACTAGTTGGCAACTATCATCTATTGTCATGATCCTTTGAAAGCAAAGTTGAAAACAAATATAGAGGACTCACTCAATAAAGTAGACTTCCCCCTTTTCTGTATAGGCCATCTCCCAATTATCAGGCAATGGCCCCAACTCATCATTTTCTTCAGGTTTAGTTGGCTTGACTATATCCATCTCCTCCTTTGGCTCCTCGGGCTGACTGTATACTGGTGCAGGATAAGGCTGGGAAGGCATCTCACCTGAGGCACCTGTACTCTTGTCTTCATGCTCACTTGATTCTAGGAGAGAAGAACATAAAAAATAAAAGAATTTAGTTTGTTCTGTGAAGATCTTTCCCAAATGCATGTGTAAATAAATCTAGAGACAGACAAGCAAATCATCTCATAGACTTTGCCTCTCTCCCTCCTCTCCATATCGAAGGACAACAGCACACACAAAAAGAAACATCTCTTGTCCATTTTATAAGGCAGAAAAAAAAATGATTTATTCTGTAGATTAAAAAAATCTGTACCCCAGTTGTCAAAGGTTTTAGTTCTTTCTCTTCTTTCATTCTAAATCTACACTAAATGAGCACTCGTTTGATAATTTACAATATCATTTTGTTCTTTTCTTTTAAATTGATATCTTCCCCTCTCCTCTCTTTTCCACTTTCTCACACTGTTTTCTTTTTCACTTCTTATTCTTTTCTCTCTTCCCCAGTTTTGACTCTACTAATAATTCAATTACATCTGTCTAGAAACCAGCCCATTGGTAACCTGTGGCACATGTGACCTGCTGGTGGCACTCAGATTAGACTTTCACTGATACAGAGCTGGCAGGCATCACAGTGTTCAACTAGTCTGACTCAATGATTTTACAGATGGAGAAACTAAAGTCAGAGAGATTAAGTCATTTTCCTTAAATCACCTTGCTAATAAGTGTCAGAGCTGGCATTTGAACCTGTGTTCTCTGGATATAAAGCCAGAGCTTTTTAAATGAAACATACGAGAGACAACATACCATAGTAGAGAAAGGACAAGCTTGGAATCAGTAAAGTCTCATGTTCGAGTGCATCCTCTGAGATGTAAAATTTATATGATGCTAATCAAGTGGTTTAGCCTCTAAATGAACTAAGCAACTCTCTAAGACTATGTTATAGGCAAGTTGTCAATTAGTATCTAGTGGAGAGAGTTTCTATCCAAAGAGTCTTCTAAGTCAATCAAATCACAGAACTAGACTGAAAAAAATAAAAAAGAAATACAAAACTGTAATATGAGTTCTCTGTAGTCCAACTGCTGAAAAAGACACTTAAAAGAACCCAAAGTACACAAGAACAAAAAAGCTTTTTTAAAATATAGTTTGATTTAAAATGTGTAAGGTGTCTAAGCTCTTTGCCCCAAGACATCAAATCCTTTAGAATATGATTACAATGTGTAACCAAAAGTAGAAGTTATTCTGCCCTTCCCCTGCCCATAATAACCAATTCTTTTATTTTATACCACACATGGGCATTTGAGGTAGATAGTATCTATTTAAGGGATAGCATTAATATTTATCCTCTTTTCGTTGTTTGTGCCATTTTTTTCCACCTATCAGTCACCCATCCAGGATGCTGACATGGAAATTTTCCAGAGGAAAAGATGTAACCTTGGTCAGGATATTCTTTTCCTTGTTAAAAAGAAAAAAATAAAGCCTCCCATGGAAACAGTGAAATGTGATGCTAAACCATCAGGCACTCTAGCTGGCTGTGCATATATAGCCTTTACCTTAGCAAATGTAAGGAAGTAAAGTAGAGTGATAGAACTGAATTCTACTCTCTGGATGTTGGTATATTACTCATAGAATAAGGTACCACTTGATAAAAAGCAATATTTTAAAGAATTAATATTTTATTTATTTTTAAATATTTATTTTTATTCTCATGTTTGAGACCTACTGATAACTAAGCCATGTTTTCCTATCCTATAACTACTTCATGGTAGTAAACTTTTCATTCATTCATTCATGCTTTATTTCTTTTAGTAAATCATAGCCACCATCTATAAATGCAAGCCACAGGATGTCTTGACATCTTGAGGAGAGAACAAAAGGAGAGTTATCTTTTCAGACTATTGGGCTATTAGTGTGCTAAAATACCTAAGTATTAGACAGACTTCTAGTTACATAAAAGAGACAGTTGGATGGTATCATATGCAAAAGAGCTGCTCCTGGAGTTAAAAATACTTGACATCAAATCCAGATTTAGGTACTTATTAGCTGTGTAACCTTGGGCAAATCTCTTATCTCTTAATTTCTGTTAGCCATAGTTCATCTTTTGTAAAATTGGGATAATAAAAAGTACTTATCTTTCAGGGTTGTTGTGAGGATAAAAAAATTTGTAAAGTCCTTTGTAAACTTTAAAAACACCATATAAATGCTAGCAATTTTTATCATTATGTACTTTCCTTTATCTAGTTCTGATACAATAATTTATAGCATTAGATTAATGCTGTCTCATGCTTAATACCTCTCTAGTGCTCCTTTTCTATTTACAAATAGGTATCATACTCTTCTGAAATATTTATATGCACATATAATATATGTATATACATATACATATATATGGTGTTTACTGTATACTAAATAACACTCCCTCTGTCATACTAAGGCTATCATCTTCTTTACTGCCAAATTTCTAGATAATCTATACTTGATGAATATACTTGCTCAAAATAGATTCATTCTTCAGTCTCCTAAAATAAGGCTTCTACTCTCAACCATCTACAGGGATTACATTCTCCAAGGTTGCCAGCTAACTCCTAATTGCTAAATCCACTGCTTCTTCTTAGTCCTAATGAAGCCTGACTTTTCTGAATAATTTACAAGTTATTCCTACTTGATACTTTCTTGTCTACTGTGATAACTTGGTTTCTTTAACAAGGCTACCTCTATTTCAATTCATCTTTACTTCTCAAGGGACATTTTTTTTTGGTCAGGGATAATTATTATTTATTTTTTTATTTATTTAAAAAATATTTTAAAAAATTTAAAAAATAAATTTTTTAATTTATTTATAAATATAAAATATTCTTTATTTTTTCTATTGCTTATTTTTTAAAATAAAGTTTTATTGATGCCTTCTGTTTCTCAAATTAGAGTTATTGCCAGTGTCCCTACCTCTCCCTCTACTAAAGAGTCATTCCATAGAACAAAAAGGATTCTTTAAAGAGAAAAAAAATCAGCATAATTAATCAATACACTGAATAAGTTTGAAAATATGTGCAATGTATAATGCTTGTTGACCTCCCACTTCCATGAAAGATTGGGTTGAGGGTGTCTTCTCATATCTCTTTGCTTGAGTCATGCTTGATCTTTATAATTTTGTTATATTCACTTCTGGTTTTTTAGTATGGGGTGGCTTTTCTCATTTACATTGTTGTGGTTATTCTAAATATTATTTTCTTGGCTCTGCTTCATTCTTTATCAGTTCATGCAAATCATTCTGCACTTTTCTGTATTCATCACATATTGATATTTCTTGTGACAGAGTACTATTTCATCACATTTATGCACTACAATTTATTTAGCCACTTCCCAGCTGATGATCATACACTTTGTTTCAATTCTTTGCCATCACAAAAATTTCTGATATAAATATTTAATGTAGGTAGAGTCTTTGTTATTATCATCTATGGTTTCCTTCAGTTATAAGTTTAGTCTCTCATTCAAAGAAAAATTTAGTCACTTTATTTGCACAATTCCAGATTGCTTTCCAAAGTGGTTGTACTATTTCACAGCTCCACCAACAATATCTATTGCACCTATCTTCTGCAAAAATTTTTGGTTGTAGAAACTCTACTACTAATATACTCACAAGTTCTTGTGGCTTCCTCCAACCATTCCACCTTTGACTACTGCTATTTTTTAGTCATCATTTCCAGTTTTCAGGGTGTGAGATAAAATCCCAGGGTTGTTGTGATATTCATTTCTCTTATTAGTGATTTGGTGCATTCTTTCATGTGAATACTTGAAAATTCTTTTGAGAATTTTTTTTCATATCCTTTAGCCATTTATCTACTGGTAAACTGTCAAATAGATAATCATATCTATCTATCTATATACATACACATATTCATGATACATATATATGCAATTTACTAATGATATATCTTGAATGCCAAACTTTAATCAGAGGAATTTGATACAAAGATTTTTTTTTTCCTAATTTGACTGCTTCCCTTCTTATTTTAGGGACATCAATTTTAACTGCACAGAAACTTTTCAGTTTTACATTACAAAGATACATATTTATATCTATCTATCTATCCTGTCTCTCTATCTCTCTATCTCTCTATCTCTCTATCTATCTATCTATCTATCTATCTATCTATCTATCTATCTAAAATTTTCTGTCATTGTCACTTTCTCTTCTATGGTTAAGAAAAATCTGTCCTCATAGTTGTGAGAAGTATATGGTTGGTTTCTCCTCTGAATTTTTTCTAAACAATCTGATCTTTAATATTAAGATTGCAGGGCGGGGGGAGCCAAGATGGCAGAGTAGAAAGATGCACGTTTACGAGCTCCGAACCCACAGCCCATAGAATTAATGTAAAAAGAGATCCCCATAAGTTCTGGATTACTGAAAGGTATGCAGAACAGAGTGGAAGAGATTTCCGTTCCAGAGAGCCCTGGAGAGCTGTTCCCAGGGTCCGTCGTGCCCCGGAAAGAGGACCCCACTCCAGCGCTGCCCTGGCCGTGGCCCCAGAGAAGCTGACCCGAGTAGGCTTCAGGGACGGAAGCTCCAGCAGCCGGGAAAGTCCCTCCGCCCACAGAAGCTACAGGTCAGTGAGAGAGACGGCTAGGCTGGACGAGTGGGGAGCGGGGTGTCTCCATGACTCGGGCCCCCTTGGGAGGAAGCAGTGGCGGCAGAGGCAGGGGTGGCGGCAGAGGCAGTGGGTGGAGGCAGCGGCGGCTGCGGCCGGGACTCCCCAAGCAGCAGGCAGGATCTTCATTACTGAAAGTCTCTGCATAAACAACCTGAGGGAGCTGAGCCTGGGAGACAGCCCTGCCCCACCCCACTCCATTATTGAAGGCCTCTGCATAAAGCCCCTGAGGGAACTGAGCCTGGGAGGAGCCCCCCCCCACCCGCTCCGTTCCTGAAGGTCTCTGCATAAAGCCCCTGAGGGAGCTGAGCCTGGGAGGCAGATGGAGGGTAATTCAGTTAGTCTTACACAACATAATTATCAGGGAAGTCATTTGCAAAATTACACAGATAGGGCCTATATTGAATTGCCTGCCTTCCCAAAGGGAATGGGTGGGGAGGGAGGGATGGGGAGAATTTGGAACTCAAAGTTTTAGGAACAACTGTTTAGTGTTGTTGTTGCTACTAGGAAAGAAGACATACAGTTAATGAGGAATAGAAAGTCATCTGGCCCTACAGGAGAAAAGAGAAAATGGAGACAAGAGAAGGGAGGGATGACAGAAGAGAGGACAGATTGGAGATAGGGAAAATTAGATTGCTGGGGTATTGGGGTGGGGGAGGGGATAAAAGGGGAGAAAATTTGGAACCCAAAATTTTGTGAAAATGAATGTAAAAAAAGTTAAATAAATAAATAAATAAAATTCAAAAAAATAAAAAAAAAATTAAGATTGCATACCCATTTAGAATGCATTGTAGAATATGATATAGAATACAAAATATAGAATCTGGTCTAACCTCGACTTTTTGCAGATTGCTATTCAGTTTTCCCAACAGTTTTTAACCAATAAGAAAATTTTTTCTCTGGGTGATTTATGATATACTTGAGGTACAGAAGTATTATTCCTCTTTTATCTCTATTTCTTTTCTTCATTTCCTTGATTTTCTAGATCTTTGGTCTTTCAAAAAGAATTTTATTATTTTAGCAAATTTTATAAAGTACCTCCCCCTAGTAGTATGGTTGGAATAGTATTAAAATCATAAATTAACTTTGGTAGTATTGGTATTTTTATTATATTGTCATGGCCTACCCATGAGCACTGAATATTCCCCCAGCTATTTAAGTTGTTCTTTACTCCTTTAAATGGCATTTTGTAACTGAATCTGTACAATTCTTTTGTAAGCATTGGTAGGTAGATCAATCCCTAGATATTTTATACATTTTAAATTTATTTGGAATGGAATTCCCTTTTCTATTTTTGTTTCTAGTATTTTGTTATTATGTAGAAATGCTGTTGACAGAACTGGATGCTGAGCTTTTTCCCTCAGGCTTAGGTGAGTGCTGCATATTCTGCCCCCCTCCCTTTCCCCTTGTTCTCTTCCAGTGTCTTGTCTTGTTCCCTCTGTTCCTCAGTTTTCTGACCCAGTACAGGTGGTGTAGAGTATGACAGCACAGGGGCTGCAGGATTGAATGCTATAGTTTGTGTCTTAGACTCTGGGAGGTGGTGTGTATGGAATGTGGGATTGAGCTCCATTTTAAGTGCAGTTATTTCTCTTGCCACTTTCCCATTCTTTTTTTTTTTAATTCTAATTTATTTATTTAGTTTTAGTTTTCAACATTCACTTCCTCAAGATTTTGAATTTCAAATTTTCTCCCCATCTTTACTCTCTGTCGACCCCAAGAGAGCATTTATTCTGATTACCCCTTCCAAACAATCTGCCCTCCCTTCTATCACACCTGGTCCTTCTCTTATCCCCATCCCCTCTATTTTCTTGGAGGGCAAGATAGATTTCTGTACCCCATTGCCTGTATATCTTATTTCCCAGTTGAATGTAAAGACAATTTTTAACATTTGTTTTTAAAATTTTGAGTTCCAACTTCTCTCCCTTCCTCATTCCTCACCCATCTCCACTGAGAAGGAAAGCAGTTCGATAAATATTATACTTATGTAGTTATGCAAAAGACTTCCAAAAAGTTATGTTATCAAAGATTAATTATATTTCCCTCCATCCTATCCTGCCACCCCATTTATTCCATTCTCTCTTTTGACTCTATCACTCCTCAAAAGTATTTACTTCTAATTATGCCCTCCTCCCATTTGCCCTCCTTTCTATCATCCCCCTCACACCCAACCCCACTTATTTCCTTCTCCTCTACTTTCATGTAGTGTAAGATAGATTTTCATAGTAAATTGAGTATGCCTGCTATTCCCTCCTTAAGCCAAAGGTGATGAGAATAAGGCTCACTTTTTCCCTCTCACTTCCCCTCTCTTCCCTTCCATTGAAAAAGCTTGTTCTTGCTTATTTAATGTAAGAGATAATTTACCCCATTCTATTTCTCCTTTTCTCCTCTCAATATATTCCTGTTTTACCCCTTAATTTTATTTTTTAGAGGGCACCCTGTGCTCTCTGTTTATCTATCTATCTATCTATCTATCTATCTATCTATCTATCTAATCCCTTCAACTACCCTAGTACTGAGAAAAGTCACAAGAGTTATAAATAATATTTTTCCATGTAGGAATGTAAACATTCAACTTTAGTAAGTCCCTTGTGGTTTCTCTTTCCTGTTTACCTTTTCATGCTTCTCTTGACTCTTGCATTTGAAAAATTAGATTTTCTATTCGGCTCTGGTCTTTTCATCAAGAATGCTTAAAAGTTCTCTCATTGAGTGACAATTTTCCCCCCTGAAGTATTATGCTTAGTTTTGCTGGGTAGGTGATTCTTGATTTTAATCCTAATATCATATTCCAAAATAATATTCCAAGTCCTGCGATTCCTTAATATAGAAGCTGCTAAATCTTGTGTTATGCTGATTGTATTTCCACAATTGTTTCTTTCTGGCTGCTTGCAATATTTTCTCCTTGACCTGGAAGCTCTGGAATTTGGCTACAATATTCCTAGGAGTTTTCCTTTTGGTATTTCTTTCAGGAGGTAATCAGTAGATTCTTTCATTTATTATTTTACCCTCTGGTTCTAAAATATCAGGGCAGTTTTCCTTGATAATTTCATGAAAGATGATGACTAGGTTCTTTTTTGATCATGACTTTCAGGTAGTCCCATAATTTTTAAATTGTCTCTCCTGGATCTATTTTCCATGTCACTTGTTTTTCTAATGAGATATTTCACATTGTCTGCTATTTTTTTCATTCCTTTTTGTTTTGTTTTATAGTTCCTTGATTTTTCACCAAGTCATTAGCTTCCATCTGTTCCATTCTAATCTTTTTTTTTTTTTTAAGGAAGAACAATTTTATTTCATCTTTTGCTTCCCCTGCCTCTCAAAATATCTTTACCATTTGTAACCCTATGGAAACTACCTTTTGGTTAGAGTGCCCAAAGCACCATACAGTATTTGGCATATCAAAAGGATTGTGGGAAATAAAAAATTGCTTTGATGTTGATCTGCCATGGAAGTTAGAGTTCACTATGATCTTTGGTCCTATTCTTTTTTATGTCTCAGCCCATGTGGGAAGATGAGATCTTCACTTGGCAGCATGCTTCTTGTAAATCTCTAGGACTTCATTCACATCATTAGGGGACCCCAGAATCACTGGTGCTCTCTCATGGATGTCAATGGGAATGACGTCCAGCACAGCTTTATCTCCTGTGGTAGCCAGTCCTCCGCTTTTTCCATGACAAAGGTCGCTGGGTTACACTCATACAGGAGTCTCAACTTTCCTTTGGGGTTCCTTTTGTTGGCTGGATACAAAAAGATTGCTCCATACACCAGTGTTCTATGCACATCTGCCACCATGGAGCCCACATATCTTGCACCATAAGGAACCGTGTCATCCTGGAGAAATTTCTTCTTCTGGATATATTCTGCGATTGCAGGATCAAAGTCCCTGGCATAGCCCTCATTAAGACTGTAGATATTCCAATGGGTGCAAGGCAGTCAATGTTCAAAGAACCATCCAGAGGATCAAAACACACCACATATTTACCCCATTTTTCTGGCTCTATTATTATGGCATTTTTGTTTTTTTCTGATACAAGGACACATATAACAAAGGATAACTTTAACATGTTAAAAACCAGGTCATTGGAGAGAACATCCAGCTTCTTGACTTGGTCACCAGTGACATTGGTAGAGCCAGCAATTCCATAGAGATTGGCTATGCCTGCTTTCCACACTGCCGAGGAGATGGCTTTGACAGCGGTGCAGAGGCTGTTAAGCAACTGGGTCATCTCACCAGTGCCTTTGGCTTTCCTCCTCCATGACAAATCGGGTCAGGATGTTGACATCGGTGTTGAAGAAAGACTTGTCAGTCATGTTTGGGTCAGAGGGGTAGATGTCTTTAGGGCAAGAAAAGTCCTGAGTGCAGCAGGCAGCTGGAGGGGCTGGAGTTCCATTCTAATCTTTAAGAAATTATTTTCTTCAGTAAGCTTTTGGATCTCCTTTTCCATCTGGCCAATTCTACCTTTTAGGGCATTCTTCTCTTCGTTGGCTTTTTGGATATCTTTTGTCATTAGGTTAGTTCATTTTTTACAGTATTATTTTCTTTAGCATTTTTTGGGGTCTCCTTTAGCAAGCAGTTGACTTGTTTTTCATAATTTTTTTGTATCACTCTGATTTCTCTTTTCATTTTTTCTCTACTTCTCTTACTTGATTTTCAAATTCTTTTTGAGCTCTTCTGTGGCCTGAAACCAATTCATATTTTTCTTGGAGGTTTGGATGGAGGAGCTTTGACTTTGTTGTCTTCTGTTTGCATGTTTTGGTCTTCCTTGTCACCAAAGTAAGATTCTATAGTCTGATTCTTTCTCAGTTTTTGCTCATTTTCCCAGTCGTTTACTTGACTTTTGAGCTCTGCTTCCAGTGGGGGTGGGGAGTGTATTGTCAGTCACTTGATTCCCCCAAAATCTGAAGGCTTAGAGCTCCAGGAGCTGTCACTGGCTCTGGCCCTGCTGCTGCTGTAGTTGTTGTGGGTTCCTTCCCCCCCTTCCCCCTCTGTGGCTTCTGGGCTGAGGCCAGACCACTCCATTCTCCCGCAGCAGTCCCACAGGCTTTTTCTACTGACCTTGCAATTTGTCCTAGGTGTTTTGGGGTTCTGAAGTCTGGAAGCTGCCACACGTGTGAGAGATTTAGTCTCCCCAAGGCCTGCTCAGGTCCTGTCTATGCCAGCATAGCCCATAATGAACTGTGCCCTGCCCCCTGCATGGCATGGTACATACTTCCTGGCAACCTTCCAGGCTGTCTTGGGCTGGAGATTTGCTTCATTCCATCATTCTGCAGGTTCTTCAACTCCATAATTTGTTTAGAGTCATTTTTTACAGGTATTTGGCTGGACTTGGGAGCAACACTCTAAAAAGTGAGTGCTATTACTCAGCATCTTGGCTCCACCCCCATCCCAATTTTTTTTTAGCTCACTAGCATCTTTTGCAGCATGAAATGTTGTATGCCAGAATATTGTCCTTTTGTTGCCCTACTGCTATAGTCTAGAGTCATGATCTCCATGACACTGAAGAAAGGGAAGTAAAACTAGGGTATGGGTTGGGTTTTGTTGTAAGCTTATGCGATCATTCCTTGAGTAGGCTAGTGTATCCTTATTACAGGTAGCATGGAAAGTAGGAGAGGGGGTGCTGAGTGAGCTCAGGGTAGATGTCAGTTCATTCTTTTTTTTTTTTTTAAATCTTCCTTTAACCTTTTCCCTGCCCTAGACCATGGAAATAGCTGAACTTGCTTTATCTTTGGTATACAATTTCTATTTTAGAGAGGCCTGAGAAGTCATTGGGATCAGAGAAAATATCTAGTGTTCCATCTTGTTGGTCCCAATAATTTATATGGATTATTTTTGTGCATGACCCCTGGTCAAGCCTTCTGAGCTCATATTATTCTATCAATTATAATCACAGACACACTGTACCTTGGTCCTGACATAGTGATGTCACTATGGTCCTCTTACAGCATGAAGGACAAAACCAACCCAATAATTTATTCTCTAAACTAACCTCTCAGTCTTCCTTACTGAATCCTCCTCTTCCTCCAAGGACTCAACTCTTTCATATATCCATCCTGGTTACCTTACGGATTTCATCCATTACCTTGTCCTCAATTACCATTTCTAAGTGACCACTAATCACTCTCCTGAGCTCCTGTTCTAAATTTTCTGCTCAACCTAGGTAATTCCAGAGGCAAAAGTTAGACTAATGATCTCTCAGAAACCTCCCCACCTTCTGAACACATGCCAATTAAAGTTCTAACTGTCCTTCTTTTCTTCTGTGCGGCACATGCAGGTCTGAGACCTTCAGGTCAAGTTTGACCTCATTCCATTTACACTCAGTTGCCAATATCTATCACAGCTGCTTCCTAGTATCTGATACAGATGGTTGAATATAGTGGGCATTTTATAAGTATCTATTGAATTGGATTTCCATACCTAGAAAGTGTTCTTACTCTTTTCAAGTCTCTCATGCCATTCTATTTTATTTATATATTTTATTACATCCTAACTCGGATTACAGTTATTTCTGCTTACATTTGTTCTCATTATACTTGTAAGCACTTAAAAGCAAAGTCTGTTATCTTTCTCCCTCTCTCCCTAATCCCTTCCCTCCCTCCCTCCCTCTCTCCCTCCATTCTTTCTTTCTTTCCTTCCTTCCTAGAACCTAGCAAAGTACCTTGCATATAATGTATTAAAATTAATGTGTTTCATAAACTGAAATGATTATATAGATTAAAGGAATATGGTCCAGATTAGTTGAACTGCTATGTGAACCATGATGCAAATATCTCATTTTTTGTATCCATAATACACTGCAGAGTTAATTTTGAATTAAAATGTGATATCACCAATCCTTTATTTTAATCAATAGTTATTGTTAATAAATAAGCATTTAATAAGTCTTTATATTAAGTACCTACCATGTACCAGGCACCATGCTAGGTGGTAGTAGGAAGAATATCTACCAGAGTAACCTACCACATGCATTGGACCAGTTAATTTCCTTAAAATTCATTGAAATAATTTCCAAGATTTAATTGGGTCAAGGGACTAAAGATGTGGGCTGCTGACATTACTTTCTGTTTGCTTTAATACAAATAGGAACAGGGAGATCTAGGCCCTCTCTGAACATGGCTGACAAGCCATCATGGCAAACCCAGGGGCAAAGAAGATGAATTTAGCTCAATCAATTTGTGGTGTCTTCATGGCATATTCTTGCTGAAAATCTTTCCTCTGCTATACCTAAGTAAATCTCTTTTTGTTAACTGTTGAATGACCTATGATTATCTCATTTAGTTTCAATATCAGAACTAAATTACAAGAGGGCAGTCTGAGTCAGACCCAGCCAACAATACAGGCACTGGTGAGACAATGTTGGAAATGAAAGAACCTCTGTCCTCAATGAGCTTATATCCTATCAGATTATTTTAGATGTTATTTGAAACTAAAAATTCAACTAATTGTAACATAAAAAAAAATACAAATCACCTTGGTATTCCATTAAAGATTCAGCAAATTAGAGTATGACAAAAGATGGAAATAGACAATATTTTAGGGGCTGTGGAAAGTCAGATAAACTGATGTAGTATTGGAATTAGGGTATTGTCTGTATGTGTGCAGAAGAGTAGACAGATGCAAAAGATACTGTGACAATGGAACCAACAAGAGGTAGTAACCAAGTGTATATGATAAACAGGAAAGGGAGGAATCAACATTCCACTGTTGGTGTAGCTGTGAAGTAGTCTAACCATTCTGCTCAGCAATTTGGAATTATGAGAAAAAAATGACTGAAAATAACCTTATCCGTTGATCCCAGCATCCCACTATCATGCCTTTCCATCTAGTTCAACAAAAACAGGCTAGGGCCAAGTTTAACAAGAGAGAAAGAAAGGAAAGAGGGAAGAAATAAAAATACAGAAACTAAGAAGGAAGAAAAGAAGGAAGAAAGGGAAATGAAAAATGAGGTGGAAGGAGGGCAGGAAGGATAGAAAGGAGGGAGGGAGGGAAGGGAGAAAGGTTAGATCTGTAATCCTGTGAAATTTATTTAATTTAAGGCAACTTGGGAAACACCAAATAAGTCCATCACTATTTTTATTTTACAACTATATAAAGCTACTTTTTTTTATTCTGAAGAAGCAACAGAAAATGGTTCTTTCAATTTTTGCATCACATATTTCTCACATCATTTCTTCATATCATGTATTTTAATCAAATGCAAAAAGGAATTTTAAAATACTTTCTAAGATTGTGGCCTTGAAAATAAGTATTTAATATAAGATATAATTTTTTTTTTTGGTAAGCATTTGGAATATGTAAGGGTAACCATGCAGAAGAACACCAAAGTTGAATTGAGGTGAATGGAGTAAGCTAGATTTAATTGATTCAGAGTTATGAAATCATAAAAATTCACCTTGGGCTGTACTGGAGGCCAGTTAAGAATGACTTTGGGTATATTACAAGAAAGAAATGAAACAAAAGACCAAAGTTATATAAAAATAATAAAAGTTTTCTCCATCCAAGTCTGCTTATTGCTCTTCTCCCATATTTTCCCCAAAGAAATAGGTGACACTGACAAGTGTTAGTTTCATACACAATTTCCTCAGGACATTCTAAATTATGAAATCATTTATAATAACAATGATCATTATTTAATCAGTAAATTTTACTGAATGACTCCTGTATGCTTAGAACTATGTTTTTAAAAGTGTGTAAGTTATGGTAACAACTCCTAGGAATTTAAAATTTCACAGGGGAAAATAAGATTTACAAACATGAAACATTTAAACACCAACTGCTAAATTATATGACAGATTATATATGATATAGATGCTTGATTAGGACAAAATGATAAAAGGCATAGGGTAAGAGAGGATAAGGAAGGGTTCAGGTAAGTGGTGCACATACATATGCATATACACATACCACACAAATATATAGTCAAGTACTATAATTTCTGGTTCAGATTATTAACATAAAAGCATAAGAGAGTACTTTCTATTTATGTGTTCATTAAGCTGACCAAAATTATCCCAATTATTATAATTTAGAAAAATTGAAGAATACAGTTCAACTCAATTTAACAAGTATTTAGTAATGTCCCAGTATGTCCAAAGTCTAGTGCTACATGTTGAGAATATAAATAACATCAAAGTCAGTCCTGCCTTCAAGTAGGTTATATTCTATTGTTAAACAACAACAATGACATACAAATAGAAAAGTAAGGAGTTCTCTCTCCCCCTTCATATACTCCACAGTAGCAACTAGAGCAGTCAGGAAACCTTCCCATTTGAAATGACACCAGAGATGATAGTGAAAGGTAGTGCATTTCAGGCATTGCAGATTGTGCCACACTATGAGGGTGGAGGGAGAACATATTATGAGGGGGAGGGAGGAATGGAATGTGAAGTTCAAGGAAAAATAAAGAGGTCCCTTTGCCTGGAGTTTAGAGCATATGAGAGGAAATCATGTTAACCAAGAAATTAATTCAATTTGGCAAACATTTGTTAAGTCCCTATTATATACCAGATACTATGCTGGGCCTTGGGGACCCAAAGATGTAAAAGAAATAGTCTCTAGACTCAAGAAGCTTACATTCTAGGGGCTGGAAATTGAAGACAACAGGTACTCAAATAAAGAAACCAAAAATTTATCAAATAAATGCAAAGCAGTACTCATACCTGGCACCAATTCCTGATCCTTCTAGGTGTTAGAATATAAAACGAGAATACAATTTTCATGATTATACTAAAACTATAGCTTGCTTCAAATATAAATTGAAGCATCATCGCTTACATGACATGTTTCTTGACACTCAGTTTCTCCCTTACCTCAATTACCTCATAATTACTTTATGTTTTCAATGTGTATATTTTGTATTTACTTAAATGTGTGTTATTTCCCCCCAAATAATGTAAGCTTCTGGAGGACATCAATTTTCTCCCTTCTATCTGTATGTCCCCAGAGTCAACACAGTGAGTACGAGGTGTTTAATAAATGCTCCATGCTTGGTTGATTGATGCTTAATATGGAATGATTCTAATAGACAGAAGTTTGATGCTACCAAGAGAAGAGTTTGAGAGTAGGTAGAATCAAAGAGGTGAGTTGCCACTCCACATATGTTCACTGGCATTTCATATTTCCATTTTGTCTGCCCTTCTCTTCCAGTGCCCCAATCAAATTAGTTCTTGGTTGGTGTCTCTTTCTCTGTTGCTGTGTCTATCTGTCTCTTTTTCTCCATATACGTATGTATATGACTTATGCATGATGTATATGTATACATCACATATGCATGCTCTCCATGCATATACGATCTTCTAAAGCAGGGTACTTATGATTGAATTCAAGGAGGTATAAATGTTATTATCTTATTAATATATAATGTATTTTACTAATTAAAATACTATCTTATTAAATAGTTTTACTTTGAACTATGTGATTTCTTCCTGACTAACAAAAGTAAAAACACATGGTATATTTTTATTGAAACCATCTGATTTTTGAACAACTTGAACCATTTAGAGTGTAAGGTCAAGGATCCTGGAAGGGTGGAGTGGGATGGCAAACAAAATGGGATCTTTTGCTATTGTTGTTTCTTGCCTTTATCAATCTTGTCATTATCAATCAAGAGTCTTTACAGTAAAGTACAGAAACAAGAGTTTCTTTAACTAGAAACAGTATATGTATTTGTATTAGTAAAGTGATTAAAGATCTTCCCCACCCATTAAGGGAAATTTGATTAGGAAAGATTTGCAGGAATGTCCACACCTTCTGTTAATGAGGCACTGGTTTTCAAGGGTTGGGATGCCCTCTGGCTCTAAAAGATAAATACTTTGAGGGTGAGGTTTTACTTTGGGGCTTACTGACTGGAAGTTTTTGTTTGGCCAGATGAGGACTCTGGGAAGATGCTGAAGGAGCACCCTGCCTTTGAAAACCCAGATGTTGGTGCTTCCCTCTCTGGTAAATATGTTCAGACAGTTGGACCTGTCTGTTGAATTCAAGCAGAGGAAGCCATGTCTGTTGATCTTTTGATTTCTCTATATTTTCATTGAAGTTCAGGGTGCTGAGTTCCCTGAACTAGATGAATGATACATATCTTGGTTAAAGGAATGATACATGTGCTTAGTTAAAATGATTTTAACCCCTTGAAAGTTACTTTCTTTTTATGAGTGATAGCAGGCCCCCCTGTGTATGTTGGGATATTTTCTGATATACCACTCCAATCCAGCCTATACTCAAACACTTAGTTTTAATCATGTCACCCCACTATTCAATAAACTCTCCTGGTTCCCTATTGTCTTCAAGATCAAATGCATAATCATTTGTTTGGCATTTAAAAGCCTTTACAATCTGGCATTTTCCTATCTCTCTAATCTTCTTCCACTTTATTCCCCTCTATATGCTTCAAGATCCAGATACACTGGCCTATTCTCTATTCTTCACACATGATACTTCATCTCATAATTCTGTGTATTCTTAAAGTATCTTCTAATTCTATGTAACATCTCTTGATTCTATGCTTTTGCACTGGTTGTCCTCTATAATTAGAATAGCCTGCCTCCTTGCATCTTTGGTGCCTTTTAAAACTCAGTTCAAACTCTATCCCTACAGAAACATTTGCTTTTTGCTTTCCTATGAACTTATATCCCATCTACTCTGTATATATTTTGTATGTTCGAAGCTACTTACATATTGTCCCCGCCCCCCACAGGAATGTGAACTCCTTGATGACAAGAGCAAATTTTTATTGTCTTTTTTTTTATTCTCAGCACTTAGCACAGTGCCTGCTACACAGTGAGATCTTAGTAAATGCCTACTGACTGATTAGTGGGAGTATATGAGCTGTGGTTTGGATTAGATCCTATAGGAGGGCGGTGATGGTAAGTGTTATGTTAAATATGGAATTACCAATTAAGTACAATGCAGCAGATATGTAGTCAGACCATGGTAGAAAGTAATGCTGCTATCATTTTTTGCATTATAGAAAATATTCCTTTCTTAATTCGACCTAAGATCATAAGATCAAATTAGACTTTTTTTTTGGCTACCTTGTACTACTGCATACTCATCAATCTTATAGTAAAATAAAGCCCTCATTTTTTATTACATAGACCACAATCTAGTCATGGCCTCTTGAATCTTTGTCTAGTGGAATATTTTGAATACAAGTACAGAATTCTATATTACTACTATTAAAAGTTCATTTTGTTAGAATAAGATTTTTATTCAACTGTCAAGATCTTCTGGGATCATAACTTTCATTTATCTCTTATGTTTATGCCATTTGAAAGTTTGCTAGACGTTCTATTTATCACCATCCACATTACTGGTAAAAAACTAACCATAGTAGAAAATCACAGATAGACTCCTGGGGTATCACACTAAGGACTTCCCTCCAAGTTGATTCCTAGTATTTGTACCCTACTATTCAGTCATTGACAAATCACCTAACTGTACCACAGTCTAGCTGAAATAGCTACAACTGATCCAAAGGACTGGCTAGCATGATAAATTTTGTCAAATGTCTCACTGAAATCCCAGGATGATATCTTATGGCATCGATCTAGTCTGTCATTCTAGCAACTGTCAAAAAGGGAAGGCAGCTGCTGTCCAAGTACTCCTTTGAAACTACTATGTAGGGTAAAATCAACTTGCCAGAAGCTCACTTCTAAGTCTCTTTACATGACATTGCTGTTAATGAAGCATGCACATTGTCCATGTTCTACCTAATGCTGCCATGTCTCTTTTTCTGATCACCTTCTTTATGTAACATTACACACAGAATTTTTCTTATAATGTAGCCTATTAAAAAGAATTTTAAAAATCTTTACAAATATTTTTCATTTTTACTGTTTGTTTTCCTTCCAGTTGTATCCAAATGGGTTCTCAGAAGACTTTGGCTGACTCTGATTTATATCAAACTATCTATAAACTTGCTTTTCCCCTTCACTTCCTCTTTAGTTTTCATAAGATGACAGTATTATAATCTTTCTGAATCTTATTCCATAATATTTTCCAAATCATTTGAATTCTAAGTTGGTAATTATAATGGTAATTTGAATTGGAAAATCTTTCCCATTCATTAATAGACCCATGTGACTTGCTTAAATCACATGGAAACCTAACTCACATGTGGTGGGAGGAGCTTGCTGAACCTGTGGAACAGGAAGGGTGGAGCAGAGTAGGAGGAAGTTGGTTAGGCTAGTCAGAGCTGGGAAGGATACAGGCAAGAAGACAGTTAGGCTCCTGAGTGTTTGTTTGTAGGAAGGTGACAGCAGAGGAAGGCTTGGAAATGCCTTTGTTCCCTGCAGAGCTAATGTGTATTGACTCCTTGACTACTATGACTGATTTGGCTTTCTTGTTTGGAGATTTGGCTTTCTGGAGTCTGAATAAATGTTTTTCTTCTGCCTTGTCTATGGAGAGTCTGTTACACCTTGCAATTGAGAATTATGCTGGCATATTCATAGTCACCACCAGTGCTGTGAATATTGCCTTGGCGATACATTTGGCATCACAACCAGGAACGCAGGGTATAAAATCTCTATTTGGAGATAGAAAGGATTTAGCGGAAAAAATGAATATCCTAGGATGGAACTATTTATCATATTTCTTCCTAGCAAAGGACTGGGGTAAAAGCACTGAACTCTGAAAACTAGGAAGAAAGTTTGCAGGAGAGGGAACCTCAAGACTTAGAAAGGTGTTTGCAAGGAATACCAATAAGCCCAGGGAAGAAGCAGTTAGGGGAATGTAGGAAAGGCTAGATTTTATTAATAGGTTACTGTATTATGTGTGAAAGCTGAAAAAAGGTTCTTAAGGAAAAAAAATTCAGATGAAAAGAGTTAGCTAATTTGCATTTGAGCTCTCCTTTAAAAAAGCAGACTGGGGTGGGGTCTCAGGTTGAAGAAAGACTATTCATTTAGCTAAAAAGAAGCAGAGGCTGGCAAAAAGAATTGTGCATATGACCTCTATACAGACCCAGCCTAGTTGAGATGATGACAACTGCCAGGACAGTGTGTGGGCAGAAAATATAACTAGGTTAGTAGGAAAATGAAACACTGTTGCAGGGGAAGACTTCTAAGGCTGAAACTTGCCCCATACTGAGGCAAAAACAAGGAAACCAATCAAGGAACACAGTATTTAGGTATATAACTGAGGATTTTACTCAGTAGGAGGTCATAGATATTTTGAGTTATCAAAGGATGGGAGAATCATTAACATCTTGGACAGTGAAAATCAGTGATGATGGAGCTGGAGGAGTATTGATAGACTGCATGGTATCAGTTAGAATCCTTTTGTACAGTAAGCCTTTAGAGATTACAATATGCAAGGAGGTAACAATATGAGTAATCTGTTAGCTTTGGCTGCAGAAGTCTGCAGTAGGCAGTATCCTACTGACTCTATATGGCCTAGTGGAGACAGACCTTTGTATTCATTTAGGGACTGTACAAAAAAGTTAAAAGAGGAGGTAATAAAGACTGCAATAATGAATGAAAGCACAGCTGCACACTATGACGTCCCCTTAGCATTTAGGGTTTCCCATAGGAATATAACACTGAAGATGGCTCCTCCTGCTTACAAACAACTAGTTTTGACTCTAATAATTGGGGAAATAGGGAACTCTTTTTCAGAAGTGTTGGACAAGATTTCACAGTTAAGTGACTTAGGTGACTGGGGAAAAGATACATTTCCTCACGAGAGAAGAGCAAATAGCCAGCAGATTCAAAGTCAGAGTAGATCGACAAGAAAAGAATTGTTTACTGCTTTATTGAGACTGAGGGTAGATTTTGGAAGTAGAGATGGTATTCCAAATAATGAACTATACAGAATGAACCAAGAAAAAGGGGCTTGATGCCAAACAGAATAGAGAAGTAAGAATTACTCCTACAGATACTCCTGAAAGATTGTATTCAAGTTTGTCACATTTTCAGGGATAATAGGAAATTGGCTGAGCCCCAGTTCAGATTAAAGAAATATACAACACAACAATATCACTTTTAGGACTGTATCCCAAAGAGATCATAAAAATAGGAAAGGGTCCAACTTGTACAAAAATATTTATAGCAGCTCTCTTTGTGGTGGCTAAGAACTGGAAATTGAGGGGATGCCCATCAATTAGGGATGTCTGAACAAGTTGTGGTATATCAACGTAATGGAATACTGTTGTGCTATAAGAAATGATGAACAGGAAGACTTCAGAGAGGGCTGGAAGGACTTATGTGAGCTAATGCTGAGTGAAAGGAGCAGAACCAGGAGATCATTGTACACACTAACAACCACAGTGTGTGAGAAATTTTTATGGTAGACTTAGCCCTTCACAGCAATGCAAGGACCTAGAACATTCCCAAAGAACTCAAAGCAAAAGACCATCTACATCCAGAGAAAGAACTATGGAATTGGAATGCAGAATGAAGCAGAATATTTTCTCTTGTGATATCTTGTATTTGGGTTTTTCTCATAGTTTCTCCCATTCATTTCAATTCTTCCATGCAACATGACTAATGTGGAAATGTATTTAATAAGAATCTATGTGTAGAATCCATGTAAGATTGTATGCTGTCTTGGGGAGGAAAGGGAGAGGTAGGGAGAGAAAATCTCATACTTAAGGAAATGATTGTAGAAAACTGAAAAAAATGAATTAATAATAAAAAAATAAAAAATAAAATACCCTCAAACAACTAAAGCAAAAAAGAAATACACAGATGGGATTGCAGATTCCATATTAATTCGACCATATAGTGGGAAAATGGATCAAATACTATAACAAGAACATTCATAGACACTGGGGTAGACACCTCCCTTACATGTGGAAGCCCTGATAAGTTTAAACATAGAAATCCTGTTACCATAACAGGACTGAAAGGGGCTGACATATCAGTCAGACAAGTCAAACCAATGATAAAAATTCAACAATTACCTAAGAAAAAATACACCATGGTGATTGTATCCATTCCTGAATACATCATTGGAATAGATATATTGAGAAGTATGATTCTAAATCTACTTGACAGGAGATATCAATTTGCAGTAAGGAAGATAAGAATTGATACAGTTTAGTGAGTAAAATAAAAATGGACCCTATCACTTTTCCTGAACCTTCTGAAATAATTACTTTAAAATAGTATTGTATGCCAGGTGGGCAAGATGGAATTACCAATATTATAAAGGAATATGTTGAGGCAGGAGTGTTAGTCCCTACAACTACTTTATGGAATCATCCTGTCTGTCCAGTATGAAAATCAGATGAGGCATGGAAGATGACAGTGAAATATAGACAACTGAATATGTGACTTCTCCCTTGTAAGCTACTGTTCCCTTACCTTAACAGAAAAAATCCAGAAATATGATGGGATTTAGTACACAGTTATTGATTTAGTCAATTCTTTCTTTGTTGATCTAATAGATTCTGAACAATGGGATCAATATGCTTTCACTTGGCAGGGCTGGCAATATACTTTACATGCTTGCCACAATGATATCTACTTAGCTCCACTATTTGTTATAGGATTGTGACTGAACATTTAGATAAATTAGAGCTACATAGTGGACAGCTTATCAATTACATAGATGATATTATGATACAGGGAAAAATATGAAAGAAGTAGAGAAGAGTTTGATGCTTTTAATTGAGCATATGAAAAGTAAACGGTTGGCAATTAACACTGCAAAGATTCAAGGGCCAGCTCAAACCATAAAATTTTTGGGTATACAATGGAATAAGGGGGCTATGAAAGATTCTCCCACAAGCCTGACAAAAGATTCAGGATTTTCCTATCCCCATCAATAATAAAGAGGCTCCAAAATTTGTAGGATTATTTTGATATTGGTGATATCACATGCTACATCTAGGACAAATTTTGAAGCTTTTAGATAAAATTACTAGGAAAAAATATGCATTTGACTGGGGACTTAAGCAGAGAAAAGTTTTTGAAGAAGCAAAGGTTGCTATACAATTGTCCCTAGATTTGTGGTCTAAGCAAAGTGGAATTACAAGTGCCTTTTTAGGATGAATATACAAACTGGAGTTTATGGCAAAAATAACAAAGCTGAAATATACCCTTAGGATTCTAATCTAGGAAACTCCCTTAATCTGGAATTGAATCCACCCCCTTTGAAAAGCATCTGTTAGTTGCACACATTGGGCTTTGATAGAGGCTGAATGACTGACTTTGGAACATGAGCTAATATTAAGGCCTTGAATCCCAATAATGACCTGGGTAATGAGTATTCCGGCTTCTCACAGAATTGGACATGCATAAGAGTCTAGAATAATTAAATGAAAATGGTATATTCAAAATACATCTAAAACAGGTAAAAGTGAAGTTTCTGCTTTCCATGAATCTATAGCAAATATAGATACTGAGGGAAATGATACACCCCCTGAATCAAAGGAACAGTTGGTACAGTCCTTAGTAAAATGGAATGAGGGATATGATGGATTAACTGAAGAACAAAAGAGAGATGCATGGTTTACTGATGGGACAACAAAATATTTGGGCCACAAAAGATATTGGAAAGTGGTAGCCTATAACCCATGAACTAGGCAGACTGTGGAAAGTACTGGGATAGGTGGAAGTAGTCAATATACTGAACTTAATGGCAATATATCAATTTATCAAAAGAGATTAAGAACAGTGACAGTGTCATATATTCACTGATTCATGGGTGGTAGCTAATGGATTAGCTACACAGATGCCCACATGGAAAAATCAATATTGGGAAATTCATGGCAAACAAGCCTGGGGAAAAGAATATATGGGACATGTCTTTGGTTATTAATTTGTCAGTTTTTAATGTAGATGTTCATTTGGCCCTCACCACATCAGAATGTGAATACAATGCACTTGCTGATTGACTAGCAAAGCTATTCAACATATTGTCTCTACTCTGTTAATGATCTGATAACAACAAAATTTGTCCATCAAATGGCCAGCCATTTAGGGTTTCAAGTCACACACCATTGGGCACAAGACTGATGTACTAGTATCTCTCACTCACTGTTAAAACAAGTAGCAGAGGAATGTTATATATGTCAGTTGGAAAAGTAATGAATTGTTCCTTGGATAGTAACTGGGGAGATAGTAAGGGGAAAAGTAGTAGCCCAAATTTGGCAAATAGATCATATTGGACCTCTACCTCAAGATAAAGATAAATTTATATATACCTATGTTGACACCTATTCGGGTGTATTAGTGACTTGTCCCTATAAGAATGCAACCCTAAAAAATACTTGTAAAACTTCAGGTATCATAAGTTTATATTATGGAACATCAATGCAGATCCAAAGTGACAATGGATCACATTTCAAAGACAATGAAATTAAGATATATTGTGTATTAAACAACAAAAAAATGGATATGATATTCCATATTATCCACAAGAGTCTGGGTTAATTGAAAGAGTGAAAGAATTATTGAAAGAACAATTAAGGAAGTTCTAATAATTCTTATCAACATTGGAAAGATAATTTGTTCACTGCTTTGTATAATTTGAACAATAGACCAGTGGGAGGAAATTCAACTCTAGCCAGAATGATGACCCTAAATCTTCAAATTGGAAAACAACAAACACATAACAACCCAAATACTGAGTACTGGACTGTGAAGCCAGATGTGCCAGCACTGTCTCTAGGGACACCTAGTTTTGCAGGATATGATTTACGTTGTTTAGAGGATGTTAGGTTGGATAGAAAAGAAATAAGATAAACATCTATTGGAATGTGTATGAGAATCCCCCTAAATCATTTTGGATGGACATTACCTAAATCTGGATTAGCAGCTGTAGGAATACATGCATTGTCTGGAGTGACTGATTCTAATCATGGAAAAATCATTGTGGCATTCCAGAATTTAGGTGAAGAACCCATAAAGATTTTTTTTTTAAATGATAGAATAGCTCAAGGATTACTATTCCTTGTGAAACAATTCTGTTGGGGGTGGGGGGCGAGCCAAGATTGTGGAGTAACAGCACTCACTTTCTAGAGCACTGCTCCCAAGCCCAGCCAAATACCTGTAAAAAAATGACTCTAAACAAATTCTGGAGCTGCTGAACCCACAGAATGATGGAGTGAAGCAAATCTCCAGCCCAAGACAGCCTGCAAGGTCACAGGAAGTGTTTATCGTACCACACAGGTAGCACAGCACAGTCCAGCATGGGCCATGCCAGCACAGATGGGATGTGAGCAAACCATAGGAAGACTGAGTCTCTCACACCTGTGGCAGTTTCCAGACTACAGGACCCCAAATGCCAAGGACAAATTGGAAGGTCAATGGAAAAAGCCTGTAGGAACAGTATGTGAGTGTAGTGATCCAGCCTCAGCCCCAGGGTGGTGGAGGGGGAAAAAGGGCAGAGGAACCCATAGCAGCCACAGCAACAGCCACTGTTTCCAGAGCTCCATGCCAACAGATTGTGGGGTTATCAAATGGCTGACAGTACAACCTCCAACTCTACTGGAAACAGAGATATACCTTGAAAAATAGCTCAAAAGTCAAGTAAGTGGCTAGGGAAATGAGCAAAAACTAAAAAAAGAATCAGACTGTAGAATATTACTTTGGTGACAAGGAAGACCGAAATATACAAACAGAAGACAACGAAATCAAAGTTCCTTCACCCAAAACCTCCAAGAAAAATATGAATTGATCTCAGGCCATGTAAGAGCTCAAAAAAGTTTTTGAAAATCAAGTAAGAGAAGTAGAGAAAAAAATGGAAAGAGAAATAAGAGTGATGAAAGAAAATTATGAAAAACAAGTCAACTAGTTGCTAAAGGAGACACAAAAGAATGCTGAAGAAAATAACACTGTAGTGGGGTGGAGCCAAGATGGTGGAGTAGAAAGACACAGATACAGAGGCTCTCTCCACACAGCCCATAAAATACCTGGAGAAAAGGACTCTTAACAAATTCTGGAGCAGCAGAAGTGGAGAACACCAGAGTGGAGTAGATTTCCAGCCCTCGGGAAATGTCCATTGCACCAGATGCAGAGAAGAGCCCAGCCAAGCCTTGGCCACAGTGCACAGCTCAGGGAACAGCCCTTGGGGGTGGAATTTCCAGTCATGGAATCCCTAATCCCAGCAGCAGTGGGTTCCCAGATCCCTCAATCCAGAGGTGCCAAAGGTCAATGATGGGTTTTTTTCAGTTGGCCAGGAAGGGAGAAGGGCCTTCCATAGCTCTGGTCTTAGGCAGCCCCTGCAGAGGCCACATTGGCAGGTGCAGCAGCAGGATCCATTGTTGGAGCATAAAAACTCTGGGGGCACTGAGGAGCTGATTCTTGCCTCAGCCCTGTGTAGTGGCGCTATGGGAGCTGGTCTTTGTCTCACACTGAATGGCGGCCCTGCACATCCAGCTTATCTGAAAATCAGTCCCCTGTGCTGACTTGGCGGAACTGGAGGCCAGCTGGCTGTGGAGAGGTAATTGCTAAGATTCTGGGCACAAAAATCCCTCACTGCGCCCAAACCAGTACATGCTTGATTGGACCACCTTGGAGGAACTGAGATCTTACAGATTCTCAGAGTATACCCTACTCTTGACAAAGGATCCAAAAGTTAAGTAACTAGTTGGGAAAAATGCCCAAAAAAGGGAAAACCAATAAGACTATAGAAGGTTACTTTCTTGGTGAACAGATATCTTCTTCCATCCTTTCAGATGAGGAAGAACAATGCTTACCATCAGGGAAAGACATAAAAGTCAAGGCTTCTGTATCCCAAACATCCAAAATAAATATCCAATGGTCTCAGGCCATGGAAGAGCTCAAAAAGGATTTTGAAAATCAAGTTAGACAGGTGGGGGAAAAACTGGGAAGAGAAATGAGAGAGATGCAAGAAAAGCATGAAAAGTGGGTCAACACCTTGCTAAAAGAGACCCAAAAAATGCTGAAGAAAGCAGCACCTTTAAAAACAGACTAACTCAATTGGCAAAAGAGGTTCAAAAAGTTAATGAGGAGAAGAATGCTTTAAAAAGCAGAATTAGCCAAATGGAAAAAGAGGTGCAAAAGCTCACTGAAGAAAAGAGTTCTTTCAAAATTAGAATGGAACAAATGGAGGCTAATGACTTTCTGAGAAACGAAGAAATCACAAAACAAAACCAAAAGAATGAAAAACTGGAAGATAATGTGAACTATCTCATTGGAAAAACAACTGACCTGGAAAATAGATCCAGGAGAGATAATTTTAAAATTATGGGACTACCTGAAAGCCATGATCAAAAAAAGAGCCTAGACATCATCTCTCATGAAATTGTCAAGGAAAACTGCCCTGAGATTCTAGAACCAGAGGGCAAAATAAGTATTGAAGGAATCCATCGATCACCGCCTGAAAGAGATCCAAAATAGAAACTCCTAGGAACATTGTGGCCAAATTCCAGAGTTCCCAGGTCAAGGAGAAAATATTGCAACCAGCTAGAAAGAAACAATTCCAGTATTGTGGAAATACAATCAGGATAACACAAGATCTAGCAGCTTCTACATTAAGGGATTGAAGGGCATGGAATAAGATATTCCAGAAGTCAAAGGAACTAGGACTGAAACCAAGAATCACCTACACAGCAAAACTGAGTATAATACTTCAGGGGAAAAACTGGTCTTTCAATGAAAGAGAAGACTTTCAAGCATTCTTGATGAAAAGACCAGAGCTAAAAAGAAAATTTGACTTTCACACAGAATCAAGAGAAGCATGAAAAGGTAAACAGGAAAGAGAAATCATAAGGAACTTACTAATGTTGAATTGTTTCCATTCTTGCATGGAAAGATAATATTTGTAACTCTTGTGACTTTTCTCAGTACTAGACTAAGTGGAGGGATTATATACATATAGACAGAGGGCAAAGGGTGATTGAATAGAAAGGAATGATATCTAAAAAAATAAAATTATGGGGTGAGAGAGGAATATATTGGGAGGAGAAAGGGAGAAATAGAATGGGACAAATTATCTCTCACATAAAAGAGGCAAGAAAAAGCTTTTTCAATAAAAGAGAAGAGAGGGGAGGTAAAAGGGAGAAAGTGAACGTTACTGTCATCACATTTGGCTTAAGGAGGGAATAACCTGCACTCTCAATTTGCTATGAAAATCTATTGTACACTACAGGAAAGTAGCAGAGAAGGGGATAAGTGGGAAGGGGTGAGGTAGAATCATAGAAGGGACCACAAATGGAGAGAGGGGTAATTAGAAGTAAATGCTTTTGAGGAAGGATAGTGTCAAAAGAGATAATAAAATAAATGAGGGTCAGGATAGGATGGAGGGAAATGTAGTTAGTCTTTCACACCATGACCTTTATGGAAGCCTTTGCATAACTACATATATATTTCATATATGAAGTTGTTTGCCTTCTCAGTGGGGATGGATGTGGAGAAAGGAAGGGAGAGATGTTGCAACTCAAAGTTATAAAAATCAATGCTAAAAATTGTTTTTACATGCAACTAGAAAATAAGATATACAGGCAATGGGGTATAGAAATCTATCTTGGCCTTCAAGAAAATAGAGAGAAAGGGGATAAGAGAAGGGAAGGGTATGATAGAAGAAGGGCAGATTGATAGACGGGGTAATTGGAACTCAAAATGTTGTGGAAATGAATGTTGAAAACTAAAAATAAATTTATTAATTAAAAAAAAACAATACCCCTTGTGGAAACTGAGCCTCCTTGCAAAATAACTGGCCCATGAAGTGAAGGATTGGGTTCCACCAACAGAATAAAATTGGGAACTAAAGTAAAACGGTAGCCAGACAATGTTACAAAGGCTGTGGAAATTATAGCACATGGAAAAGATAATACTGTAATTATTATTTATTCAGGAGAAGCTGATTGCCAAAGTGAACCCTTAACTCATATATTCTACCATGAATGATAGTGGGTTCATAGTCTCCAGAAATGCAGCTGACCCTATATCTACATTGATTCTGATTATTTTCTCCTTGTTTCTTTTTGGCTTTTTGTCTGTTAAACTCATTTGCTAGATTTGTTTTCTTCAGGCTTACTGCCCTCCACCTGCTGTTGCCTTATTGCTTAAGCCAGATGTTACCCCTTGTCCATGACTGTGATGTGTCATCCCTGGACTGATGCTGACAAGCTCCAGATGTCAGCTAAAGAACTGACTTCTTGCAGGGGACCTCTTGGTACAGGGACAGTTCTATGTCCAATCTCACAGGAAGTAACTATGGAAGAAGAGACCTTTGCCCTTTAGCCCAAGATTTTGGACCCTATTCATTTTAGGGGGGAATGATGAGGTACTTGTGCTCAAGCCTCACCTTAAGATATTGTTTTATGTGTTTATTTTGTGTGATCCCTGTTATAGTGTTGTAAAATTCTGTTGACACAAGTTGGCTAAGATATTGTTTTATGTCTATTTTTTATTATCCCTGTTACAACTCTGTTCATATCAGTAACTCCCCAACTTATGTAATGAATACAAAAGATCTTGAGATCAAATGTTATGGTGACTTAAATGGAAAAATATTTCCCATTCATTAATAGGCCCATGTAACCTGCTTAAATCACATGGAAGTTTAAGCCACGTGTGATGGGAGGAACTTGCTAAATGGGTGGAACAGAAAGGGTGGAGCACAGCTGGGAGGAAGCTGATTAGGCTAGTCAGAGCTGGAAAGGACACAGGCAAGCAGACAGCTAGGCTCCTGAGTGTTTGTTTGTTGGAAGGCCCCAGCAGGGGAAGGCTTAGAAACGCCTTTGCTCCCTGTGATGCTAATATGTATTGACTTCTTGGTTACTATGACTGATCTGACTTTCTAGTTTGGGGATTTGGATTTATGGTGTCTGAACAAGTGTTTTTCTTATGCCTTTGACATGGAGAGTTTGTTATATTTTGCAGTTGAGAACTGTCAGCATATTCATAGTCACCACCAGTGCTGTGAATATTGCCTTGGTGATACGGTAATTCTAAGTGGCCATATCTCTCTGCTTAGCAACACCATCAAGTGGTTGCTGGCTAATGAAGTTTCAAATCTTTTTTACTCCTCTACCTGTGGTGATTATTTATATTAATTAAAATTTCATTGAAAAATAGTTTCGTGACATGTTGATGTTGTTCCTTATTTGTTTCCCATTTCCAGCATTGATAATTCATTGAAATATATTGCTTTTTAAATGCAAGTTATGATTTCTATTCAGTTTCATTTTATTTTCTAATTTGGTATTGATTTTTACTTTTATACTAGCAACTTAGTGGCCTGGCTATTCATAGAGATCTTACTCAAGAATGATTATTACATATGTAATCATTTGTTTCTTTCCTGTTAATTAATTTCATTTAAAAAATGTTATTTCAAGCTCAAAATGCTCATCATTGTTTAATTCTCTCCTTAAATGAATAAAAGAACCAGGATTTATTAAGTACTTAATACATCCTAGGCTGGGTATACAAATACATAAATGAGATAGTCCCCACACTTGAGGAGTTTAAATTCTATCTGAGGAGAAAACACATGTAGATAAGGTATCTTGGGCATCATAAGAATGGTTAGTCAAGCCATGGGACAATCAGTGGATATACACTTTACAGAAATAATGGTTGTATTAATTTGATTATTGATCCATTTATTCTTATTACATTATTTTTCATGTGTATAATGCTTATCTGTGTAAATTTTTTTTTCTCCCTATTAGGTTATAAGTTCAATGTAGATCGAGACTGTACTAATTTTCATATGTGAATACAACTGAACATTATATACAATGTAGATGTAAAAGGTTGAATTCTATACTTTAAAAGACTAGAAGTTTAGATTTTAAGCTAATATAATAAATAAAATTTTAATTAATTAATAATGATTACTGAACTGATCTGAATAGAATTCAGTGGTTAAATATTAATACTCTCCTTGGTAGCATTAGGAGAGAGGTTGTATTCAGAACAGGAGAACTGATAGTTCCACTAAAATTACTGTAATAAGACGTCATGTGGAGTATGGTTGTCCCTTCCACATCATGATCTGATCTGGAAAGTCCAAGTAAAATTTTTTTGTCCCTTCCTTCATACCAGAGAAGATGTCTGAATTATTATAGTGTTAAAAGATAAAATATATTGATATTATATAATACTATACATATATTTTATGTATTTCTGAGTTTCTAAATGTTTTTCTGTGTCATCTGCTGGCCTTTGCAAGTCAACTGCAGTTTCTATAAAACTCCCTCAAAATTCCCATTTAATTTCTTTAGCAGATGTGCCATATATGGAAACCTCAAGGGGGAAAATTGTGATGTGAAAGGGATAACTATTCAGTTTATTTCTGGGTGATGCATTTTTGAGAAGACAAAGATAAGTTGCAGCATATCTAGAAGAAAGGTGGGAAACCAATAAAAGGATTGTTACTGCCTTGTTGAAGAAATTGAAGATATTAACCCAGAAAAGATAAGGTATGAAGACTATCTAAAAAGAGATTAGCTAACAGTCGGTCAACAAACACTTAAGCACTGACTATGTGTCTGGCACTGTACTAAATGCTGGGAATAAGAATGTAGGAGAAGACTGTTCTTCCTTTCAAGGAATTTATGTTGTAATGGGGAATGCCACTACATAAAACCTGAAGGAAGCTTAATTGCAGAAGCAAGGCAAATGTGAAGGTTCTGGGGCAAGGTACATGATAAAGAAAATCTGGGGAAGCAGCAATGCATACTGTAGAGAAATGAAGAAATGGCTGCTATAGGTGCCTTTCTTGAAAATATAAATTCTAAGAAGAGCCATACAATAAGATTTAGTGGAATCAAGGGAAGAAAGTACTTCCAAAGAGTAAAATCCAGGACTTAAGTGATATTAGACCTCTCCCAGAGGACAAAAATACAAACAATAAGTAGGTAGACTTTAGGTCAGTGTAATAAAGAAATGTCCCCAGAGTTGTGGCCTGTCCAAAGTGCTACGACTAACCATGGGAGGTCGTGACTTTCCTCTCATTAAATGTCTTTAAGCAGAGGCTAGGTGGCAAACTGTCAAAGACGATATATAGAGGAGATTCTTGATCAAAGACTGTGGATTAGATAGAATCCAAGGTTCATTCAGTATGTCAAAATCTGAAAATTAAATTAAAAAAGGGTATTTTAATGTAGCAGTTATAAAATTAAGACAGGAATCTGAGAGAGCAGTGAGTATCAAGAAGGATAGGGTGATTGACACTGTCAATTCAGAAGAGTCAAGGAAAATAAGGGATACTAATGTTTAGTAAGCTGGAGAAAGAAGACGGATCAATAAAAAGTCTCTTAAATGGTCATTAGTTGGATAGGAGAGCTAAACGGAAACAGATTCACAAAAGGCAAGGCCATCAAGTATATAATGTGTTCTTATGAGTGTAATTTCAAAAACCGTCAAATGCTTCAGGAATTTCAAGGAGGTTGATGAGTGAAATGCCATTGGATTTGGCAACTAAGGGGTCAGAAGTAACCTTGGAGAGAGTAGTTTCAGCAATGATGGGGACAGAACAAACAACTAAAAGGCGGGGTATGATATTATGGTATAGTAAGGTATGGATATTTGTAAAAAGGATTTTAACAGTACTGGGATAGAGGAGACCTAAGTATGGTCACATGAAAAGGAGTCAGTAGAGATGGGGAAATCAGAGATGCCTTTACCTCTCATAGAACATGGCCTATCACATTTTGAACAAACTCCATAGAAATATATTTGTCCCAACCAGGTATTTATAGCTTACTGTCTTATAAAGCAAAAAAGGCAATCTATAAAACTATTTAATCTTATTCAGTTTTATTGCAGTGAAGTATGGAACGTAATTTCTGTTTCTCTCACTCTAATAGTTTCATTAAATATTATATATTCTTCCTTTAAGAAATCTGGAAGAGCGCAGAATTCTGGACCTAACGGAAGGGCCGAAAATATTTTGTTGGTAGAGGAATAAATGAGTGAACCTTTTCATTTTCTATTGTATACATTTAAAATTTTGGCTGATCTCAAGATCATAACAGTTATAAAAATGTAGTAGGTGTTCATTTGCCTGTACCTAACTTTTTGACATATAAGCTTTAAGGATAAAAGACATGAATAAACCAAGTGTTATTCTCTGACACATTTCTTTACTCTATTTCATTAAAAGGATGGCAAGCAATCAGAAAAGGAAACAGTGAGAAAAAAAAATCCATGCTTTAAGCTTTTTGAACTCAAGGGGAGAGAAAAACAAAGAAAACAATCCTCTCTTTTCCTTACTCCTTCTAGGGATTATTTTGTAATTAAGATTATTTTTTCTTCACTGACATCCTTCTAGGAAAACTAGTAAGAGGGTTATCAACGACAAAGGACATTGTCAGTTTCAATCCATTTTATCTAAAGCCATATTTTAAATTTCACCTAATTTCTTACTATTCTGAAAGATGTCCATGATTAATCTTTTATGTTTTCAGAATAGAACATAAATCTAACAAAATTTTAAGATGTTAATTTTGGTAATGATCTCTTCATATTGTGTGTGTGTGTGTGTACCTGGAAAGGGAAAGAAATACCATAGGGACAGAGGAGAAATGTTTTAGAAATGCATCTACACAGTTGGTGTGAAGGTAGATTAAGTTGGATTTTTATGATCATCTTTGAAAACTTTCAAATAACAACAAAGGACCTCCACTCCCACTTCTCTCTTTAATATTTTGATGAAGTAAATTTGTACTTCAATATTTGGAGTATTCTGTTCACTGGAACAAATAATAGTCCATACCTAACTATAGCTTTTCATCTTGTGTAACTTTTATCTCTGACTGCCCCTAAATCTTCCTAAGACGTTAAATTTAGTCATTAGCCAACACTTATAAAGTGATTATGATATAGTAGGCATTGTGGTAAAGAAATTATTGCCACTTCAAGACATTGTGCTTCCTCATCTCATTTGCACGTTACTTTTTCAAAGATTAATTAGTTAAAACAGTGATAAATAAAAGACTTGGAGGCTATGAGGATTGTTAATTTCCTTACTGATAGGAAGTTGTATTTCACATTTTAATTCCTAAAAGCAAAATGTCACTGACCATCAGGACTTGGTGATATGAGAAAGTGAAGCATCTCTAGAGCTGTATCCCAAAGAGATCATAAAAATGGGGAAAGAACCCCCATGTACAAAAATATTTATAGCAGCTCTTTTTGTGGTAGCCAAGAAGTAGAAATTGAGGGGATGACCATCAATTAAGGAATGACTGAACAAGTTGTGGTATATAAATGTAATGGAATACTATTATGCTATAAGCAATGATGAACAGGAAGACTTCAGAAAAACCTGGAAAGACTTACATGAACTGATGCTGAGTGAAGTAAGCAGAACCAGGAGAACATTGTGCACAGTAAGAGGCACAATGCATGATGACTGACTTTGATAGACACCTCTTCTCAACAATGCAAGGACCTAAAACAATTCCAAATGAGTCATGATGGAAAATGCCATCCACATCCAGAAAAAGAAAGAAGGAGTCTGAATGCAGATCAAAGCAGACGTCTGCTTTTTGTTTTGTTTTATGTTTATCTTTCTCATGGTTACTCCCATGCATTCTAATTCTTCTACATCAGAAGACTAATGGGAAAAAATGTGAAAATATGTTTAACAGGAATGTATATGTAGAGATTATATCAGATTGCATGCCATCTTGGGGAGGGAAAGCAGATGGAAATGGAGAAAATTTTAAACTTATGGAAGTGAATCTTGAAAACTAAAAGCAAATGAATTAATTGTAAAAAAGGAGAGTGAAGCATTTCTAGTAGGATCATAGGAGTAGTTAAGAACACAACAAGAAAAAGAGCTAGGACACAGTAGGCATAATGGTCAACTAGCAGGAAGACTTCATCTGCTATACTTGGAAGGCTGCTGATTGTGGGGGAAAAGTATTGTTTTGTTGAATAGCTGATGATAAGGCATGAGCCTGCTAATTGGGAGGGAGCTCTATTTTGCAGCAGTTTCAGGTATTTTAGCACCATCTATAGTTTGATAAAGTTGAGGCATCTCAAGAAGTCCTTTTTGCTCTCTAGTTCCCCCTCTAGTTTGAGACAGAAAAGTAGAAGGAAAAAACATGAATTGTAGCAGTGATAATTGATCAATACAGCATCATATTTAGTGAAGGCTTCTTTCTTAGGCTTCCATGTTTTGCCCAAAGAGCCAAACTGTATATTTTTAGTAGGAACTTTGTTTGCTATACCAAGATAGTGAAAGCCAATTAGACTAAGCCCATTCTATCCCATGAAGAGCTGATTTCTCATGTTTACTTTGTGCAAAGTCCTAACTTGGGGAATGCTTCAGATTTCTGGTATAAGATTTCTTCTTTTCAGTTGCTCTGTTTGGTTTCAACTCTATGAACATTATGCCCAGTACAGAATATCTTCTAGATATGCCTCCACTTTCCATTTTCTTTTGTTTATCATCTTCCCCCATTCAACAGTATACTTAATGATATATAAATTTTTTAAGATACATGTACTGATAGACTAACTCAATGAGTTGTCCATACAACTGCATCTCAAAATCTGAACAATTAGCATACTTTGAGATGATTTGTGCTGAAGAAACTGCTAGGTTAATATATGTGTATGTTTGTATACATACATACACACACACACATATATATATATAAAAATTTAAGTTTGAGAAACACTTTTTATGTTATCTCACTTGATGTCTTATAAGTGACAGTGAATCCTACTAAGGATGGACTATATTTTCTGAGATTTGAAAAAAAGGCATCTGTACAAACAAACAAATATATGACCTATAGGGAAGTTCTCTAGCATTTAGACTTTGTTCTGGACATTTTTCACAAAAACTGCAAATACTTTTGGACAACATTCATTTCCCTTTCTGCCTCACCCTGCACTGATGTCATGTCCCTTCTGACTCACCTGTGATCCTATGATAATCTGAGGAATACAATTGCTTCTGTGATCACATCTACTAAGGAAGTTCATATAATCTACAACTAAATTCAATTTAACCAGTATTTATTGAATACTAACCATGATAGGTTTTGTGCCAGGCACTGGGGTACAAAGAAAAAAATTGATTTTGTAATCAAAGATCTTATAGTCTAATGGAGAGAGATGGTATTTATATAGATAAATAAACATACAAGCTAATTTTAGGAGAGAAAAAATACTAACAAATAGTGGAATTAGAAAAGGCCTCATGTAGGATGTGACAAATGAAATGAGCTTCCAAGATACCTACAGATTCCAAGAAATGGAGATGAGAAGGGAGAAAATTACATGGGGACAGATTTCCAAAGGGAGAAAATTTCATGTATAGGGAACATAAAATGGACTAGTCTAAATGCTGAATAAATTATGTCAAGAAAAATAATGTAAAATTTATCCAGAAAGGTAAAATGCAATCAGATAGCTTCTGTTGGAGGAAAACCTATTAAGTCTTCATTTGGCTTTTCCCATTTTTTTCCTTGCTTTTGATAATTAAAAAATCTGTTATCACAATGTTTTGCATCCTTTATAACTTTCAGTTAGTTTTGTAAATGTGAAGTTGTTGACTGACAGAAGATTTTCTTCAAAACTGTTCCTTTTTCATATTTTCATCAAGGATATATCACCTCTTCATATACTTATGCAGATGAAACTCAAGATGATTTTAGAGAAATGAGGAAGTTGACATATATACTGGTAATTACTAATATCTTCTCAATTTCCTTTTATTTAAAGTTATACGATTTGTGATTTCTCCCCAATCTTTTGACATCCTAGCTTTCTTTGAGACATCATGAAAATTGATCCTTTAATGCTCTCAAAAACATTTTACTCCAGCAGATATTTCTTCTGTGTAAACTGAGTGTTCTAGTTACTCTTATCAATTTCATTTTTTTGAGAGATAATTCCATTTCTTCATGTGGTACATTGGGTACTAAAGTGTTCTGGGATAAATGTAGTGATTCCAGTGTCATTCATTACTGGAACAGCAGAAATGATGATAAAACTTCCATTTTGTACCTATTTTACAGAAGCACAGAATGTGAGAGTTGGAATAGATCCCAGTGGACATTCCATTTAACCTATGCACAGAAGGAACCCCTATTATAACATACTGAATAAGCCATCATTCACTCTCAAAATAAAGAAGGTGGAGCTCACTAATTCTCAAATCAGGCTATTTCACCTTTGGATAGCTCTAATTGTTGAGAAGATTTTCCTGACATCCAACCTAAATTGACTCCTTTGTAACTTCCATCCAACATTCCTGGTTTTTCTTTCTGGGACTTAATTAGTCTTTCCATTTTCATCTATACAAGCTCTTAGTATAACATTGGATCGTTGAGCTTCACATCAAATTATCTGCAAGTTTATCTTTGACTTGATTATTTTTCCATAATTTGTAAGGCCATACTGCTCATACTGCCCTTGACTATCATTTGTGTAGTTATTTTCCCCCCAGGGAAGTCAAGTATGTGCCAGTTGATGTGATTTTTGGTCTCTTGTCTTCTTGTCTTCTCCACTTGGCTAAAGAACTGAAAAAGTAGATTTGGCCTAATGGAATAGGATATACAAAAGCTCACTGAAAAAAATAATTCTTTAAAAGTTGGAATTGGCAAGTGGAAGCTAATGACTTTGTGAAACATCAAGAAACAATCAAACACAATAAAAAGAAGAAAATGTGAAACATCTCAATGGAAAAACAACTGATCTGGAAAACAGATCTAGAAGAGACAATTCGAGAATTATTGGACTACCTGAAAGTCATGACAAAAAAAGAGTTTAGACATCATATTTCCAGAAATTATCAAAGAAAACTGCCCTGATATTCTAGAACCAGAGGTTAAAATAGAAACTGAAAGAACCTACTGATTACCTTCTGAAAGAGATTCCAAAATGAAAACTCCCAGGAATATTATGGCCAAATGTCAGGTAAAGGAGAAAATACTTCTGCAAGCAGGAAAAAAGAAACAATTCAAATATCATGTGAATCACTGTTAGGATAATATAAGATTTAGTAGCTTCTACATTAAAGGATTAGGAACTTTGAATATAATATTCCAGTTGGCAAAAGAGCTAGGATTGTAATCTGCCCCAGCAAAACTGAGTGTAATCCTTCAGGGAAAAAAAATAGATGTTCAATGAAATACAGGATTTTCAAGCATTCTTGATGAAAGGACCAGAGCAAAATAGAAAATTTGGCTTTCAAATATAAAATGCAAATGTAGAAAAAAAAGGCCAATAAGAAAGATAAATCATAAGGGATTTGATAAGGTTAAACTATTTCTATTTCCTCATGCGAAAGTGATATTTATAACTTCTAAAAAGAGTTCTCATTATTAGGGCAGTTAGAAGAAGCATGCATAACAAAAAGTAGAGGTGTGAGTTGAATGGGATGGTGTTATTATCTAAAAAAATATAATTAGGGAATGAGAAAGAAGAATGCATTGGGAGAAGGGGAAAAGGAGAGGTAGAGTGGGATAAATTATCTGGTATAAAAGAGGCCTGAAGGAGATTTTACAGGGATGGGAGAAATGGAGGAAATGGGGAAGGGAGCACATGAATCTTACTCTCATCAGAATTGGTTTAAAGAGAGAATAACATACACACTCAGTTGGGAGTCAAAATCTATCTTACCATACAGAAAAGTAGGAAGGTAAATGAAGAAGATGGGATGCAGAAACTGATAGAAGGAATGACAGTTTAATAGAGTTAAAAGTCAGAAGCAAAACCCTTTCAACAATGGACAGGGGAGAAAGAGAAAGAGAGAGAGAGAGAGAGAGAGAGAGAGAGAGAGAGAGAGAGAGAAGGATACATAGGGGAAAATAGGATAGAGGGAAATACACACTTGGAAATCATTAATGTGAAAAAAATTTATGAGTTTCTCTGATAAAGATTTTATTTCTCAAACATATAGAAAACTGAGTCAAATTTGTAGAAATAAGAGCCATTCTTCAGTTGGTAAATGGTCAAGATATATGAACAGGCAGTTTTCAGACAAGTAATCAAATCTATCTCTAGTAATATAACAAGTGTTTAGAATCCCTATCGATGGAAGGTTGTGTTTGTTCTTTCTCAAGGGGGACCATGACATCAAGATGGCGACATGACTTGCACTTGACTTTGATGAAAGAGATGCGAATTAAAATAACTCTGGGCTACTACTTCACACCTATCAGATTGGCTGAGGGGGAAGGTGACAAATTTGGAGGGGATGTGGGAAAATTAAAACACTGATGTACTGTTGGTGAAGTTGTGTACTGTTTTAACAATCCTAGAGAACAGTTTGGATCTGTGCCCAGTGTAGAACAATGCATAGCCTTTGACCAAGCAATACCACTACTACATCTGTATTCCAAAGAGCTAAAGAACAAAATAAAGGACCTATGTGTACAAAAATATTTATGGTATCTCTTTTAGTGGTGGCAAAGAATTGGAAATTGAAGGGATGCCTATCAAATGGGGAATGACTGAACAAGCCGTGGTACATGATTGTGATGGAATATTATTGTCCTTTAAGAAATGAGCAGGATACTCTCAGAAAAACGTGGAAAAACTTACATGAACTAATGCAAAGTGAAATGAGCAGAACCAAGAGAACATTGTACACAGTTACAGCAATATTGTATGATGATTTATTATGAATAACTTAGTTATTCTCAGCAATACAATGATCCAAGACAGCTCTGTAGAACTTATGAGGAGAAATACTGTCCATCTCCAGAGAAAGAACTTGTAGAGCCTGAATACAGATCAAAGATACCTTTTCTTTATTTTTCTGTCTTTGTTTTTTTTTCCACATCTTACATGAAAATGTATTTTCCATGACTACACATGTTTAACCTATGTAAAATTGCTTCCCTTCTCAAGGGGGAGAGAATGGAGGAAGAGAATTTGGAACACAAAATTTGAAAAAAAAAAGTTGTTGAAAATGTTTTTACATGTAATTGGGAAAAATAAAACATGGAATAAGATTTTTAAATGGTGATGTCAGAAGTCAATTTTATCCATTTCCATATTTTCAGAGTTAGCATATTACTTAAAGGATACAGGTGGAAACTATTGCAAGTGAATGAAGGATCATCTCAGGCTCTGTTCTTTCTTTTAAGTTGCTATTCACTTTTATCTTTGCTCTAACTAGTTAATGAAATTTATTTTCAAAACAGCTTTCACTGTAGTCAGACCAAGACAGTAACAAGTCATATGAAGCAATTTAGATGCTTTTTCTTCCTAAAAAGAATCGACAGGTATATATTTTTTGAAAGTTTTTTTATTGATATAGTTTTATATCACTTTCTTTTCCCAATACATTCCTTCTCTCTCTTCTTCCCCCATCTAGGGAGCTATCTCTTACAGTAAAACATAAAAAAAAGGAAAGAAAAAGCACTTCAGCAAAGCTAACCAACACATCAACCAAGTCTGACAGTAAAACAATGTTTAACACCCATAATTTCTCAACTTTCCAAGGAAGGGAGAGATGTGAGTTTTCATATCTCTTCTTTGATGCCAAATTTGGCCATTATAATTTTACAGTATTCAGTTTTGATTTTTATAGTTTTTTTTCCTTTTCTATCTGTTGTGGTAATTGCATATTTGCTTTCTGGTTCTGCTTATTTAACTATGTATCAGTTCATAGAAGTTTTCCTATGTTTCTTTGTCTTTTTCTTAGTCTTTATTTTTTTAGAGTATAAAAGAATCTCATCACATTCTTCTTTTACAGTTTGTTCAGTCATTTCCCAAATAATGAGCATCTACTATGTTTTCAATTCCTTGATATGACAAAACCAATCCTGTTATATTGATATATATCAGACAATAAATACAGATTTAACCTCCTTGGAATATGTGCCTAGAAGGGAGGATTCTAATCCAAAGATATGGGTTTGTTATTGCTAGGTATATTTCTTGAATTTTATCCAGCCTTTAGTGATCTTAGGGTGTTACTTAAAAAAATAAAGTATTTTTATGTACATAGGCAACATTCACTATCTAAAAGACTTTAGTAAAAAAAAAATAAACTCCATCCCCATTTATTATAGAAAGAGTGATCATGATATAGGTTGAGATGAAATGATTTGAAACATTTATGCATACCAGGGGGCATTTTGTTCCAATGCTAGTATTCTGTTCCTTTTGAGATTCCATAGCAGTATGCTGCTGTGTTTTCTAGGAAAGGGTTTTGTAACAATAAACAAAGTATCACATGAAAGTCTATTCATATAGTGCCTCACTACAAGATATGAAGCAATATCCATTCCAGCAAAGTGTAGAAAATATGTTAAAGGTAAGCAGCCATAGGCAAATAGCCCTCAGGTAGTAAAATTCAATATGACCTCCCTTCTAGGAGGCAAGTTGGATCTGTGCTTAAAATGGCTGGCTGAATAAGTTTAATGTTACTCAGGGAATTTATTGTGATTCTTTTTCTTCCCTCCCTCTTTCCCCTGACATGACAGACATTCTTGAGTTAAACCAATTCAATCAAATAAAAATTATGACATGCTTACTACATTCTGAGCTAGGTGCTCAGAAATCAAAATGGCTGCTTTGGTTTGGAACAAAATGACTGTCTTTCCCTTGAGGACTTTACAGTTTACAAGGAAGATGGAACATAAAATACAGATATGTATATTACAGGATAGGGAGTGATTGGTGACAATGGGGAAATGCACATAAAGTGTTCAAGGAACACTTTGAAGAGGGAAATAACACTAAGAATTGAGGGAATTATTCTTTATAATATACAGTTGTGTGAGTGCTAAGATAAGATGATGAATATTAACCTGCTTTTTCCTTCGTGTGTGTGTGTGTGCGTGTGTGAGTGTGTGTGTGTGTGTGTTAGTTAATCAAGGGCATCTTTAATACATATACTGGACATCATTCTTGTGAAAAAATTTATAGAGATTAAAAAGTGGTTATATGGGATCTTAGTCACTGATGTTCTTTCAGCTACTTATTTTTGGAAAAAATGTTGTCTAAGATTTTTTCCAGTTTTGGGGGAATGATTAAACAAATTATTGCATATGAATATGATGGAATATAAAAATATGATTAAAATTATGAATATGAGGAAAACATAAAAGTATGGAAAGACTTATGAATTGATGCCAAGTCAAGAATTAAGAACCAGAAAAACAAGAGACATGACAAGAGAACAATGAAAATGGAAACAAGAACAATAAAAAAATAGAAACTGAATGTTTTCAAATGATCCTGACCAGTCTGAATAAAAAGAAGAATTATAAGAAGCTACCTCCTCCTATTTCCTAACAGCAGAGTTGCTGAAATTATCCATGTAGTGATATTTTAAATTTATACTAATATTAAGCACTGTAAAATAAGATGATCAATTGTCTCATGAAAGATGTTTCACCTACTACTAGTTGGTCAGTTGATAGGGTGAGAATTTCACATTTAAAGTAACAACCGTTAATGATTATGTACAATTTTAAAAAGGTATTTTTTTAAACATCAACTACGTACTTTTTTAAAAAAAATCACTGCCACCATTCTCACAGAAGTGAAAAAGATCTACCAGGAAAGTCTCAGTTTGCTTACCTCTAAAATAAAGATATTCAACTCAAATATACTCTGATCAAAATTAGACTCTAAGGTCCCTTTCAACTCTAAATCTATAACTACCCAATCACTTTTTAGACTACAGGAATCATCCCTCTATGGGAACATACTCAAAATCACCCCAGTTATATAGCCAAGGAGGTGAGCAAACACTGGAGATGGGCAAAGGGTTGGGCCTAGAATAGATCTGGGGAAAGATAGCAGGCAGTACTCCATATTAAAAACTGGGTAGCATTTTCAAGGCTCCCTTGATGATCCTGCAGTCTAAAATCTATTCTTCTAACAGTAAACTTCTTAAAGTAATGTTCTCTTATTCTGAATCATGAAACATCAAAATCTCTGAAGAATCATAAATATAGAAAGCTAAGAAGATTCATAGTAGGCATAATTTAGCTTATTACTATTAATTGCATGTAAGAAGTGGCATAAAAAGATATCATTCAGTAGACTTGGGGGGAGGAAAGGATATAAGGATACTAGAATAACAGATAAAGAGAACTGGTATTGCATTATCATATGGAAATTTGTAAAAAAAAAAAAAGGCACAAAATGGCTTCTAGAACATTGTGTAGACCCATTGCATGGAATTTAAGGGAAGGCATGAGCAAGCCTGTAATAGAATAAGGAATGGATAGGTTGTCCCATGTACCCCTAGAGGGACTAATCATTTAGATGAATTCATCAGTCAACAAACATTCATTAACCCTTTATTAAAATACCAAGCAGAATGCTAAGTACTCAGGATATGAAGAAAAAGCCAAATCCCTACCTTCAAGGAGTTGATATTATCAGGAAAGAGATTATGTAGACACAAGTGTCTATGCCTATACATGACATATACACAGTCGTTATAAGGTAACTCTAAGATCTTTACCTTAGCACTAGCAACTGGTAGACTCTGAAAAGCCAAGCACAGAAAGTATTGCTTGAATTGAGACTCAAAGGAAGATTCTGAGACAGAAAGATGGAGGGAGAACGTTAAATGTATGGAGGACATGAGGGGCAAATGTCCAGAGACCAGAGTGAATGGAGAATAGCAGGCAGATCAGCTTGATTGGATCACAGAGCATGTGGAGGGAGATAATACGTAAGAAGATTATAAAGACAGAAAAGGTCCAGGATGACAAGCATTTTTAATGTCCTAAAAGGAGTTTATAATTGATCCTAAACCAATAGTGAGTAATGAGGGTACTGATTATTGAAGTGATTTAATCCAAATTTTGCTTGAGGAAAAGAATTTTTCCTAAGGTGGAAGCTCTGTGGATTATCAAATAGAATGGGGAGACTTAAGTCAGTAAGATTAATTAGGAGGCTATGTAACAATCCTGGTAAGTGGTGATGAAGGACCTAACAATATTGATAGCAATGTGAACAAAGAGAAGGATGTGTATCTACATAGCCATATCATTATATGTTTGTATATCTCTCTCTCTGTATATATAACTATTTTTATATAGTTATATATATATACACACACACACACACACACACACACATATATATACGTAGGTGTGTATACATATACATACACACACACACAAACACACATATATGCTGAAGTCATCTAATATTATGGCAGGAAATGAGAATGGAGAGAAAGAATGTTATTCAGGCATTTAACTTATTGAGAATGAAGGAAACATTCCTGGAGGTAGTGGTAGATAATGGCCAATGAGATCTGAATTGGTTGATTTTGAATTGGTTGATTGGTCTAAACAAGTAAACCTCAAAGTAGGAATGGTTGCTAAATGATGGCAATAAAGGGAGAGCCTGCAGATGTTACTGAGATCGATTAGTATAGTTATTCCATCATTGGGACCAGTAAGTTGGTGGGGAGGAGATATAGGGTATGATGGAAAGTACAACCTGGGATATAAAGAATGACCAGGAATGCAGTCTTTTCATGGGCTTGGGTGTAGGGGGAGATGAGGGAGGACTGTTCTAAGTAAGTGTAGCAATAAGCACCCTGACATAACCAGGATGGCCTGCTAGCACAGGTTCTTAAATCTGCTTTTCTAAAAGGAAAGCAACTTTTGGGGGGTCAATAATCTTCTTTAATCACATATACCAGCAGAAGAAATATAAGCAGAGAAATAAAGACCAACAGACAGGGCTTCTAACTTTGTGACCATAAGCAATACGTATATCACAGATCAACAAAGAGATCCAACTGTCTGAACATTACATACATACATAGTTACTAGAGAGAGAAGCACCAACATCTGGATTTTCAAAACTATGTGTATGTGTGTGGGGGGACTCCTTAATGACTACCCAGAGTCTCATCTGGCAGTAAGCCCCCAAAACAAATCCTCATGTCAGAGGATACATATACACTTTTCAGAGCACTTGGTGACAAAGTGCCTCATTAGAAATTAACAAAAGGTTTGGACCTTCCTACAAAACAAGCCTCACCTAATCAAGCTTCCTTTAATGGACTGCACCTCAGGTTAAGTATTGGCTGGGAAATCTTTGACTCTTATAGTGAGTGCCAGAAGAAAGAGGGAATAAGAGAGGAAGAAATCTAAAAAAAATGAGGTTTACTAATTACAGAACATAATTTCTAATGTGTAAAGTGAAAAAAGATGTGTAAATCCAGAGAGGACTATTGTGACTGAAGCTAAGGTTGAGGTGGACAAAAATGAAAAAAAAAAAAAAGACAGCAGAGGCTATGAAGGAAAGTTGCTTCTTCATCAGTGAAGAGTTCATTTTCACCAAGATAGAGACATTTAGTGGGAGTATGCTAACCACTGGGGAATGAGTCCAGGTAGGATATTGATGGATAGGAAGAGTTCTGCTAATAATGATGGGTGACTTGAAAGTTCAAGATCTCTTCTCAGTTCTAGTCCTTTGAATTATAAGTGGAATTGTTTTTATCAGCACTGTTAGTGTTAGTTCAGATATTCAAATGTCAAAAAGGAATCCTAAGTTTAGGAAAGGCATTATTTATACTGCAGTTGCACCAGATATCTTAACAATATATTCTCTGTGATTCCTTCTCTGGTATTTTTCCAAACTGTTCTGTATGATGAACTCATGCTGAAGACCTCCATAACCAAATTTGACTTGTGAAACAGCTTCAGTGAATATCAAAGCCCCTAAAACCACACACAATGTTATGAAAATTAAGAAAAAAGCTTCTTTAGCAGACATGGGCTGCTCATGATACACAGGCAGGTAACAGCTCCCAAAAGGTTCATGAAAGTAGATATAGTAAATAGATGACCTACCAGAGCATGGGATTCAATATGTGGTCATCAAAGGTTAAATGGACCTTTTATTTGAACTTGCAAGGAGTCAGAATACAGACTCTCCAAAAAGTAGTGCCTGAGACAGTATATCATTTGAAATGTATTAATAGGAAGCCCAGGACTATTGGGGTTCATACCAGTTAGTATCACACGATTTTTGATGATTTAGTTTTAACTTCAGAGTTTTATTTTATTAGGACAATGAATGTTAAGAAGCCTTAGATATGGCAGTGTTTGAAAGGATATTCATAAGTGGCACTCAGGGAAAGATAGAAGTTGACTCCACTTATGGTTCACTTTACTTCACTTCAACAAAGACTTAGACATTGAGTCTGACATCCAAGACAGTAGGTTTTGTGCTAGAGCTTAAAGAGAACAGATGTACCATAGATCTTTATTATTTGTGAGAATTAAGAATATGTTCAAAAAGAATACATTGATCATTTTTCTGCTTTAAACATATGAAAAACATGAAACCTATAAAACCAGTGGCCTTAAGGACACAGGTTCCTCACCCCTGGAGCATACTCATTTTGGTTTTTTTTTTTTGGGACCATGCTCTTAAGAAACTTTAATGAGGGGAGGAAACATACACAGACATATATACCTACACAGACATATTGTAACAGTAAGCACCCCAACATACACAAGGGGCCTGCTATCCCAGGTTCTTTGATCTACATTCATAAAAGGAAAGGCAACTTTTGAGGGGTTAACAATCACTTTAATCAAGCACATGTATCATTCCTTCAACCAAGCACATATATCATTCACCTAGTTCAGGGGAGTCAATACTTTGAACTTCAAAGAAAATACAGAGAAATCAAAGATCAACAGACATGGCTTCCTCTGCCTGACCATCAACAGACAGGTCCAACTGAATGACCATAGTTACTAGACAGGGAAGCACTGACATCTGTGTTTTCCAAACTGGGGGGGGGCTTCTTCAGTAGCTTCCTAGAGTCCTTGCCTGGGCAAGCAAACACTTCCAGTAAGCCCTAAAGTAAAACCTCACCCTCATAATATCTATACCTTTTTTAGAGCCAGAGATCATCCCAATCCTTGAGAACCAGTGCCTCATTAACAAAACGTGTGGGCCTTCCTACAACTCTTCCCTAATCAAATTTCGTTTAATGAGTAGGCCCATTAATGGGTGTGGAAGATCTTTAACCACATTGACAATACAAATACATATATTGCTTCTAGTTAAAGAAACTCTTGTACTTTACTCCTAGTAAAGATTTTGGTTGATAATGACAAGATTCAGTCAGAGGTACTTGATTGTCTAAAACAAAAACAACAAAAGATCCCACTTTTTTTTGCCATCACTCTCTCTCTCTCTCTCTCTCTCTCTCTCTCTCTCTCTCTCTCTCTCTCTCTCTCTCTCTCTTATACACACACACACACACATGCTGGTATCTATTATATTATATAATTATTATATAAGATTGGTAAACAGCATAGAGGATGGGGGAGTAGCTAAGGGAAGCCAGGTCTGGAGTGAGGAAGACTCCTCTTCCTGAGTTCAAATCTTGCTTCAGACACTTACTAGCTGTGTGACCCTGGGCAACTCACTTAGCCCTGTTTGTCTCAGTTTCCTCATCTGCAAAATGAACTGGAGAAGGAAAAGGAGAACCATTCCAGTATCGTTGCCACAAACCCCCCCAAAGGATCACAGAGTTGAAGACTAAAAAACTGGCTAGAGAATAGCAACAAAAACAGCATAAGGATATATAAAGTACCTCCAGAAGGACAGGGAAAAGTAGAATAGCACAAAAATAACATATTGGAAGAACTAGTCCACATGACTAGGAATGGTGTCCCCACAGTGTTCTCTAAGGAAGTAGGAACCAGTTCTATCTGGATTCATTCTTTGCACCAGTTCACCAGAAAGCAACAAAAGTGCTTTTCATCCTAAGAAAGGGAGAACATAAAGATGAACTTGAGCTGCTAATTAAACAAGATGTCCTCGAGCCTGGTATTGGAATTTCCTGCATTTGAGATGGCCTAATCCTAATGACAAGGTAAGGGTAAGATTACCGGTACCCTGTTAATAATGCACTTCAACAACTCCCACATTGAGAAGAGGCTGCAATCAATCAACTCTTGGAGATTCCTGCTGTGGAGAAGATCTTTGCAAAACTTGACCTTGCATAAGCTTATCAACAGTTGATTGTCAATGAGATTATTGCAGATGAAGAAATAATTACCACCCACCAAGGGACTTCTCTAGTTAAACACCTGCCGTTTGGGGTTTTGCTTGTTCTGGGAATTTTCTATTGTTTCACAAAAGCTTAGGTTTCTAGAATGCTAGGGGATTACATTGTAATAGTGTATTCATCATAGAAGCAACATAGGATGATCTCAGAGAAAGATTTTAGAAAGTTTTACATCATTGTTATATTCTGAATCTAAGACAAAAAAGAAAAATGAAAAACATGACTTTGAGTGTCATTTTAAGGGACTGCATCAGTGATGCTGGCATTCCACTCCTCCAAGATAAATTATATGTGACCGAGATGTGCCTGTTCTAAAAACCAGTCAAGGGTTTCAAGCTTTCCCAAAGTCTTCATTTTCCACCAGATTTTTCTTTCAGAGAAGAGCACTACTATGGAGTCACTCGATGTCTACTGCAAAAAAAAGTGAAAGTATCATTCCCACAGGGCCTTAAGATAAATGCCTTGTGAGGAAAGGGCTTAATCAGAGGTAGAACCCATGTAAAATGAGGTGATAGGGAATGAGGGAGGGAATAAGCATTTCTACACTATCATGTTCTAGGTTCTGTGCTAAGTGCTTTACAAATAATATCTCATTTGATCTTCCAAACAATGATGGAAGGTAGCTGCTGTTATCATCTCCAATTTGCAGTTGAAGAAAACTGAGGCAAGCAGAGGTTAAGTGATTTCTCCAAGGTGACAAAGCTATTAAGTGTTATAGGCTGAATTTGAACACAGGTCTTCCTGAATTCAGGCCCAGTGTTCCATCCACTGAGATATTATCAAAGCTTTAACTCCTAAGATACGCCAACACCACTGAGTGAAGAAGGAAATAATTTTTCTCCGGCTACTTCAAGTGCAGAAGCAGAATTACCTAACATTTCTAAAACCTCCCAATGGCCCTCAATTGGGGAACAAGAAAGGGGAAGAGGAGAAGAAAAGGGAATAGGAAAAAGAGGGAAGGGGGAAAAAAGGAAAGGAAGGAAGAGAAGACAGGTGAAGTAATAATAAAAAGATGAATATTATGTGTCTCCAGAAATAGAGTGGTGCAACATTAATGCTGTTTAATTTCCTGTTTTTCCAAACATGCAGGCACGCAGGCACACAGGAACACATGCACATGGGTGCACATAGGCAACCAGAGAGAAAAGAAGAACATATTTCCTTTTGAAAATATTCAACCTTGTTCAAAGTTGAAATTTAGGTTTTTAAAGAGAACTTGATACTTGAAGGTTGACACTTAGGCAAGACTCATTGTCATTGAAAATAATAATAATATAGTTAGAAAGATAGAAATTAGTCAAATTACAAAAGGTCTTTGCACACTTTTTCCTGTTTAATAACACAATGCAGTTGATTCAAGCAGGGAACAGAACACAGCCTTGTGCTTTTAGGCATGAAAAGCTAACCTGGTTGCCATGCCATCTAGGAAATTGGGCAGAAGACATCATCAGGATTCCCTTTTGGGACTAAGATGAAATTTTCTGATTGAGGTCAGGTTGTCAGGATGTTTGTTAACAAATCATATTGATGTTATCCTGAAACTTCTAGAAAAGAAGTAATGTTGATCTATTTTGTGGGGCTTCTATATATTTGTGTCACTAGACACTTGGGTTCTGAAAACTTGCCCCTCAGCACATTTGAAAAGTAACAATGGGTTGCTGGCTCATTTTAATTTTCTAATAGTTTTGAGCCTTTCACATCTTTCCTGTGATAAAAAAAGGGGGGCAGGTAGTAACACTCAGAACTGTTATAATAATTTTCCTTGGTGTCCAGAGGGAAACATTCATTACAAGTGCAGAACAATGTCTTTGGTGTTAGCAAAATTCTTTTTTCTTTGTGTCTTGAAACTGTGCAAAAGACAAAAGACTTACTGAAAGAAATACATTGGAAAGAAGCAGAGTGAGAGATAGCTGGTAAGCTATCTTTTTTGACTCAGTGGAAGATAGTAGGCAATTCCTTTATGCAGTCTACCAATACTTTGTGTGCTTGCAATGATTGTGGGCTTGTTGTTTAACTCTACCTGGGAGTTAACCATGAAACCACCAATTCCTGTAAAAGCATAAAAAAGATCTCAGCATTGATTTTCATGTGTATTTGACACCCAGATGGACAACAAGATATTGAAGGTCACAAAAGCAAGATAGGTAGGGATTTTGGAAAAGAAAATTGAGGTTTTATATCAGGAAAATGACAAGGAAAAATCTCTTGAGATCTATAAAACTAAATTGAAAAGAATCACTAGAAATTTTAATTCAGGGAATTATTCCTTCTCAGCGAAGATGAGGTGACTTAATTAGTTCATTTGCTATCCCACCCTCCCATCTTTAATTTCTAACATTCCATTTAAGAGGAAATGAAAGCAAAGGAATAGGACAAAACCTTCCAGCTCCAAAATTCTCTGATATGTAATATTTAAAGCACACTTAATGTATTTTATGATGGTGTATGTTATATAAAAGCAAAAACCCTCAAAAAGACTACACTGAATACTGTGACATTAAAAACTAAGGTAAGCATCTAGAAAATATTCGGAAATAGAAAAGAAGTTAGATCAAAATAAAATGGAAAATGTTAGTAGATGCTATTTTTTATATACTTTCCTTCAAAAAATGAAATGTGCTACAACATGATGATAAATATTACTTTACAGTATTTGAGAGAAAAATGAATAGGGAAATTAGGGATTGAGAGAATAAGATCCCATTTAGTGCTGTTAATGAGAACATTTTAAGTGCATTTCATTGGGAACAAATTCTGAGAATAGCCAGAGTCAATTAGGGATAAAAAAAGTCAATAATTCTGTTCCAAACAATTATAGGCAACCAAAGGAATCAGTAAAGAAGGGGCATACACTGAGACCTTCCTTTGGAGAGAAAAGCTATCCATGAGCCAGAAATAACTAAAACAAATCTTCACTGGATAATAAAGCAGCTGGGAACTTCACACCAAGCATTATAATCATATTTGTGAAGGGAAATAAAAGCTAAGAAACTGAAGATGGAGAGAATTCAAACACAGTGAGAATGGAAGTCTAAATTTAGATATAGCCTAAAACCAAAAAATCCAAATGACATCAGAGAAAGACCCAAAGATTATAACTACTTGACTTGTTTTACGGTATAGTTTACTTAAAACATTTCATGTAAGAGCATTTACAACTCATAACAATAATGATATAAAATGATAACATTAAACATGATTCACTCTAAAGTAATATACATTTATAAGATACTTTAAGACTTGCAAAATAATTTCCATATGTAACATACTTACTGAGCTATTCCCCACATTTCTATTCAAGGGTTGGACTCCTAGATGGTGATGACTGTTATCTTCAGTTCCAGGAGTAATCCTGAAACTGACTATTTCTATGATTGTAAGTCACAAGTATCAATGTACTTCCCATTAATAATCAACCAGTAGAATTAAGGAGCTCTTAGCAAAGACATTTACTCAGATACTGTAATAAGAAGAGGAGTTACCAAATATCCCCTCCATAAAACTGAGTACATTCTCTTTCAAATACACATAGTGTCCATGGGAAGACTGTCTCCAAACAAAGTATAATGGTGGTCAGACGCATATTTTGGATAAATGTGGGAAAGACATCTCACAAACCTTAACAGTGAAAATCCCTTCTCTTATCATAGTTACTTCAGGTTGGATTCCTAAGTTTTTTTCTTCTGAATAAGTCAACTTTAGATTGTTAAGGATAGTTTCTTAAAAGTCTTTTATTTTTTGAGTGTTTGTCTCCCTATTTCTAGGACTAGGTATCTCTCTCTTCCTCAATTATACATTGGGATGTCTTAAATCAGGGAATTCATGAACTGGTAAATAATGTCTCATTCTGATCAAGTCACTACTATACATCATGACTAGTGGAAGAAAGTAAAAGGAAATAAAAATCATTTTTCTCCCTCCTAAGCAGAGATCTTAGAAAATGAGCCAAACTTTGGAGCTTGAATGCCTCTTAGGGCTTAGTTATTTAAGACCACAATGGACTGGCCATTTTGTTCCCTCAGTTAATTTTATTGTTCCCTTTTTGACTGAGAAAGGAGTATCACAAAAGGGCAACCCTTTAATAACATAGATGGATCTTGTTTGCACAAGCTCATCTTGTATGTGTCTAAATTCTACAACTACATCAGCTGAGGTGAGAAGAATCCCAGCATTTTCATGAATATCATTTCACTTGATCCCTACAACAATCCTATAAGGTGTGAATATTGTTACCCCCATTTTATAGACAGAGAAGCTGAAGCTGATAGAAATTAAGTGGTTTCTCCAGTGTCATGTGTCTAGTAAATAACTGAGGCAGGATTCAAACTCAGGTTTTCCTGACTCCAAGTCCAGTTATCATCTAAATCGAACATAGTTTACTTAGACTATTAACATGTTCATTTCTACGATGTAAATTCTAAAAATAAGTGCAGGAATGGCGGGGGGTGGTGTTACCTTATGGCAATGGTCTAAGTACTATATGCGTGCAGATCTTTATATATTTATGTATACACACATACGTGCATACACACATATCCAATAAAAAGAATGTTTTAAGACAATTTGAGGTATAAGAGGAAGTCAAATCATTTTTTTTCAAACAGAACAAATACTGAAATGAAATGACTATGTTTTCCATTTTTTCATTTCTACCACGGCACTTCAAAAATGATGCTGGTTTAGGTGGTACAGTGAATAGAGTGTCAGGTCTGAAGTCAAGAAGATTCGTCTTCATGAACTCAAATCTGGCCTCAGATACTTCCTAGCTGTGTGATGCTGGGCAAGTGACTTAATCCTGTGTGCCTCAGTTTCCTCATCTGTAAAATGAGCTGGAGGAGGAAATGGCAAATCACTCTAGTATCTCTGCTAAGAAAATTCCAGATAAGGTGACAAAGAATCAGACATGACTATAATCACCAAACAACAGTAAATTATAGTACACAGTGCTTATATGGTGTAGGATTGTAAATCAATAATGTTGTTACCAAATAGGTTTTTATTTCTTTTATAGCTACTTCTAATATCTTCACAAAGTTTTACAATTTTCACCTAGACATATTTTTCAATATATTCTTTTAAAGCAGAGTTTAGGGCACCCATAATTTGCAAATGCAAAAGCTATTGGGAAAACGATTAGCTGTGTAAACCTTTCCTGTCCAATAGTGACTTAGAACAGAACACTCTCCTCATCCTGGAACTAGATCATAAAAATAAAGCTCTTCAGAAAATGTTGAGGATCTGAGCAGGGCTAGTATGCACACATCAGAAGCTCATTCGTGGGACTGGGATGTGACAAGAAGAAGGTCCTCACAGTAGAGGGCTGGGCTTGGGTTGGTCTCAGAGCAGGCCATTCTTCACAGGAAAACAGCGAGATTCACTACGGAGAACATAATTCTTCCGCCTGTGACAGGATCTCATTCACAGGACTAGGACTGATGATGCACAAACAGTAAGTGTGCCAAGCAACACAGGATCTGGATGCCAGCCCCTAATGGTGAACTGAGATCATTACTTAGGACTCTGGGTGATCTCATAAGGAACACTGTGTTTCCTCTCAGGGAGATGCAGTTCAGTTGCACTGATTGAGGACTTCAGGGTTGTAGAAGGCAGCTCTGTATACTTACTGTATTGCCTTTGTTGAGAGGGTACTCTCATGAGCTCTGTTTCTGCTGGCATTTTCTCTGTGGGCTAACAAAGAGTTTTAGCTGCCTCTAAAATGTATGTGCATTCCTAATCATTTGTGCCATGTTTCCCAACATCCAGGAGGCAAGAAAAAAAGAACTGCAGTATAATAGTGAATTACTTGCTCAAAAGGGAGAGTAGATAATTCGTGTTATAGAAGAAAATCAATCCTGGCCCAGCTATCATAATTTCTAGAACATTTCTTTTTGAATGTGCAACATATTTCTGTTTTCAAAGTAGGAGAAAATGAGATTTTTCATCTGTAAGAATATTATTATAAATAAATATGTTTGATTAGGGTCTATTATATCTAAGGAAAATAATGATGCAGCTGAAAGCTTCAAGTCTTCAGAGTTAAGGTAATGTTGCTGATTGAGCAGTATGGGTAGACGGGCTTAAGTTAAATTCAAGTTAACCAGCGACATAACTGAACATTCACAGTTCAACAGAATCTCAGCCCAAGTCAGCTCCCATGTGACAGAGGACAAAGATCTTCAGATATTCAAGGCAGTGATTCTGATCGTTAATATCCTCTTATAATATCAATCAATTACATAAGGAACAAGACTGAAGATGATGAAACATTTTTTTAAAAAGCAGGAAGTTTCTGTAAAAGACATATCTTTTTAAAAAAGAAACTAATGTGGGTTAATCAGCATCCCTCCAAATCCCATAAATCCCCACATGAACAGTGCTATGCCCTGTGCCAATAGGTTGCTTCACAGTATCCTAACTTGTTCCCCCTTTAGTAATAACAGCTATTACCATCAGGATTTGCAGCCTCTCTATAAAGTATCACCTAAAATTTCATTTTCTTAAAATAAACAACAAAATCCCTGTTCAATATACATCCAAGTGGAGTGATTTCCCTTTATAGGATTGTAACAGTAGGAAATTCATATATTCTACACAAAATAAAAGGCCCCAAGTTGGTTATATAAAATACAAGTTTATGGTAACAAATTATTAGTACTAGAGGAAGATTTAGAGAGTGTCTGTTCCTACTATTAGGATAATGTGGTCCAGACAAACTTGTTGGAATGAGGTTACAAAGTAAGTTGCTAGAAATGTGCAGCCTATTAACTGACTTGAAATTTAATTCTCTTTACACCCCTTATCTAGTAGATAATATTTTTAATTATTCAGAAAAAAGAACATTTGTTAGCATTTACTAGATATGGCCTCATATATAGTGGGGAAAACACAGGAGAAATAGAAGGCAAGCCCCAGTTTGGAAGAGCTTACAAATAAAAGAAGAAATACAAAAACTGGAGTATGTGTTTACTAAATGAAAGTTGCTACATTAGTTAATGGGGTTGGAATAAAGAAAAAATATACTCCCTCCTCAAGAAAGAAGTATATTAGAGATATCAACATGTGGTAGTCAAAGTAAGAATGCATGACCTCACAATCCAATGCAGAAAGGCAGAAATATTAAATGTATCCTTTTCAGATAATGATGCAATGAAAATTTACCGTGATAAAGGGCCACAGAAAGATAGACAACAAATTGGAAACTAAGTAATCAAATCCTGAAGAATGAGTAGGTCAAACAAGAAATCATAGAAACAATCAATAACTTCATTCAAGAGAATGACAACAATGAGACAACATATCAAAACAGTTCTTAAGGGAAATTCTATATCTCCAAATGCTTACATGAATAAATACCAATAAATCTGACAATCTTAGTGAAATGAATGAATACTATCACAAAAGTATAAATTGCCTGGATTAACGGAAGAGGAAATAAAATACATAAATAGCCTCATTTCAGAAAAAGAAATTGTACAAGTCATCAAAGAACTCCCTAAGAAAAAATCGCCAGGGCCACCCAGATGGATTTACTATTTTACCAAATATTCAAATTATTTTTTAAATATTTAAATTTAAATATTTACAATTCTATCAAACAATTAAAGACCAATAAATTCCAACACTATGTAAACCATGTGAGAAAATAGGCTAAGAAGGAGTCCTACCAAAATTCTTTTCATGAAACAAATAGGGTACTGATACCCAAACCAAGAAAAGCCAAAACAGATAAACAAAATTATAGACCAATTCCCTAGTGAATACACATGCAGTTTTAAATAAAATATTATCTAAGAGATTATAGCAACTTATCTTGAGGATAATATATTATAACCATGTGGGACTATGCCTCAGACTATAAAACTGCATACCCTTTGTTCCAGCAGTAGCACTACCAGATCTGTATCCCAAAGTGACCATAAAAATGGAAAAAGGATCCACATGTACAAAAATATTTATAGCAACTCTTTTTGTGGTAGCTAAAAATTGGAACTGAGGTGATATCCATCAATTGGGGATGGATGAGCAAGTTATGATATATGAATGTAATGGGATACTACTGTTCTGTAAGAAATGGTGAGTAGGTGGATTTCAGAAAAACTTGGAAAGACTTGTATGAACTGATACTGATTGAGGTGAGCAAAACCAGGAGAACATTGTACAATATCAGCAGCACTGTGCAACAGTTGACTTTGTAAGAGTTAGCTCTTCTGAACAATGCAATTATCCAAGACAATTTTAAAAGACTCATGTTGGAAAATGCTATCCACATTCAGAGAAAGAATTATGGAGCCTGAATGTAGATCAAAGCATGTTATTTTCTCTGTCTCTCATTTTTTTTCTTTCTCATAGTTTTTCCACTTTCGCTCTGATTGTTCTTTCACAAGATGATTAATGTGGAAATATGTTTAATATGAATTTACATGTATAGCTTGACATCTTGAGGAGGGTAGGGAGAAGAGAAACAGAGCTCAGAGTCTTATAAAAGTGAAAGTTGAAAACTGAAAATAAATAAATTTTAAAAAAGAATGAATGAAGATGTATTAAGTACATACACTCTCTTTTGGGCTCTGTCTTAAGTCTTGAAACTATAAAAATGGAAGCCAGGCAATTCCTGCCCTTAAGGGGCTTACATTTGTAGGAGGAGACTGCATACACATACACACACACATGCACAAATATATACATATATGGGAGCATCTAGTGTGTCACAGGGATGGTGAGTTGATCAATAAGGCAGTCAACTGTTGTACCCTTTTTTGGAATAACAGTAGTATGGTAGTACTGATTTTATTACTGAACCCAAAGCAAGAAGTAGAATGCAAGCAAAGCATGGTAGAGAGGTGCATGAGATGTGAGGGACTGTCTAATTTGGAGATCCATGGTGGGCTAGATATTTTGGCGTAGTTGTGTTTGATCTTCTGAAAAGAAATTTCAATTGTAGGTGAATTAAATGGTGATGCTCTAAACAGAAATATGGACATTGGTAGGAATAGGTGCTTTAAGGGATGAGTGTAAATTTAGATGTGATAAGTTTTCATTCATTTGGAAAGTTTTGCATATCACTGATATTACAGGCCTAATCCAAACAGGAAAAGTTTGAAATGCTACAGAACCGTATACATTCAAGCAGGAAATTGGAAATGTAGGACTGCATTGTAGTTCAGGATTGAGAGAGATCAGGAATGGAGAAAATAGATCTTATCTGTGTAAAAATGAGAGTTGAACCCATGGGAGTGGATGCAATCAATAGGGAGAGAAGAGAGGGAAAGGAGCAAGGAGCCATGGAGAAATGAACCTTGGGGAATACAGTCTTGAAGAAAGATACTCTAGGAATAGATAACGGTATGAGTATATTGGCTCTAATGAAGCATCATGTGCCCAATTAAAGTCTCCTAATTACATTGTTTATTTGGGTTACCCTGATGCTTCCCTTCCTTAGTAATTCTACAGAACTGCTGTCATGCTTGTTAGTCATAGGAATGGTTTGGATGGTACTCAGTTTTCCAGGTATGATTATTCATACTGGCACTGCATGTTGCATATACTTTAGGTCTCCCTGCCAAACTACAATCATTCTTTAAGAGTTTTAGGAATAATTCTGAAGGATTATACTTCTACTATTGTAGGTCCCTGAGCCCCAGACCCTCAGTGTGCTATCCATTAACAATTAGTCAGCCAGACTTATTAGCTTTTCAGCAAAGGTACTTATTAGGATGGTAAAGTAATAAGTTAGTGCAAAACAACCTTCCAGCCCCATCTAAAGATATACTCTCCCACAAAAATTTATAGATACACACACATATATGTATATATATATGAGCATGTGTACATATGTATGTATGTGTGTATAGATACACACACACACATATACAATTGAACATTAGAAGGGTGAGCTTAAACTTAAAGATGAAACTAAATTCATTCAATGGCCCCAAACCGAATGTGTATATAAAACATCATGGCAGAGTTGTAGCAAAACTCCTTAATGCCTAACTTATACTACTGATTGATTGATTGTTTCATTTAAGGTATTTGGGTAGTCTGTGATTACTTTAATTCAGATGGGGAGTAGAACCTTAGCCATTAAATAAAGATGGGTCAAAGTGATATGCACTACTTGAAGAGAGCTTGCTTGTCTGGGAATTTCACCTTGACATTTCTGAGGAATCATCAAAGCCACCGGACAACTTAACTCAGACTGTGGAATGAGTCTATCGATGTCTTCTATGAAATTTTCTTTTAAAAGTTCTGTTGATATGAAACACAGGTATTCTTCACGATTTTACTTCGATAGTAACATAAATAGAATTAAACATTCTAAAAGAGAGTTATTGTCCTAATAAAGATATGATCTAAGAAATTTAAAGAGGGAAAAGTCAATTTAAAGAATTATGAAAATAGGAAAACATGTGAAAAGGCAACAAAAGTATTAAGCATGAATTAGAAGTCTGGTAGGATATTGTATATGTGATTGATGTGTGTCTTTCTAATAAAAAGTGAGGATCACTATATGCTACATAGAAAGGGAAGATACAAAGGCGGAGGAGAAAAAATGCAACTGTCTATGACTTATTAAATGTCATAGGAGCTTGCCTGAGGTATGTATGGGTTAAGCCTCTAATCACACAGCTAGTTAGAGGCAGAATTTTAACCCAGGTGTTCCTGACACCAAACGCAGGAACCTCAAAGTCCATTATGTCTAATCCCTTCCGATGAAGAAACCCAAGACTCAGAGAAATAAAATGACTTGCCTAGGGTCACAAAGGTCAAGTGAGTGGCAGAACTAGTATTCTAATACTAGTCTTATAATAATAATAATTATAATAATATGTATAATATAATTATAATAATGATATAAAAATAATATAATAGCAGGTCTTATAATTCCAAAAGGGTTCAGCTCTTTTTCTGTTGTACTGTGGTGTACAATCATTTATACATGAAGAATATAATGCAAAACTGGGAATTTCAACATATCTACAGAGAGAAGTATTGCTCACTTTTATGTGTTTGCCAACGAATGAAAATGTGGGCATTTTCTACAAAGCACAAAGTCAATTTTACAGCAGTGACAAGTGAAATAATGGACGTAACAGTTATAATAGTAAATCCAAGTTGGTACAGATTCAATATTTGTCTTTACATTTACATCTAAGATATATTGCTATTAATACATTCAGTTTGGTCATTGGTTTCACTTCATATACAACTTGAGAGAGGGGGCAGCTAGGTGGTGCAGTGGATAGAGCACCAGTGCAGGAGTCAGGAGGACCTGAGTTCAAATCTCATCTTAGATACTTGACACTCATTTGTGTCACCTTGGGCAAGTCACTTAACCCCAACTGCCTCATCCTGGGTCATCTCCAGTCATCCTGATGAATATCTGGTCACTGGATTCAGATGGCTCTGGAGGAGAAGTAAGGCCGGTGACCTTCACAGCCCTGCCTCACTCAAAACAATGTCAACTGCAAGTCATGTCATTATTTCTCTGATGACATGGCCTTCTTCAGCAATGAAGACAATGAACACACACACACACACACACATTACTTGAGAGAGACACACAATTATAGAATTTTAGGGTTAAAAGGAAGCTCAGTTCATGACATATCAGAAAAAAGTTCCTATAAAAAGCAACTGATAAACAGTTATCAGACTCTGGAGGCCTCAAATCAAAGGAACTCATTGCCTCCACAAGCAACTCATTCCATTTTCCCATAGCTCTAATGGTTAAGCAGGTTTCCTGACATCAAACCTAGAACTACCACTTTAAAGAATCAACCCACTGTTCCTTGTTCTGTCCTCCAGGACAAACAGTACCCATCTAAATACCTGTTTCACACACTAGTACTTCATATTCTTGAAGATAGCTTTATATTCTACTTGACTTTTCTTCAGGCTAAAGTAAATATACCCAGTTCCTTTAATAAGCATTCATATGACATGATATGGATGTAAGGTACTCCACCATTCTAGTTTCTCTCCTTTGGATGCTTTCCAGCTTATCAATGCCCTTCTAAGATGTGGCACAAAGAAATGAATATAATACTCGTGATGTGGTCTGATCAAGGCAGAGTGGAAATATCACCTTCTTATTCCAGGAAGCTCTCTCTTTTTTATCACAACCCATAGGTCATTTGCCTGCCATATTAACTGACTGATAGGTTATTGAACTTTAATTGTCTACTATGCATCAGGTATTAAGTACTGAGGATAGCAAGATAGGGATGATAATAATCTGTATCCCCAATGAGCTTACATTCTAAAGGGGAAGTCAACATGTACCTCCATACATAGATATTTGGGAAATAGGTATGCAAAGATACACACATATATGTGTATACACATGCAAAATAAATACAAGATTAGAGAGTAGGCATCAGAAAGGGTGCCATCTATCCTGCATTTGAGTTAATTTTTGAAGGAAACAAGGGATTTAATGAAGTTGAGGTGAGGAGAAAATGAATTCCACATACGTGGAACAATCAGCACATGGGTATGGAGAAAGGAGATAGGGTGTTGCCTGCAAGGAAAAGCAAGGTCAGTTTGTCTGGTCCATAGAATATGTGAAAGGAAGTATTTTATAAGTCTTGAAAGGGAGGACAGAGCTCAGTTGTGAAGGGGATTTACATGCTGAAAAGAGGACTTTGTATTTTATCCTAGAGGTGAGAGGTAGCTATTGAAGTATACTGTGTAGAGAAATGACATAGTCAGATCTACATTTTAAGAAAATCACTGGCAGCTGTGAATAGGGAGAGAGCCAAGGTAGGGGAATGAGTTAAAAGGTTTATATCAATAGAAACTATTTCAGTAGTAAAGACAAGAGGTGGTGAGGGTTTAAGTTAGACTAGTATCACATAATATTGAGTTGAAAAATCCACTAAAAATTACCAAACCTTGTTTAATTTTATTTTTTGAATTATTCATTTTTAGTTTTAATTCAATACTTAAATGATTAAATTTAAAATTAAATTAAAATTAATTAAAATATTACATTAATTAAAATAATAAAAGAATAATAATACATAAAATAATCAATGAATCAATTAATAATACGGTTTATTTATTTTTGCTCTGCAGCATGCAGTTCCACAAGCTTTGAATCCACATGCACATGAATCCAAGGCATCAGATATCATGGTCCTCTTTGAAAAAGGACAAATGACAACAACATTTTGTTTAGTTAGCAATTCCCTAGTGAAATATTTAGCTTTAAATCTAGCTTTAAATCAATAGGGGAAAGAACTAATTACAAAAACATAGTTTATATATCTATTCCTAACTTCATACAAATGCCATGATAGATTGGTAATAAGCCCAACATAGAATGCTTAGCTTTATGTTCAGAAGCATAAGTTGGTTATGTCTTCACTGTGTGAACACGTTTGGATAAAGAGTGAAAAATGCAGTCATTGGTACAGATGGTTTGCTACATAATGTTTCCATGGAAACATCCACATTTCAGTGATATACAGACATAGCCACAGGGAAGACCATAAACTAATCCATTTATTAATTGTCTTTTCTGGGAGTGAGTGGATAAGCACCTGAGATTTCATTAGTGTAAAAAACTTCCATTATGGAAACTTAATAGTGTACACTGGCAGCTAATCTATCATTTAGGAATCATAAAAGTCTTTGAGGCAACTAGGTGTTCCAGTGGCAGAGTGCTGGGCCTGGAGTCAGGAAGACCTGAGTACAATTCCAGTCTGAGACACTCTTTGACCCTGAACAAGTCACTTAATCTGCCTGCCTCAGTTTACTCAACTGTAAAATGGGGATCATAATAGCACCGACCTCACAGGATTGCTGTGAGATCAATGAGATATGATATGTATAGTCTTTAACATAGGATCTTTTTTCTTAAAGAAAAGCACCATCTGGCAACATTAACTCTTTGGGGAACTTGCACATTATCACATATGCTGGGTTAGAGACAGGTCTTGAACTCTGATCATTTTGATTCCAAAACTAGCTCTATATGTAATGATGCCTTTTTGATTGACCTACAACACATTAATTTGTAAAGCTAGAGATGACTAATATTTTTGTGCCTATATTCTTTCTTAAATGATAAAAGCTTTGAGATTTGAGCTTTGACTCAAAACAGTTAGTTATGCTGTTACTTCAATTTACAAATAAGCAGGATCAGGACCTTAAGTTAATAACCTTGGACTTTACGACACCTGGACTTTATCTTAAATCTCATCTTGGGCAGCTAGGTAGCACAGTGGATAGAGTGCAGGACTGGTTTGGAAAGGCTATTCTCCCTGAGTTCAAATCTGGCCTCAGACACTTCTTAGCTGTTTGACCCTGGGCAAGTCACTTACCCTTCTCTGCCTCAGTTTCCTCATCTGTAAAATGAGCTGGAGAAGGAAATGGCAAACCACTCCAATATCTTTGTCAAGAAAACCCCAAATGGAGTCACAAAGAGTCAGAAACAGCTAAAAACAACTGAACAACAACACTTTTAACTTGAATCCTCACTCTCGTTCACACAGTATTCACAGGCATCTATTTAATATGTCCTACAGTTCTTTTTTCCATCTGATTCTTACTAATGTTGGCATAAAGGTGACCCCGGATTCCCAAAGTCACTGTCAGAGAAATAAAAATTCCGGTAGGTCTCATCAAATTAGAAAGTCCTTAAGAACAGTCCTAGAAACAGACTTTTGTCATCAATGGCTCAGCCTAGTTAAATTTAGAGGCATTCATGCTCACAAGAAGGGTAACTGGTTAATAAACTGGTTGTAGCTACTCATGAAATGTTGGTAATCTGCAATCAGCATTGAAAGGAGTACTCTTAGCTCAAAACCAAAGGAACAAATCATAACTAATCCTGGGATTGCACAAATTAAGAATTTCCAAATAAGATCCTGAACAAAGCCAAAGATTACATATCACAATGTCCAAATAAGGATTCATGTCCATATTCTTATCTGAGTTCATGTCCTTTTTGCCTGTATAGTACTTTCTCTTTTTTTTTCCTTCAACAATAATTTTAACTGTTTCCCCATTTGGTTTCTGTCTCTATCCATCACACATGCATACATAGACATCCTAATATTGTAAATAAATGAGTAATTTTAAAGTGAGTACTCACCTGGAGTTACTACTACCCCATTTCCATTAACAACAGGTTGTTCTTCCTCTTCCTCCTCAGGAGGCTCAATTCCTCCTTTCTCCATGTTGCTGACTGACTTATTCCTTTTACGTTTTCCTTCGGCACTTGGTGTGGCTCCTGGAAGTATCTGGTCTGTTACATTTAACAGTAAGGGAGCCGGTTCTGCAGGAGGCTTTGGGGTACCGTAGTAATTATCTGTAAATAACACAAAAAGGCCAGAATTAAACACATTAGAATTATTTCTTACTTATCTTGGCATTATACCATAGTCTAAGTTGGGTAATTGTACTACCTCTTTATTTTCTACTCTATAAAGTGACAGAAAAATGTAATGTCTACCAAAGATAACAGTGCTATGATTTAGTGCCAAAATAAATGTTCATTGCTTTACTTCTCAATTTTCATTCATCTTACTGTGGCAGGTAAAAACTTATCTCCTGGTTTTTCTTTGTGTTCTTCAAATATTGTATGTGGCACCAAAATTTATGATTATTTGACATTTTTAATAATCTGTGCTGTTTATGAAATAATCATCACATCATTGAGAAATGAGAGGGTTTTAGAGGGTAATCCTTTTGGAATCTAGTTTTGAATTTGTTTTCTCCATCGAATAATATTATACCTCTCCCAAACTGTAGACCATGTACAATTTCAAAGTTTTCAAAGTTTACTGGCCATTTAATTTGTTTTGTCCAGCATTCAACTCTGGGTCATGTTCATGTGAAAATTACATGTTTTGGGATATTGCAGAGTATTTTCGCTCTTTTATATTTTGTCTAAATAATCACCGGTTTTCTGTCTATTTCTACTTGGCATTTGGAAGTATGTGAACACAACTTTATATTTTCAAAAGACAACGCAAAATTTAAGAGAAAATACACACCTGTTTCGATGAATAAAATAACGAAAACAAAACAAACAGGAGGCACCCTTTTCTTTTCTAGCATTTTAAACCCATTCTTCAAACCAACACTTCTCTTTGACTAGAAATAATACAGCTCATTCAATAGTTTATGTCACTAGGAATTGACTGAAAATTATGTATGCTAACAATACCATGAATGGTCACAACCTACTGAAAGTTATTCACAGTTAGTAATTTTCATGCATGTAAAAAAATTTCCATGTAAAATAGGCTAGAAATATCCACTAGGTTTTGTATGAATCAAGTTGAAAACTCTAAGGATGCCCAATTGACTCAAGGTTTTAATTCATTCTCGTCAACAAAAGCTTTATCGTTTACCTAAAAGGTATAAGGCAATGTGCTTAGCTCTGCTTTGAATACAGAGGTCAATAAGAAATGCTACTGTTCTCAAATATCTTCAAATTTAAGAGGAGAAATAAGGTATTTCCAGGAAAAAAATATGATACAAGGGTTGGGATTAATTTTAAAGGAAAGTACATAACTTCACTGGGATACCAGTCAATGAAGTTATGTCCTTGGAAGGATGTACCTTATCCAAAAGGAAGAAAATACACAAAACAGGCAGAACAGGAACATTGAATATTAAGAAGAGATAATGTGGGGCAACACAGGAAGAGGTGGATAGAAGCAGGGTAGAAATCATTTGGTTACTCTCCAATTTATCAATGTCATCTTTTAAATTATTTTTTCAATTAACAAAGACCTATTTTCTCTTTTCTTTTCCTCCTCCCTCCAGCTTCATCCCTTCATGCCCCTCCTTCAAGGAGAAAAAAAGAAAAAATAAAATTCTTATAGTATGGAAGCACAGGCAAGAAAATCAATTCCCACATTGGCCATGTGCAAAACAAGAGCACTGTCTCTCATCCTCCATCCAGGATCCATCATCTACGTGACTGAAAATGTTAAGATGCTTCATCATTAGTTCTAAGGAATCATGGTCAGTCAGTGAGGTGTTTGGAATTCTTAAGTCTTTCAAAGTTGGTTTTACAGTGCTATTATTGTACCATTTGTGTTTCTGGTTTTGATCACTTTATCTGCCTCAGTTTACAATAGTCTTCCTTTGGTTCACCAACGATATCTCCTTCATTATTTCTTTTGGGACAACAGTGTTATGTTATATTCACACATTGCAATTTATCTGTTAGGCCATTTTCTAACTGATGGCATAAAATTAATTTTCAGCTCTTTGCCACTACATAAAGACTTACGATAAATATTTTTGTACATATGAATCATTTTCCTGTTTCTTTGATCTGTTGGGGAATACAGGTATACTAGCAGCATTTCTCGGTCAAACAGTATATACAGTTTAATAACTTTGGTTATTATTCCAAATTACTGCCAATCTGTAGCTCCTCCATCGTATCTTGTAAAGTTGATTTTGTTGTACCCCAGTTCAGAACTTTACATTTATTCTCAAAGAATTTAATTTTATCAAATTCAGTTTTTATGTGCAATCTTGTTAAATCCTTTTTGTATTCTGACTGTAGCATACATTGTGTTAGCTTCCTCAATTCACATGAAGTAACTAAGTGATTGCTTATTGTCTTTCTCAATCACCTTGAGTTTCAAGACTAGCAATAACCTTTTATTTACTTGAAAGCTATTGTGAAATTATCCTTCATCCTTTTTTCCCTTAGAATAAACAAGCTTTCTAGAACTTATACACTTTTATTCATCTTTAAGGCTGTTTTCTGACACACTTCTAATTTTTCCACTCTAATCCTTTAGTTATAAAGGCAACAGGGACAAAATATTTTGCTATTTTAGCTTCCACAGTTTTTCAATTCCCTAAGACTTCGCCTGAGTGGACAATGACACCAAAGACCTATTCCCAAAGATCACTGTCTATTTTATGACTCTGTGACCTTATAATGTGATATTATGTCAGGAAATCATGGACTCTCTTAAGCATACTATTTTTATCTTCAATATGTAAAGAAGATATTTGAATTCATACTTCAAAAAATATTTATTAAGATGTAAGCAAAAGAGTTCCTGACTTCAGATAACTACCAACTTCTATTTGCTTTGAGTTACTTCAAATAGTGTTTCTTTGCTAAACAGCAACAACAAGATTTTTACTCTAGGAACATGAATGGTTACTGAATTATTGTATTCAGAAGCAGTTTGGGCAGACCACTGTAATTCTGTGGATGTACAATAACGTGTGTAAGCTTTATATAAATTAACTGTAGATCATTTCACGTTGACTTCAAGTGGAGATGGATTTTAGAGAGGTAACATACTTATCCTCAAGATTTCTCACAGATTAAGGTCTTGACCCCTATTCCTCCCCAATATTCTCACTGCTTTTATTTCCATTTTGGTAAGCAGAAGGAATCAATTTTGGATAATGGCTTAGTAGAACAGAGATGATTGCCTATCAGGTACTCTGGGGAGGTACATATAGCAAAACCCATCACTGGGATCCCAAAATAACTTGAAAATATGCCCCAGTGTTGGAAACAGTATATGGAGAAATCAAGGTTGCTGAGAATTTTATAATTTGTTTTCACAGTTTTATAAACGGAACAAATGCTTAGTTAGATACTTGGCATTCGCAAAGGCACCTGCCGAGTTAGACTGTGACATTAAACAGAGAGAAGGGATTCAGAGCTCCAGACCCAATCATAATTAATTATGTTAGAAAACCTGCCAGATCATAAGTAAACAGTCATTTTCACCCAAGTCAGAGGTTTCATTTATGGATACAACCCAATGAATCATTGAAAGATTTGAAATTTAATCTTGCAAGCAGGTCTTCTTAGAGGTATGTCTCTATTAAAAATAATGTAAGAGAAAGTGATGAGTTATAATTGTGATTAAAAAACTCTCTCATTTAAATTATTTAAACCATGGCAGGAGTGGGAGGAGAAAGAAAAGCCACTTGGGCTCAGACTGTTTTATAAGTGTGTGTGTGTGTGTGTGTGTGTGTGTATATATATATATATATATATGTACACATGTATATATACATACATATATGTGCATGTATACATATATATTTTAAAACCCTATTTAACAATATCAAGCAAAATGAAGCAAACATTTACTAAGTGATCTTACAATGCAACCAAAACTAACATATTTTAATAGACATCTGCATCCTAAGCCAAAACAGGTGACAAAAATTGATTTAAGAATATTTGTCATCCAATTAATTCAAATCAATTTTCTAACAACATTTTCTTGAATGATATTAAGGCTAACATGAGGTCCTCCAGAATGTATGTACCCCTTTCTTAAACATGTCACATGCCATAAGCACCCTTAAAGCAAAATGCTAGCAATTTTACCTTCAAAGTTAATGCCTTTATGTTGTCTGTTTTCCTGAAAATAATTCCTCTTTTATTTCTCAGATACAAGAGAGCAATCACTGTTAGATTTATTGTTGATAATGGCACATAGTAGGTACTTAACATACAGATTAATTGATTGGCATCCTTTCCCAATAGGTAATGGCCACAATTCCATATTATCTAGTTCTTAATTTTCCATCGCTAAATGAAAACTTATGAGGATGTTATTTTTATAGTTCTGATAAAGTGCATGTCTTCTTTCAGCACAGAAATATAAAACTTGTACTTTTCTGTCACAAGTCCTACTTTTCCACAAGTAAAACAGTCACCTCTTCCACAAACTCCTCCATACCCCAGTTTTAAACCAAACAGGCCATTTTGTTGAGTTTCTACAGTAGTTTTCACAATAAGGTACAGTTTGAATTCTACCATATCCATCTGTCCCTCAATACTCTTCAATACCCTCAAGGAAACCATCAAGATAGTTTAATTTGGCTGACATTTTCTTAGATGTGTTTGCAAGTACTCACTGAGTTCCCTGTAGTCAATCAAATTTAGTATTCATTTATTCAAGTACTATTTGAAGCTAGCCAAGTTGGACAGGCGTGCCAGCAATCTTTGTGTGCTAAATAAAATGGTGTCTGCAGACTGGTCTGGGTAGTTGGTATGTTCACTTAGAGGGAGTCAGATAATTTTCCTGTAGTTGCCTCTTCCCTTTAAGGCACTGTCAAAATAGATCAGAATACTTCTCACATGCTCCAAATAGAGTGCATAAAGAAGTTATACAGAGATACCCTAAAATAACTGGAGAGGAGCCACAGAGGATGTATTTGATGCCAATAGGCAATGATTTCAAAATGAATCATTTGAGAATTTAATAAGTTTAATTAGCTATACATTTTCCCCATTTAAAAAGGCTGGAAACTTTAGGCAATCACATTTAATAGTGAAGATTTTAGGGTAAAGTTCAATTAGCAAAGTGATTCTTTTTTTCCCAAGGAACCCGAACTGAGTCACTTTCTTTGCTTCAGATTACTGAAAAGTATATAATAAAAAATGAGATTTTTTTTTTAAATTGAATTTCAGCTATGCTCTGTGGCAATATCAACATCACTAGTATACTTCGATATTGTAATATCTAAAATGAGTCTAATGTGGAATGTCCAATATTTGTATCATGGTTAAAAAACCATTGAACATATTTTATGACCACACCTTAACAGTATAAGGAATCTATGCTGTTTCTTTTTTGGTTTTTAATTACCTTATTTATTTTTAGTTTTTAACATTCACTTCCATAAATTTTAAATTTTCTCTCCCTCACTCCCTCTTCCCTCCTCAAGACATCATGCAATCTGATATAGGCTGTACACATACATTCCTATTAAACACATTTTCATATTAGTCATGTGGCATAGAAGAATTATAATGAACATGAGAGACCATGAGAAGGAAAAACGTACACAACAAAACAGACGATATAGTTTGCTTTGCTCTGCATTCTGACTCCATACCTCTTTGAATGTGAATGGCATTTTCATTATGAGTCCTCTGGAATTGTTTTAGGTGCTTGCATTCCTGACAATGGACTGATTAATTCTATCAAAAACAGTCATCACACACTGTGGCTCTTACTGAGTACAATGTGATCCTGGTTCTGCTCATTTCACTCAGCATCAGTTCATATAAATCTTTTCAGGTTTTTCTGAAGTCTGCCTGTTCATCATTTCTTATAGTATAGTAGTATTCCATTAGATTCATATACCACAACTTGTTCAACCAATTCCCAATTGATGGGCATCCCCTTAATTTCCCGTTCTTGGCCACTACAAAAAGAGTTGCTATAAATATTTTTGTACATGTGGGTCCTTTACCCATTTTTATTATCTCTTTGGTATGCAGCCATAGAATCTATGCCTTTTTAAAATTAACTGTTGACTTCTTTTCTTGGGAGTTAAAAAAGGAAATTGAGGTCCAAGCTATTCTAAAACAAAAACAAAGATGGATATCAACATGTTCTAGGACCTGATGGGCCTAGTTATCCCTTCTTCTAGGTTCTGTATTTATCTCGATAAAAATACTAGATTGTTCTCCCAACCAGTAGAAGCAATCTTAAATATGGTTTAGCATTTGTAAGTTGAGAAAATAGCAAAAAATTCATGGTATCTTCATCCTCTTTTCTGTGGTTCATTCTCCCTATTACAGCTTATAAATTCCAGCTACCCAGTCCTCATATGACCCCTAACTGGCCAGAATATTCTATGATGCCTTGCCCAGAACTGCCCTCCTGGATAACATCTCATGCTTTGAAACTTTCCAGAGTCCTTTTCCACCATTGTAATTTATATGTCAATCAGAATGAATTAATGATTTGAGTTTAGTAATAATAGTTTAATGAAAAAATATATTGAAAGGGGCATTATCAACACACTAGGCTAAGGAGGTAATACATGAAATTTCAGAAATCTTGACAATGCAGTAGGGAAATTATTTACAAAAGAATGATGATGATAGTAACAGGCAACATATATGTGTTTATATGTGTGTATACATATATAGATCATCTTAATATTTGTAAAGATCTTTACATACATTAACACATTTTATTCATGCTACCCTCTGTGTGAGAGGTATTGTTTTTAATCTCTATTTTTACTGATCATGTGGTTGTTCAGCTGTTCGCTAACATCTGACTCTTCATGACCTCAAGGGTCATTGTACACTAAGACTTTCTGTACACCATTATCTCCCAAAGTCTATCCCAAGATCATGTTCATTGCTTCTTTTGGATTATTTTTCTTCCATCCTCCTTTCATTTTGCCTTTAATTTTTCCCAAAATCAGGGTCTTTTGTAGTAAGTCCTCTCTTTTCACTATGTGGCTAAAGTATTAAAGCTTCATCTTCCTTTTTTGACCTTCCAGTGAGTAGTCTGTATTAATTTCTTTAATTATTGACTGATTTGATATCATTTGCAGCATCAAGAGATGGAAAGATTAACTATGAACATCTTGGACATCAGTAAACTCAAATGGATTGGAATGGGTGAATTTAATTTGGGTGATCATTATATATACCATTGTAAGTAAGAATCCCTTAGAAAAAAACTGAGTAGCCTTCATAGTCAAGAAAGAGGTGAATATCTGGGGTATAGTCTCAAAAATCTCAAAAAGCTATCTGTTTGAATCCAAGGCAAACCATTCATCACAATAATACAAGTCTATGTTCCAACTGCTGACATTGAACAGGACAAAGTTGAGCAGTTTTATGACAATCTACGACAGCTTCTACAAATACCAAAAAAGATGTCACATTCATCATGGGGAGATTAGAATGCTAAAGAAGAAAATCAAAAGATAATTGGAATAACAGGCAAGTTTGGCCTTGAAGTACAAAATGAAGCATGGAAGAGACTAATAGAGGTCTGTCAAGATAACTCACCAGTCAGGGTAAACACTTTTTCAACAACTCAAAAGGCAACTCTACACATGGCCATCACTAGATGGTCAATATCGAAATAAGACTGATTATTTACTTTGCAGTCAAAGGAGGAAAAACTCTACACAATCATTTAAAACAAGATTTGGAACTTAACTGTGGTTCAGATCATGAGCTTCTTATTGTAAAATTCAGGCTTAAATTTAAGAAATTAGGGAAAACCATCAAATTATATAGGCATGATCTAAATGACATCCCTTATGAATATAAAGCTGAAGGATTAGATTTGGTAGAAAGAGTCCCCAAAAAACTAGGGACAAAAGTTCATAACATTGTACAGGAGGAAGCCAAAAACATATTCCAAAGAAAAAGAAGAGCAGAAAGCAGAATAGCTGTCTCATAAGGTTTTACAAATAACCGATGATCGTGCGTTAGGTAGGTCTTTTAAATTATGAATGACCATTCTGTGGAGAGTTTGGATTTAACAGAAGTGGGGAGAATGCTTCCAATGAGAACTCAAATAAAACTTGAACTAATCAGATGTTTGAGATAATTTTCTGGAATAAAAGAAACAAAAATGCCAGTTACTAATCAATCAGGACTTATGCTTGGACTAGTTCATAATATTCTCTTTTTAAATTGCCATTGTTTAAAAGTTAATAATGTATTTAGCATTAATCAGAGAGTCCCTTTAAGTCTAAAGTTGACAAAAGTGGAAGTGAAATCGTGGCCAATTTAAAATTGAGCATCTGTGCAATGCCCAATAGATTACTCATACAAAGCCACTCCGATTAAATTTACTTATTCAATAATTGATAAGGGAAATTAAACCTTTCAAGGACAATATTATTTTTCTAGCCTAACATTTATGGTTTGTCATATAACTTCTTTCTCCCTAAGGTACTATTAGCTGAGACAGTAAAATCACTATGAAATTAGGAGACTGAACAGATTTTCTTTTGTCCTCGGTTTGCAAGCATGGCACCCAGGGAAATATTTGATTAATCCTATTTTGATTTTTAGTTTATGACTAGAGGAGTCTGCCAAAAAAAAAATCAACCCTAGCCTCCAATCTCCTATACCAGACAGAAAGAGTTAGGATATTAAACAAAAGTGATGCTAAATATGCATGATGAACTTCTTATCAACTTTCCAAAATAGTGACCCGATAGAATGCCGGGAGGAAAATCAAGAGACTTTGTTTTTAATCTTGGTTTTGCCATTATTGATCAAAATAAGAATTTATTAAGTGTTTATTATGCACAAGGCACTGAACTATCATTAATGAAATAATGAAAAATGAAAAAGAGTCCTTGACATCAAAGACCTCACCCAATAATGGGCAAAATGACATTTAAATAATGAGGTATATATGAGATATAGACACAGAAAAAACTAAATGGGAAAAAACACTGAGGGGAATGGAAAAGCCTTCTTGCAGAAGGTGAGATTTGAGCTGTGTTGAAAAAAGAGAGAATACTTTGGCAGCTGTGTGGAAGAAAGATTTGGAGTGGAAAGACTTTAGAGGTGAGTGAGATCAATTAGAATATTATGGAAATAGTTTAATAGGGTATTGATGAAAGCATAAACTAGAGTGGTGGTTGTGGAATAGAGATAAGGGGACATATACAAGACATACCATACTGCAAGACTGAAATGATGATTTGACAACTGATTGGATATGTAGGCTGAGTGGGAGTGAGGAGCTGAGGAGGACAAGTAGACTATAAACCTGTGTGATTAAAATGATGGTATTGCCATGATTGGTAATATTTGTTTAATCTTCAACAAGTTTATATTTCTGGGCCTCATTTTCTTCATATATAATTCAGAAAGGGTGGGCTCAGACTTTGATTTTCCTTCCAGCTCACAAGTCAGGAAATGGTGGCCATTCAATATTTTTCTCTTACTACCTTGGAAAAACATACATGTTGCTGTTAGTCATTTTCAGTTTTGTCTGACCTTATGACCCCTTGTGGGGTTTTCTTGTCAAAGATGTTGGAGTGGTTTGTTATTACTTTCTGTAGCTCATTTTATATATGAAGAAACTGAAGCAAACACGGTTAAGTGATTTGCCCAGGGTCATATAGTGAGTAAGTGTCTGAACACACAGATGGCTCCCAAAAGTGTGTGTGTGTGTGTGTGTGTTTCTGCATATACTGAGAACACATGAGACAAGAATTTTCAAGCTTTAATGCTTCATTTGATCCAAGACCGTTTCCGTCAATCCCTAGCAGCACTCAGTAATGTCTTGTGAGACAACCTTGAAGTTAAATAAAATTTGTTCCTGCCATTGGCAAACTTAAGGCATACAAGAAAGACAACTAGGGAAGAAGGAAAAGATAATGAAAAGGATAAAAATGGAAATACCTTAAAATGGCACTGAGACTTCTGGAATATCGTATATAATGATCATTACATTTTGTTGCTTTATCGACTCTAGCTTTTCTATCATTTATTTAAGAGGAGATGCCATCTAAGAGAACTTAGATTTTTATTTAGACTTATTTTAGATTTAGATTTAGATGGAATAATTTAGAAATCAGATTTTTTTCAGGGTTACATAGTTCAAGAAATTGGGCATATGTCTGGATGCTGATAATTCTTAGAACGTTGTGATAAAAATGTCTCCTCAATAAGACATAACTGAAACTGAGTTTTTCTGTCTTTATTTCTAGTCCAATTCTCTAGTTTTAAATACTAATATTTAAAATTTATGTACAATTATCTTTCAAAATCTGAGGCTAAACAAATGATGTTTTAAAAACATATATAAAACTTGAAAATTGTTCTATCATTTAAGATGAAATTACGACCTATGCCTGAAATGTGGAGTGATAGATCCATCCATCAAAAAAATTGAAGGGTTCAAATAAAACTTTTATTTACTTGTTCCAAATAATTTAGTTTAGGTTTTGGGTGCTTAAATAAAAATAATTGGAATCAAGGACAGTCATAACTTGTATCAGTTGATTCTTATCATTATTATATTCTAATTAGCTAATTGTTAATTAGTTTACACCTTAGAAATCAGCAAGTGTTGTACAATATGACTCTTTCATTTTGTTGATTGCCTAGACATAACAGAGTGATGGTAAAAAAATGTAAATAATCCAGATTAAAATTAAAAGTGTGTCATGTGTACACTATTCCCTGGAGAACCTGTTATTAAAGATTTCCATCACAAACTCCTGCCTCCAACAATGTTGACATAGTTTTAACTACAGCAGAAAGACAAGAGTCTGGTAACTTTAAAATTTGTATTGCAAAAGCACAGTGATTTCAGACTTATATATGAACCACTTACAATATATTCTTTGAATTACATTGTCTCCAGTTCATAAAATGTCAAGAACTGGAAAGAGACCTTAGAGAACACCTAATTCAACTTCGTCATTTTACCAGTAAGGAAACTGAAACTGAGAGTTATAAAGTTACTTGCTTAAGGTTACCAGATGGGATCATTAGCAAAGGCAGTGTAATCAATTATCCAATCAAAAAAGGTTTAGTAGGTGCCTACTAAGTACCAGGTACTAATGATAAGTGATGAAGATACAAAGAAAGGCACAAGTCAGTCCTTGACCTTGAGGAGCTTGCTACAGGAAAATAAATATATATAAAGCAAGGTTATAGAATGAATAGGAAATAATTAATAGAACAGCCTCAAATTAAGAGGAGTTGGGGAAGGCTTCTTGCAGAAGGTAAGAATTTAGTTGGGACTTAAAGGAAGCCAGGTTGTCTGATTGGAATATAAGAGTGAAACTTTTCTACTACATTCTGTTGCTTTTGTCTTTAGAAATATTTTGCTGTTCAGTCATTTCAGTTGCATCTTTCTCTTTGTGACCCCACGTGGAGTTTTCTTGGCAAAGATACTAAAGTGGTTTACCATTTCCTTCTACAACTCATTTTACAGATGAGGAACTAAAGCAAACATCTAGTAAGTATCTGAGGTCAGATTTGAACTCAGGGAGATGAAATTTCCTGACTCCATGCCCAACAGTCCATCCACTGTACCACCTAGCTGCCCCATACAATATTTGATCTATTAAAAGAATCCTCAAAATTAAATAGATGGCCCTACTCCGGCATTGTTTGATTCAGTGATATTTTCTTATAAGTAAGGAATAGGGACAATCCTTTGGAGTTGGTTGTAATGAGATGTAATGCCTATACTATATAAACATCTTTAATGAACTCTTATTGGGAAGGTAAAGCCTAACCCAGTATTACATAACATCTAGTGTGTGGGCAATTCCTCTTAGGGTTTTAGAGAGCAGCAGAAACCATAAATAGATGAGTACACTACCTGACTGAACAGGCCTTGATAGTTTTCTGTTCACAGCTCCTAACAACTGTTTGACCTAGTATTGCTATGACTTTCTTTTGACTACTGGTGGCATCTGACTAATAATACGACCCTATTAGCAGATCTGTCTAAATTGATATTGAAAGGACAATTAAAATCAGCACTCAGGCTACAAACTACTCCTGAATGATTTAAGTAGGAATGTATCACACATAATTTTTTAAAAAGGTATACTGTTAACTTTGGAGGCATAAATGTTAATTAGAGTAATGACTTCATTTGGCAATTTCCTTTTTATGAGGCCATTTGGATCAGGTACTTTCTCCTCTGTTTGAAAGGGCAAATTCTTATTAATTAAGACAGTTACCCAACAGGACCGAAATTTTAAGTGAAAACAACATTATAGGTCTAATCTGTTTCCTTCCTGCTGCCCATTTTATCTTCTTAGTAGTGAAAAGATGGAGACATTTTCAGTTTCTGTTCATATCGTGAGACAGTTATCTTAAAGTCAGTTTCAGAGGCAATCTTCTAATCTGTAGATGTCATATGATTTTAATATGGTCTGAAGTTATTTTATCAGCTTGGAGCACTACCAGTGTGGAAATTCCCAACAGTAATATAGATCAGCAACTCCTCTCTATCTTATAGTCTTAGCAAGGTGCCTTCAGAGGCTAAGTATCTTGTTAATAATAACATAGGTAGAGTCAGGGAGAAGGTAAGCAGATCTTAACCCCAAAAACAGTCCTTCATCTACTGGGATATGTTGACTTTCTCCCGCACTAGCACAGATAAGCAAGTATTCATGAAGTCAAAGGCTTAGTGGAAGGCATTTCCTTACCAAGAGTTAATTACATTGATGAAATTATGTAACTACAGATATGGACCAAATTCTGTGTGTGTGTGTGTGTGTGTCTGTGTGTGAGTACTCATGTGAGCTAGCAGGCATGTACATGTATGTGTGTGTGTCATTTGTGTATGTAAGTAATATAGACATCCAATTTAAACTAAGTAATTCTCTTTTTAAAATATTGTCATAGAAAAAACATAAGGGATTGATTTATATTCAATTCAGTGGCTACTTTCCTAAGCAATCTTTCTGTCCGCCACAGGAAATACTGCCTAGGTGAAAAACAAAGCTTCCACTGAATATTTGCAATACTTACTGCATTCATGTCACGAGTAACCAGTGATCTCTGCTGTGCTTTGAGTGGCAAAAGTTACAAGGAAAATCTGAAAACAGTGCCAGAGGCAAGGAGCTGAGATTCATGAATTACAAATAATTCTGCCTAGGGCACTGGATACCTCAAGGGACAGGTAATGGAATGTGGAGCTTTTCACCTATAGGTCATTGATCCAAATCAGACCTAGATTGGTAGTGACTAAAAGTTATTACCTATAGACAGCTGTTCTACACCTGCTACAAAATCAGTTGAGGGTTTCAGCATAATTCCTGATAGACAGGTGTCATCACAGTACCCACAATTACTATAAGTATCAAGATGAACAGTCTTGGACAGAGGCTAAGTCATAAGGTGAAGAGGGACATCTCATCACCTTCCTCCTTTTATAAATGGTCACTTCACATTAGAGATGGAAAAAGTTTTATGATTGAATTGGCAGCAATGCTACTTGAGTGAGCATCTATGTATAGATAGCATAATTCTCAGAGTTGGGGTATGCTTGGAAGGCTAGGTTAAGAGCAATGCATTTATCTGGCTAATCTGGTTCTTATCCTGAAATCTGGTTCTTAAATTCCAGGCTATCCAGATAAATCTAGAGTGTATGTCATCAGGATCTTTAGGAGTGCTCCTTGTTATGTGTATAATTCCTGGAAGAGGCAGACTGCCAAAGGGACATACTGAGCCAGACAGGATTCACTTTTGGCTTCCTGATAACAGCTTGGTTTGTAGTACCACCATGTCCATGTTAGGTTAAATGTCTAATGGCTCACATTTGTGTATTACTTTACAAAGCATTTCCCTAATCCTGTGAAGTATCTAACAAAAGCATTATTATTCCTATTTTAGACATAAGAAGATGGGAATACTGAGAGATTGTTATCTATTATGTGCTTGAGTTACACAGCTTGTAAATGGCAGAACTAGGATTTAAACTTGGGTCTTTTAAATTAAAATATGGCACTCTTTTTGTTATATTATTCCACCTCTTTCACACAGTAGATAAATAAAAAAGCATCTTACTAATGTACTAGACACAAATACACATAAACCACAATTATACCCATATGTCTGTAGAATTAGATTCATTTAAAACTATCAAATATTTATCAATTGCCTATTCTGTGATAAACTGTTATAAATCATTCCTGAATAGTTTAAATAAAAAAATGTATTATTCTTTTAAAAACATATATATTACAGTAGTAAAATTCATATTAAAGTGAAGACTTTTTTTTTTTATTAACTGTTGAATTATGCAGTAGCTAGAATGCTGTACTTGGAGTTTGACCTGAGTTCATTTACTAGCTATGTGACCCTGAATAAGTCACTTAATCTCTCTAGGTCACAATTACCACATCTATAAAATGAGAGATGGACTCAGTAGTGCTTGAAGTCACTTCCAGCTCCAAATCTATGATACTTTGTTAAGACCCACTTCAGTGAGTAGAAATTCTCACTTTCTATGGATAAGCCACCACCTAGGCTCTTCCCTTTACCAAATATCTATATTACAAATGAATAAATTTATTTTTGAATATACTTCCTTACAATCTGTCATTGTTGTTTTATAGAAGACAAACAGAGGCAACTTACCATATCGTATATTTTATGAAGCAAGAGTTACTTCTATAACAAATCTGAAAAAACATTTACAATAGTTCTCAATTGAATGAATTAAACATTAATTTCTTTACAAAGTCAGAAGTGTCATGGAGGTGACCCTGGGTTCTTTAAACCTATGTGAGGGTAGCACAAGCTCTTGCACCAAAATAAATAAATCAAATAATACCACAATTAAAAAAAAAAATCGAATTGTGTGTTATGGCTCCCTCCAATTGTAACAATCCCTCACACAATCCAAAGCACAAAGAAAGCAGGGGCTGTTGTTTAAAAAAAATAAGTGGCAAGGAGGTGACTTTGGCTTTTCTTGGTTCTGCATTTCTGTATAAATTCAGTATAAAAATTCTGTATAAAAATATGTCTTCCTAAATTACTTTGAATTATTCGAAATAATCATTCTTATAGTTCAAGAATATTCCATTACATTTATATATCACAATTTTCATCTTCCTAATCTATGGACTCACACTTTCCTTTTATTTCTTTCCTGCTACAAAAAGTGCTGCCATGAATATTTTTGTATGCATGGAACCTTTCACTCTGTCCTTGATCTCCTTCAAGTACGCACTTGGTAGAGGTGTCATTGAATCAAAGGATATAGACGCAGGTTCTACTATGTTAGAAAGATTTCAAGTTTGGACTCAGCAAAAGTCTGTGTCTGCTCTCCAAGGGTTACTCTGAGTACAGAGAGAAACACCACCAAGAGGCTGACTGTTGGTGATGAATTCTTTGGAGTTGACAATGTTTGGCAATCTGTGAAACAAACACATGTGCATATATATAGGGGTGTGCTGGTCAATACTTAACAATTGACTGAAAAATATATAATGACATTTAAATTTTAATCTGCATTATTAATAGTCTCTCCATGACATTACATCTAGATAATCAACACAACAATAAATCAAACCCTGATTTGTGGCATTTGTCAGTTTCCGAGATGTAAATGATCATATTTCAAATGTAAACACTGAGTTTCACAAGCCAGTTATGAGCTGCCTCTAGCACACATTATATGTGCAGCACGTATGTGTATATTTATGTATCTGTGTATTGTATAACATTTATGCAAGTGTGTACACATATATAAACAATTATTTAAAAAGCTAGATTTTTTGCAGTGCTTTTAAGGTTTGCAAAGCACTTTACAAATATTTCATTTTATCCTCACAACTCTGGGAGATGAGCTATTGCTTTCCTCATTTTATAGATGAAACTAAGGCAGATGGAGGTTAAGTGACATGCCTAAGGTCAAAGAGGTAGTTAGAATCTGAGCCAAGAACTGAACTCAGGTATTCCTGATTCCAGTTTCAGGGCTCTCTGTTTCACTTGACTGCCTCAGAGAGATGTATGTGAGTGTGAGACTGTGAGATGTGTGTGTGTGTATGTGTGTATGTAAGTATGGAAGCAAAAGAGTGAAGGCCATTTTATATGAGTGTATATATACATATATAGGTGTGTATATACATATATACACACTATATATGCACATAGGTCCACACATATGAGTGCACACAGTATATACATATATAGTAATACACATACTTTTACATAATTATATACATATACATATACACACATATATGTATATTATGGTCATCACACATATGCTCCTGTATATGTGTACATACATGCATACACATATGCATGTATATATATGTGGTGGCCTTGACTTCTGATTTTGCAGTAACACTAGCATGGGGTAGAAGGTGCTACGAATCAGCGTTTTTGACTATCTGTTACACAGTATCTTAATAAATACAAGTAGTGGAACAGTGACAAAAGAGTAGACAAATAGAAGAGAAACTCAACATATCAACTGAAACTTCTTTCTATAAATGAAACCAAGAAGGCATAAGGCTGTTGCAGCTAAGTGACCAAGGGTTCAGAGATTCCCCTCGGAGAAACAAACAAAAGGAATTTGAGTTGGTTTTACTGAGCATCCAAAGACAACAAAACATTCCATGACACTCTTCTAGCTTGTATGATGATGCATATGGAAGCAAGGGAACAGATCATCTGTCCACCCAAAATCAAGTGATATTCCTAAAACTAGTCAGAATTAAGGTGTTAATGAGTTTATGTATGTTTGATCTCTCCAATAATATTGAAAATCTTCAGAGAGCAGGAACCTGTCTTACATTATTCTTGTATTCTTCCAGTACTTATGGCAATGGCATCTCATAGCAGGTGTCCACAGTAAATACCATTGAATTAATGAAACTGAATTAGAAAGACCAGCACCACGGACACATTAGAAGCAAGAGAGGGTGAAAGATCTCACTCTTACAGGTTAAAAACTTCAAATAGTTGGTCTTTGTTTGAGAAATCCCAGCAACTATTGCAAATAACCTGGGTAATTAGCAGCAAATTGCTAAAACTAGACTTAATGATGCTGGAAGGCAAACACTATTGTTTAAATGTTGCTCTAAACTTCAAACAGTTTCAAAATTAAATATTCAGACCAATTTTCAAACTATGTAGAAGGCTTATGGATATATAATACTCTAAATTAACTTTAGCTGATATGAGATTAAGTGAAATATGTTGGAAAAGTTTTATTACTGTGTTGGTTTTAATGTTTATACTCATCATATCCCAAAGGAAATCTAAAATATATTAATTTTTCCAGGCTAACAAGTTATTTAGTCTGAAATGCAGCAATGATGGCCCTTGGGACTTAATACTTTCATTTTAAAGTAGAAAAGGTTCAATGATTGAACATTCTGTATAAGGTAAACTTTATTACTTCCATACAACAATCCCCAGTAGAGATATGTATAGTCACACTTACCCAAAGGTTATACGTTTTCCTGACAATACAATAGTTTGGGATACATAGAGTGTCATAGAGATAGAAAAAGTATTACATATGTTCTGTGCACAGAAGATTCACTCATTCATCCGACAAATATTTTGAGTCTATATATTTAGAACACTGAGTCAGGTCCTGGGAAAGTTTCAAAATTCAAGTAAGACATAGTCCTTAATCTCATGGGGCTTTCTTGTTGCTAAGTCATTTTTCAGGAGTGTCTGATTCTTGGTGTGTCCATTTGGGTTTTTCTTAGCAGAAGTACTGGAGTGACTTGCCATTTCCTTTTCCAGCTCATTTTACAGATGAGGAAACTGAGACAAATAGGTTTAAGTGACTTGCTCAAGGTCACACATCTACTAAGTGTTTGAAGAGTTTTCTTGGCTCCAGACTTGGTATTCTACCCACTGTGACAGCAATGTTCTCCTCAGGGAGCTTACAATCTTCATTAGAGTTCTTATTTTAGCTTTCTATACAGAATCCTAGGGATAATGATTATTATTGGACAATTTTTTTGCTTGAATGAATTCTGTGGAATGCAGAATTATACACTTGCATGCACATTAACCAAGTACACTTGAGGAGAATGAACTTTTCCACACAGGCTTGTAGAGTCTTCACAGTTATTTCTACTATGTTGGGTTTTCAAAACAAGTAAATATTATTATTTTTTGGTTATCTTAATTTGTATTTAGAGACTATGCTTGCAATTTAAATAGGATACCAACAAGACTAACCTAGACTATGGCTTCATGATCTAAACACTAGGCTTATAATAACTGCAGATTACAGAAACAAGGATTGTATATACTTTTGCATTTAACAATGATATTTGAATCTAAAATTTAAATCCATCAAAATTTTCATTTACAAATATTAGCTCTTGTTAGGGTGATACTATACTAAAACACTACTTACTCAAAGAGCATTCTTTCTATTCTCCTCTGAATATTTTCCTAGAGTTTAATAGCTCTGATTCCTGAGGCTTTTTTCCTTAACCATTTATAAATACTTACACCACTATGGACTCAGATTCTGAGACTCATTTTCACTTATGCAGGGGTAATAAAGATAAAAGAGGACCAAGAACTCAGATTCATTTAGTTGCAATCTTCTCATTTGAACTCTATTTTTTCAATAACTGGACTTTCAAAACTCATTCACAGTTCTTGGATGTCACCTTCCAAGGTCAAGGGAAAGACTGTGTTGTGTACAATAGAGAAAAGATGTCTGAATTTCTGTCTATGGGACCTATGTTCAAATCCCAGATCCACAATTTACTAAATGGGCAAGTCACTTAGCCTCACTTGGCCTCATTTTTTTCCACTTGTAAAATGATGGACTTGTGCTAAATGGTTTCCATATATGACTTTCCTGTTTTTAATCGATAATTCTATAATCTTAATTTTTTATTTTTATGTTTCTGACTTCCTTGTTTCTAGACTTCTGGCATGCTTTAAATCATAACATTCCATTGACTTTCAGGTCTCTACCATGATCCCTACTGATTTTCAGATTGTATCAGAGACACTTACAATCAAAGGATCATAGAATATAATGGTGGAAGAAACTTTAAAACATGAGATCTTAATCTTGTTGTGTCATGGACTCCTTTAGAAGACTAGTGAAGCCTGTGGTCTCCTCCTCAGAATGACATTTTCAAAAAAATTGAAGGGCTAATTTTTAGTTAGAGATTGGTGAAAATAAAGATGTATATTTCCCCTATGTAATATCAGGAATCCGCTGAAATTTCTCTATGGACTCTTAGGAGGGTCTATGAAATACAGACTAAGAAATCTCCAAATAATACCTTAGGTTTTCTACTTTATGTAAAGTGTCTCCTCTACAGTATTCCTGGCAGTTGGCTATCAATCCTTTGCCTTCTCATAGTTATTTATTTTTTCCTTTCTAAGAGGGAGTAAAGTGTGAAAAGATCTTTAAAAATTTCAGCTAGAGTACTTGATAGTAAATATAGGTCTGCTAATCACTAAGATTATAACATTGGCTAAATAACATCTTTTCTAGGCCTTAATTTTCTTAGCTGTAAAATGATTACAATAGAACATATGATCTCTAGGGTCCCTTCTAGCCTCAAATCTTATGATCCTAAACCACTTCTCTGATAACCTGTTTGATAGTATTTCTAGGTTTCAGTATCAAGATCACAAGCTTGTACTTTCTATAATCTACCCTTTTGGAAAAATTTGGATTATTTGCCCATTTAGTTTCTAGAAATCTTGCCTGTCCTTTATTATCTGATACAATTTAGGATCATGCGATGATGGATTTAGAGTGGAAAGGACCTAGAAGAGGTCACCTTCTAACTGCAGTTCAGTGATCATATCACATTCTGGGAATGTAACTGGAATGTAATGTAATTCCTTTGGGATTAAAGATTTGAAAGCATCTAGGTGTTCTTTTTCTGTTTGTCTTCACAATTCTTGGGTTTCACTTTCCTGTTAACTATGCATTATAGATAGTTTATTTTAAGATTATTCTCCTTAACAGAAAGGGAAGAAAGCAGTTCTACTTTGTCCTTGTCTTTTGCTAACATGCGATATATTCCCAAGCAGCGGTCTTGACTTTTTTCCATAAAAAAATGCATTAAAAAAGTCTTTCTCTTTGCCATGCTTTAATTTTTGTATACTTCTTAGCCATTCAGGGGGTGTTGTCATTATTATAGGACTAATATAACTCTTTAGTATTCACCCTTTTATTGGGCTCCTGTTTCTCTCACTCACACATGTGTGTGCGTATGTGTGTAAATAATTCCCAGTACCATCAAATCATTTCACATGTCTTTACTTAATTTATGATCGATGACAAATTTTCTTTCTTTTTTAAAAAGACTTCCAATTTTGCTCAAATTTTATTCATTCTTTGAGTCTTTGAAGATGTAATCATATCTTTCCATGATCAAGGTCTGATCAGGCTACATAAGTGCCTTTATTTGAACTTCTGGTGCTTTTTTGGCTATGTATGCTTGTTACAAGGCTTTGCAGATAAGCAGGGTGGGGAGATGATGGAAGGGAGGGCAATGGGAGGAGGGAGCAATTTGAAGTCAACACTCGGGGAGGGACAGGATCAAAAGACAGAATAGAAACAATGGGGGGCAGGATAGGATGGAGGGAAATATAGTTAGTCTTATGCAACAGGACTATTATGGAAGTTATTTGCAAAACTACACAGATATGGCCTATATTGAATTGCCTGCCTTCCCAAAGGGAATGGGTGGGGAGGGAGGGATGGGGAGAATTTGGAACTCAAAGTTTTAGGAACAACTGTTGAGTATTGTTCTTGCTACTAGGAAATAAGAAATACAGGAAATGGGGAATAGAAAGTCATCTGGCCCTACAGGACAAAAGAGAAGATGGGGACAAGAGAAGGGAGGGATGATAGAAGAGAGGGCAGATTGATGATAGGGAAAATTAGAATGCTCTGTGTATTGGGGTGGGGGGAGGGGATAAATGGGGAGAAAATTTGGAACCCAAAATTTTGTGAAAATGAATGTAAAAAGTTAAATAAATAAATTTATATTAAAAAATTAAAAATAAATAAAAAAGAAAAAAGGAAAAAGAAAAAAAAATGTTTGTTTACCATTTTTTTTTCAGGGAAATGTTTCACTTTATCCTTCCAAATTCCTCTTTTCTCCTCTCCCCTGTGTCACAGAGAAGAGGAGTAGGGTTTGGTGAAGGAGGAGATGATACATTGAGGAGAACAAGAAAAGAAAATGTGTGACTGTACTGTCCAAAATCAATATGAATATTTTGTGGACCCTTGTGATCATGTTGTTCCAATCGATGCTTTTTCTGGAAGCCAGCTTCGAAGTCATTCCAATTCTCCCTCCCACCAAGTACCTACGTGTTTTATTGATTAATTTGCCTAAATGATTGCCTAACAATTATCCCCAAGACAAAATTTGGTACCCATGCTCTTTTAAAAAAGATTTTCTGTTAGAATATATCAGAGCTAGAAGAATCTCATTCGGTCTCAGAATATAACTTTTTAAAACAGATCTAAATAAACAAAATCTAACAAACTTTTTTGGACAGATCTACCTGCACATGATTTGCAAGTACCTTGGATGAAATAAAGGAACTTTTTAGAAACTAGAATACATAAGCATCTTTTCTATCATAGGTGTGGTTTTATATGAGTCAGCTCTGCTTAGACAAGTAGAAAGAGGTTCCAAGTTGAGAGCTGTGAATTCTCAGCATAATGAGGTTTACAAAGAGCAGCTGAACAAAGTTCTGGAACAATCAGTGACTCCAGCTCTGTCTTATCATTTCTTTTCTCTTTTCCATAATTGTCCATGATATCAGATATCCCCATTACACAAGAATCCTCAAAATATATTCTAAAGCCAAGCATAAGTGATTTTTTTGTGCAACTCTGACTCCATCCTTCCAATGTCAACCGAGGGGTTGATGTATTATTCTATCTCGTCATTCTGATAAGACTCTTCCTCATATTTTAAATATATCACATGTGAATTGAGTGACATCAAAAATTTTGAAGAAAAATGAATTATCTGAATGAATGTTTGTTGAAGTGAACACACAAAGAAATATAACTAGGGATCTTAGCTAGCTATTTTCTTCCCTAGTTCCTCAATCATTTGTTGTATTTGAAACATATAGGCCTATGAAACTGTTTATTATGAAACAGAAAATGAAATTAAATCTAAAGAGACTACATAAATCCTCCTAAATCTATAGTACTTTTGTCAGTCATAAGGCCATTGCTATAGCAACTGTAAACATAGACTTGAGCACTGTTATAATGAATCGGACTCATATTACTTAGGTGACAGATTTTAAATTTGATTAAATCTTTTAGAAATGTCCAAATACATATACAAGCTACTACCCTTCTTTTACATGAACAGTTTGATTGTTTAAAGGTACAGGAAAAAAAAAAAAGTTTATACAAAAAAAAATAAAATCTACGCATGAAGAAACAGTTTTTTTCATTAAAATGTGAAAAGACACACAAAGTGTAAGGAGGATTAGACAGCGAACTTCTCTGAAGCTAAACGGACTTACTGGACCTGTTTGAGGGCCAAGAAATTGGTGCAGAGTCTGATGGTTCCTCAGCTCTTTTACATGTGACTATTTTTAGAGTTGGAAACATATCACAGTGGTAAATCAAACAACTATGACTAAGGGAAGAATAAATAAAATGTTGGTTTCATAAACGACAGGGAATTATGAATTTTACCTCACAAGGAAAAGATTATCACAGGCTATAATTTGTCTCAATAGAGTCAGTATACAATTCAGGAGGAACAGGAGACTTGAGAGCCCAGAAAGGCAAGAGCAGGGCCAGCCAGCTGACAGAAAAGCTTTAGCTATTGTCCTTGGAAAGCTGCTGACTGAAGGATCACTTTGAAGATAAGCTGAACAAAGCAGGGAGTCTGCTGTTTGGGAGAGAAGTGCATGTTGCTGTAGTTTCAGTTTATGTACCTTCTAATCCGACTTTGGTATAAGAGAGGTGAAGCCTCTCAGAGGTAACTGGTGGCTTTCTACTGCTCCCCTCTGGTTTGAGAAGGAAAAGCACAGGGGCAAGATATATATTGTATTGTCATAAACACAATCTGAAATCTTATTGGGTGACACAGAATCCTGTTGACTGAAGATCTGGCTGAGCTTGAACAGAAAGCCAACCTGAGAATCTTCACTTTCTCTGATTTAAGAGAACTTTTTGTCACCATAATAAAGTAACCCTTTCTTAGTACTCACCATCCATGCTAGGTGCTACACACTGAAAAAGTCAGGTTTGCCTCCCTTATGAATATGGTGATTTTACAAAAAAAAATGATATGCACAGTCGTGTGGTCATAAAGGACTTTCACGTTATAATATATAGTGAATAAATAAAGAGTTATATAGTCATTATTTTTATGAAAACCCAGCAAATCATTAAAAAAAGAATTACTAGTCTAGTACTCATATCAAATTAATTTGATTTCATCATTGAAAGGAATCTATTGATCACAGTGAAAAAAAAAATACTGAGTTGACCTTGTCTATTCTAAACGTTATTTGAAGAACCTATCACTTCAACCAATCAGCTATGCATTATGCAAGTGCTAAGTGGGTTTGAAGTACTGCTGGTGATATATCAAACCAGTGAAACATAAAATATGGGTATTTATCACCAAAGTACCACTAACCTCACTTTGGCAGAAAAGTGATATTGGGGTCACACAAAGTTACGCCATCAGACACAAGTTCTTGTGGATTCTAGAAAGATGACAAAATTAAGCTCCTATCTGAAGAGTAGGCTAGCTATGTACTGGGAGGCTCATTACAAGGCAAATGATCTTAAAATGATTAATTATTGAACCATGTCAACTCATGAATATGGATTGAGTGGATCCTCCATGGTAAAATTTTGACTTATGATGAGGGTTATATCAGCTGAGTAAATATGGATTTGTTATGATTTAAATCAATGAAGGGACCTCATGGACTGATGAACTTCTACATTTATTTGAATATTTTGACAACTTCTGAACTCAGGAAAAATATGAAATAGCTCTCAGTTTCCCCAAGTCCCTTTCTACTTTAACAGTGGGAGTGAAGCAAAAAGGAGGCAGAAGGTGACAAGACTCGCAGTTTTTAGAATATCTAAAAACATTAACTTAAACAATGGCATTCTAAATGTGAAAACAAGTAACTGAGTACTACTAGAGGAAGGGAATCTTATCAATATTGACAGTTTCATTATAGAAGAGATAAGGAAAATACTGCTAAATGGAAAGATATTTCACAGGTTCTCCTTGGAGAGGCGGATAAAGAGAGGTAGTTAGCTTCATCATGTGCCCAAAGGTAAAGAGAAACATATTTTCATCTTTACCTGTAGTGATTCTAGTGATTATAAGGAAAAAAAGTGATGGCCTTTTTTATATTTGTATGCCAACATTTGCTTCAGGGGATAAGAAATTAGGAAAATTACATGAAGAACTTGATCAAATCCTCCCCCCAAAATCAACATATATTTTAATGTTAATTCACTTCAATCCAAAGATTGTCAATGGAGAAAATAGTGGTGAAAATATGCTTAGGTATGTAATGTTAGTAATGAATATTATCTTCCTAAATATCAAAATTCTCCACAAATCCCACAAGTTGCAAGTATATTTCATGAATACTTTCTTCAAGAGATGAGAATGTTTTTTTTAAGTCTTTTTATATGAAAACACTCACCATGTATAGTAGGTAGGGTAAGATGTATTCTAATTCTAATGAAATAGAAAACTGAAAAGCATTAATAAAACTTCAGAAAAAAAAAAGTCAGAGGGTGATCCATATAGTCAACATTGAATGATATAACCAAATTGAAATTGGATCTGTAACAGAAATGACTAGTTATAGATGTGAGAATTATTTAAGAATCAGCTATCTGTACAGGCAGCATAATAAAAAAGAAAAGATATGACATATGATTAAAATAGCTCTACTTGACTGTTCAACCATTCCATTGATTGAAAAGAGATATATGAAGAGATATCAACATGGACTATGAATGTTTCCTTTGGAAGTCTGATGTGAAATGGACATCAGAAATAATGAGGGTAAAAGCCCTTAGATTCATTCAGTAAAAAAACCCCCCAAAAACAAAACCTTTATCTCCTTGATAATTAGGGAAACTTGAAAGTCAAAGGCAATACTAATTTGAAATATAAACTCATTTGCAAATCAATAGAAAGAAAATAGTAGAGGATGATAAGCAATACCCTTGAATCAAACAATAAGATATGATGAAAAAAAGCAAGTTTTTGGAAATCTTTGAAATTATATCAATTAAGTCAGATAATACCAAAAGCATTTAAAAATTAACCAGCAGAGGACAAGAAATATGAAGAATGAAAAGGGATAAACATTTCTATAATAAATTATCTTCTTCATTAATGATAGTAGAAAACATGATAGTGTCTCTAACATCTCAGTATTTGACATGTTATATGAATATGAAGAAGCAGAAAAAGAGCTTTTAAAACAGGTGAAAAGCTATTTGAATGAACTAGGCACTTACAGAACAGGACCATATAAATGTGGCAAAATTTTAAGGGCATTGAATAATAGATCCTAATGATATTTAAAAGAAGAGACAATGTTGTTAGACAATGGCTACAGAATTTAATAAAATAATACATAGGGTGAATTGCTCTTGGGAAACTGAGAAGCACTTTTAATGACTTCCTAACCAACTTTTTTCTAAAACATAAAACTCAACTTCTTAATATCAATGCTCCTTCCCTAATGTAATTTGGCTGTGAGTTACGGACTACAGCACAGTATCTGAAGAATCTGAATTGTGGGTGACAAGTAGAATTGGGCATAGTAGGTTGCAGCATGTTACCAGCAATGACTTGAACAAAAGAACAGTATTGCATCATCCTAGAGATACATAACCAGATAAGGAAGTAGGCACAATTATGTAACATTATGTAGCAAAAAGCAAAAGATGGAACACTGATATCATTGGATATTTGCTGCCCCTTTCTTATGAACTACAAAAGTACGTTAAAATTAGAATGACAATAATAGCTACCACAAGGAGTTCAATTAATTAACTCATAGCTATAGTGTTATCTTCATGCGTCCATTAAAAAAAAAAAGAGTATTGTTCTCAAGATTTTATCAACCTCCCACCACTGGCAAAATTCTTCAGGTATCTGACGATTAATTAACTACTTAACATTTGCCATATAGTCAAATATGTCAGAGCCAAATTCTATACATTTCATTACAGTTATTAACAATATACATATCATTATAAGATGATCTTAATTATCATTTTATATTTTCTTGAACTGAAATAAAAACTAATATTTACAAGATGAGCTCACATCTGTAAAACAGGTTTAAAAGAAGAAATTGGTGTGAGAATTGTGATGATGCCAACATGAAGTCCCTGGAGGTGCCAATAAATTAAAAAATATATACATGCTAAATGTAGCTAAATATCTTGTTTATCTATAACTAAAAAGTAGGTCTTTTAGCCTTTTTGAAATGGCTCAAATATATATCATTATATATACTGCTGTTTGATCATAGAAACAAGGTACATGTTAAGCTTTATAAACATTATAGAAAAAGGAGATTTAGTCTCATTATATTATACCAAAAAATCTGTCAATGAACTCCTTTTGTGGGCAACTAATAGGTGACTTAACATTCCATAGGATTCATCCAAAAAATACTTTGAACCTTACTTATTAGTGTGGATGCATATATCACTATTATCTATGTTTCTAATATAGAACTTTCCTTGACATATTCCCTACTACCAGGTAGGCAGATACCTCAGTGCATTTAATACATTTAACAAAACGACATATTTTGGGAAACATCATTACATTCTAAGATATCAGTAATGGTATCGCCGATGTTTTTTCAAGGAGTCCAGTGATAGCCATTTTCCTCTCAATTACAATCTCTGAGCTGTTGTGCCAAAAAAGTTTCCTTTATATTCAATAATGATGCCTCCTTTATAGATTACTAGTTTTCAAAGTATTATTACTTATTTTCAGTCATTCAGTCATGTCTGACTGAGTCTTCATGGATCATACTGTGCATGGGATTTTCTTAGCAAAGATACTGGAGTGGTTTGCTGTTTCCTTCTCCTACCGATTAAAGCAAACAGAGGTTAAGTGACTTGCTCAGGGCCATACAACTAGTAAGTGTCTGAGGCTGGATTTGCATTCAGATCTTCCTGACTCTAGACCCAATATTATATTCACTGTGTCATCTGGCTGCCTCTATTTTCACTTACACCACCTCATGATAGTATATCTATTTGACAGATGGTGATGGAAAGGGATGAAAATTTATGTCATGCCTACCATGTGCCTGGCTCTGTGCTAAGTACTTTTGCAGATATCTCATTTGGCCCTCACAACAACTTTGAAATGTAGGTACTATCACTGCCTTTGCTTTGTCGTTTTCGTTGTTCAATCATTCTTTGTTGTGTCCAATTTTTTGTTAACCCATTTAGAGTTTTCTTGTCAAAGATACTGGAATTTCCTTCTCCAGCTCATTTTCCACATGAGGAATTGAGGCAAACAAGGTTAAATTACTTGCCTAGCATCACACAGCTAGCATCTGAGACAGGATTTAAACTCACAAAAAGGAGTCTTCCTGATTCTAAATTTAGTACTCTATCAACTATGCTGCCTACCTGCCCCCTCCTCAATTTATAGTTGAGGAAACTGAAGCAGAGACCAGATGACTTGCCCCAGGGACTTGCAGATAGTAAGTGTTGACTATGGTTGAATTTGAACTCAGGTCTTCTTGATTCCAGACCCAGAACACTATTCAGTTTACTACCAGCTGCTTCATAGGGATCCCTAGAAAATATCCCTCTTCATTAAGATAATCCAGTTGAAGGAACCCACACTGAAAGTTGAAGTGATTTTCCCAAGGTCACACAGCTACTCAGAGGTAGAACCATGACAAGAATACACATTTTCCACCTCCTAGTCCAGTGCCCAATCATAACATCTCACATTTTTCTAAAGGAGATACTGGACAAAGATGAAAGCGAGCACTGAAGGCATCAGCTTCAGGTCAGTGATCCTGATGCACTCTAAAGATGAAGTTGACAAATTATTTTCTTGCTTCAGTCTATATTATTGTATTGAAATTGTAGCAACAGGGGCTTTGTCAGTGACTGGTTTGGAAAAGTCTGAATCTCTTCCATAAAAAAGATGGAAGAATTAATACTCATGGCCACAAAAGAAGTGCATGTGTCCATCCTTCATTGCCAAAGAAGACCATGCCATTAGAGAAATGATGACATGACTTGCCCTTGACTTTGTTTTGAGTGAGGGAGGCTTGAGCAGGTTACCAGTCTCACTTCTCCTCCAGAGCCACCTGAATCCAGTGACCAGATATTCATCAGGATGACTAGAAATGACCCAGGATGAGGCAATTGAGATTAAGTGACTTGCCCAAGGTCACACAGCTAGTAAGTGGCAAGTGTCTGAGGTGAGATTTGAACTCAAGTCTTCCTGACAAAAGAAGTAGGCATGGTCAGGACATGTCAGGTCTCTCCTGCCTGATTCTGTACGAGTATGTTGTGATGGGGAGAATAACTATGATAGTCAATACACAGAGAAAGGAGTAGAAGGAGATTCCAGGAAGATTCGTCTAGACACTATCTCTGGAACATGCTTGGGTGTGTTTTGTTCCTCATACCATTTTTACTGTCTACAATATCCAATCTGACTCATCACCCCTATCTTCTACTCCAATCTAAAAGCCACCCACTTCTCAAGACAGATCAGATATTCTTCACGAAAACTTTTTTGCATGACCGCTGCAGCTTTCAGTTCTCCTTCCCACTTCTGAATTAATAAGATCTTAGCATTCATAGCTGGAGATCACTTTTAAGATGATTTAGTTCAAACTCTTCAGTTTCAGATGAGAAAACTGATGCACAAAGATAAAAATTAATTGGGAAAAGTTCTTATAGCTAGTTAGAGAGAGAGAATTTTGAGTCAGGACCTCTAACTACAAATTCTACTCTTTTTCCATAGGATTGTTTGTCTGACTCATTCATTTAGCAATTAGAAGAGATTTATAAAAACTGAGATCTGGAGAGAATCTTGGATGATCATATGATTCAGCTCAGATTTGTTGATCAATGTTATTCAAGAATAAATGACTTGTCCAAGATCATGCCATTAGTGGCAGAGCCAAGTGGTATTCAGGTCTCTTAACTCAGCACGTTGACCTTTATGTGATACTGGGATGAATTAAAGTAAGCCTGTTTATTTATTTATTGGAATGTTGAAATTTCAGGTGATGGCAGAAACCCGGATGGAGATGTCCATCTACAAGGTAGAAATGTGGGACTAACATGTAGGCTTGAGGTCAGTATTGGAGATGTAAAGATGATAGGTGATGTCACTAAACACAAGCAATATTTAGAAGTGTCTACTACATATAAGGCAAGAATTCAAATATGGATAAGATATGGTCCCAGCTCTTTAAGTGTTTATGGTAGAACATGGAAGATGACAAATATGATATGAAAATCATTATAAAAGAAATTTTGTTATTCAGTCATTTCAGTCTTGTCCAATTCTTTGTGATCCCAATTGGGATTTTCTTGGCAAAGATGCAGGAGTCGTTTGCCATTTCCTTCTCTAACTCTTCATTTTTAAAATGAGGCACTGAGGCAAACAGGCTTAAGTGACTTGCTCAGGGGCATACATTTAGTAAGTGTTTGAGGCCAGATTTAAAATAATGAAGATGAGTGTTTCTGACTTCAGGTCCAGCCCTCTTCACTGCATCAACTAGCGGCCTCAATAAAACAAATCAGAATGATGTAAATACACTAAACGAAGAGGATTCATGAAGGAGAAGGCCTCCGCTGGGTCTGGAAATTTTAACATTCCTCCATTAAACTATTAGTGCCTTGAGAATAAGAACTATTTTTATGCCTTTCTCAGTATCCTCAGAGATTAGCACAGAGCCTGGTACTAGATGCTTATGAAACTCTTCTTGACATGTTTGAAACAGTTAAGGACAGATCATGTGCATGAATGAGATCATTGGAAAAACTGTTCATGTGTGAACTTTGCAGGTAATAGGAGTACTGATTAAATTAGTGTCTTCCTGGGAGATGGCAAATATTGTAACTGTATCTTATAGGTGTAATCAGGACTTTATTCCCTCTTTCTTTTCCCCAAATGAATGATTTAGTAGCTTAGTAAATATGTATTTGTTGAATGAATGAACTAGAAATTGAAGCAAAATTTTAAGGCAAGATAATGAACATTCTAAGTTCCTAAGAATTTCATTTGCACATATACATACTTAAGCTGCTTCAAATAAAGAAGCATGACAAATTACTTGTAAACTGCTTTAAGAAGCACCTTATATAAATCAAGGGAGATTTGCACTAATTCCTCCTATTTCATTAATTCTCCTCCTTCCCCTCTCACTGCTACTCATCACCCTCCACAGCCTGCTGTGAAGTTGTCTTTCTGAAAGCCAGACTCAAAGTGACACAGATGTCCCATACACTGAAATGAAAAGGAAGTGGTTGCCTTAGCAACAATAACCACACAAAAGCTCTCAGAATTTTCTTTGCCTCTCATGTGACTTTTTTTTTTTTAGCAGTTTGGCTAATCCAAACAGTAGAAAAGAATCACAAGCATCTCATCAGAGTGTACGGCAACGAAAAATAAATGATTAAAAGGTGTCAGTGTTATTTATAAATTGGTGGCTAAGCTCACTCTAAGTGTTCCCAAACTTTGAAATCATATTTCACAATTTCTTGGTGAAATGGACAAAATTGCCCTATATGTCATTTGGTGCAGTAAAATATGAATGTTCCGAATGCTTTCACTGTCAGCTGGATCTGATAATCATAAACAAGTACTTGTTCAAACCACCACAAAATAATATCTTAAAGAGTAATGGTAACAAAGTTACACTGAGGCAGCATTTAGAGAGAGCTTTGTTGAGCTGATCTGTTTCTGCTCTGCCCCCAAATGCAATTCTCAGAATTTCCATATTTGCCTTTCTTCCATTAGCTGCTTTTACTATAGCTTTACTTTATTCCTCTTAGGCACTTAAGTGTTGGGTGTTTCGTTCATATTCATATCAACTCATACCTCCTTTCTTTTCCTTTTCTGCTCATTTTGGGCAGGAGTGAGAAGTCTAGATATTTTTGTTGAATGCCTTTTCACTTAAAATACAACTGCTAGAGCTGGGTGGGGAAACAGAGTATATTTGCAAATATATACAATTATATAATTCAGCAAGAATGTTATCAAGTCTCTATTAAAACCTTAGCATCCTGGGGAGACACCCTGGCAAGATGATGGAGATTGCAGCGAACGAGTTTCCTAATGAGATAGAAGTGGGACTCAGAGATGTTTGCGAAACAATTACCAGCTGAGGAGAAAATTCATTTGGGGAGAGCTATTGCCCAGAGTCCATAAAGGACTTGGTTCAAGGCTCAATGGTAGCATTGTGTGGTCTGAACCCTCAGTAAGACAGGCCACTGTGATAATTAGTTAAACCTTCTCAAGCATGTGGTCATTAGGTTTATGAGGCAAAACATCAATGATTATACGATTATGAGTTTAGGAAACCAGGGGTATCAAAAAAGAATTGAAGGGAACCATTGAACACAGACTTGGAGGAAGAGAGGGAGAAATGGTGGGGCTGAAACAAAGAAAAAAAGATAGATGGAGGGAAGGAAGCAGGGCGAGAGGAAGAAGGGAAGTAGGGGAGAGAGAGAGTGAGAGAGAAAAAGAGAGAGGCAGGGAGGGAGAGGAGGGAGAAGAATAAGAGATAGGGAAAGGTTGATTAATACCACCAGGTCTCAATCATTCCCCATGTTGTCAGTTTAAGGTTTTGTTTCTATCACTAAGGCACCTTTTGTTAATGAAATATAACATAGATTTTGTTGGGGTTGTCTGATGCAGACAGTTGGTAAGTTGATTCTGTTAAGCAAATCAATAGGGATCCCCTGAAAAGAGTTTTGGCAGCTTTGAAGACACTACAAATAACATGGCTAAGATAAATTAATCATAGAACTGAAAACAAAGCTAGCAGGCATACATAGATCACTGCAAATCTGAGAACTGCAATGGACTGAATATATTTTAAGTGGGATCAATGTGACATGAACTATGAGTCCATGTTAACTTTGTTTTAAAATATTTATTTTATCTTTTATTACGGTTGACATACTGATAAAAAGAAATCATCAAGATGTTGTTTTGGTTTTTTTTTTTTTTTTTACCAATTTTGAGACTTTTAGTGGTGTACAGAAAATGTATCTAAATTGTTTCTTTTTCATCCAATTTTAGTATTGTCTCGGAAATGCAGTCTTATTACTGGTGCTATTTTCCAAAATACCTCATCTCTACTTTCCTTCCTTAGATTTGGTGACTTCCTGACACTACCTTTTTTTTGGTTTTTCTCATTCCTATGTCACACTAATCCTTCTTAGGCTCCTTTGATAAAGCATTATCTATATTCTTGCAGTTGACTTTGATTTGAGTGAGGGAGGGCTATGCAAAGTCACCAATCTCACTTTCTTCTGAGCCATCTGGTTCCATTGGCCTGATATTCATCAGGACAGCTGGAGATGGCCCAGGATGTAATGTGAGACCCTGGCTCTTTCAGGCTAAGGTCTTATAGCATTCTCACTCTGAGTGAGATACACCCTTTCAATGAATAGACTTCTTTAAGAAGTTGCTCAAAGGATGGCCCCTTTAATAAAAAAAAAAAAAATTCAAACTGGGAGGAGAGGACCCTCAGGGTTCCCGGGTAAAAGAGAAACAAGTATCTATATTCTAATCTTCCATGTCCTTCAAAGCTCTGCCCTCAATACATATTCTCTCTCTCTCTCTCTCTCTCTCTCTCTCTCTCTCTCTCTCTCTCTCTCTCTCTCTCTCTCTCCCCTCCTTTTCCTCATACTTTTTTTATTTTCTTTTTCTTAGAGATTTTAGCCTTTATGGGCTCATTTATCATCTCTATACATTTGAGTCTTAAATCTATATTTATTATGTAGCCTATATCAGATTGCATGCCATCTTGGGGAGGGAAGAGGGAGCAAATTTAGAACTCGAAATCTTATGGAAGTGAATGTTAAAAATGAAAAATAAGTTAATTTAAAAAATCTATACTTACCGAGTCTTAATCTCTCTATTGAGCTCCAGTCCCTGAGTGCTAGAAGCTTGTTGGTTATTCCCATTAGGATGCCCTATAGACATTTCACATGCAATATGTCCATAATAGAATTCACTATGTTCCCAGATGAACCCATCTCTTCTTTATAATTATCTTTTAGTTGAGGATGTCATTCAGGTTAGCAACTTCAGAGTAATTCTCCATGATTCTCATTTTTACCTCCCTCCCCCACCACATAATATCCAACCAATGGCCAAGTCTTGTTTATTCTACCTCCCTAGCATCTCACATCTTCCATCTCTACTCACACAGATATCACTCCAGCTTAGATCTTTGTTCACTCTCACCAGGATTATTGCAATTGCTTCTCTGCTTCCAGGACCTCATCCCATCCTTCCCATATCTATCAGAGTTAACTTCCTAAAGTGCAAGTTTGACCATTGACCTTTGATCAATAACGTCCCCCATCTTCTAAAGTAAAATGCAAATTCTTCATAATAATTACTTGGAGTCCTACCGAAGCTGGCTCTAACTAATATTTCCAGATTTATTTCAAGTCACTCCCCAGCAAGAACTCTATATTCCAGTTAAATTGTTCTCCTTGCTTCTATCCAAAAATAGCATTCTACCTTCTGCCTCTTTTGCACTGGGGCCTTGTCATATTCCTGAAGTTATGTTGGTACATTAGAATTTCTAGTTAACAATTTATCCTACAAGAGTGATAGCTTTTGTGATCCTCAGAGTGGCAGGTATTCTCACCTTTATCAAGTTATATTGTATTTAATTATATATTCATATTTAAAAAGTCTTTCAGTAGAATATAAGTTGCTTGAAGTTGCTTTGTTTTTATATCCTCATGGACTAGCACAATGCCTTGAACATTGTAGGTAGTTAATAAACCTTTGCCAAATTGAATTCAAAGGACAATTACTTGGCAAAAAGCAAAAAACAAAAAAAAAAACAAAAAAAAACAAAAACTTTGACACAGCAACTTTTTTTAACCAAAGACATGTAATGTTAGCTTTTAAAAAAGTTTATCCTAACAATTTGTGGAGAGTAATCAATAAGTCTTATTAGTGGAATACTATTAAAGATCTTTATCTTTGTTTAGTTGTTGTACATAATTTTAAGCTCTACTTATCTTTTTTGGGGGAGCCAACAATTTGTAAAGTTATAGCAGCATGGGGAGTTGTGAAAATTAAAGCCAGGAACTTGTGAAAGACAGACATATATATCACATTAACTTAGAAGACACAGTTATTATGAAAATCCCATTATGACAGCCTTTTCCCTCTACTCATTAACATTCTCTCATATCACAATGGAAGCGTCATTCACCACTTTATCCAGACTGATGGATAAAATGAAGAAAAGTGGTCTCATGGAAGCAAGGTCTTAGAGAAAGGAGATTTAGGCAGTAGTCCCAATTCTAACACTTCACAGCTGTAGGATTACGGTAAAAGTCACAACTTCTCTGGACAAATTGCACTGATCTGCAAAATAGAATAATAATACTCCCTCTTTCAAAGAGTGATTATGAAAAAAGGTCTTTATAAATAGTAAAACAATGTAAATGTGTTATATAATAACATATGCTATAATACAATATATAATAAATCAATATCATAAGGACATCACAGGTAACATATATTGTATGTTACCATTGGTATTATATAATATTAGATTTTGTTATTATTTAAATGACTAGTCTCTTTCAAAAGGCTAATCTGTAGTCAGATGAGCTTTCCTTTCAACCAGTAATTCCTTTTAATTCCTTTTTTCTCTATCTAAAGTATATACTTCGAATTTTGCCTTAGAAAAATCCAGATCTGAACACAATTGTTGCAACCTCTGAATGGTACAAAGTATGAAAGGTAAATATAACTATGTTTGATTGGTCTTCTAAAATACACTGAAATTAGGCAGTATCTTCGTAATGACAAAGCAATGGAAAGTTTAATCAAAGAACCAAATTTGGTCTACATAATGCCATGAACATAGCTAAACATTTGTACTTCGTCATCTCACCTTCCTTTCTCCAATTCCTTGGACCCCTCAAAATGTGGGTTAATCAGTGTTTGTGCATCATAAAGACAGTTCAAAGCACTGTGAAAATGTCAGCATGTGAGATGAGTGATAAAAAAAAAAAATCACTCACTCAATCTGTCTAAATGCGCAACCAGTTGACCATTTTTAGGTATTTCTGACACCTGCAGAAATGTTATCCCAAGCTATACGTTCTTTGTATTTGTTAGATTTATGTAGTGGCTTTCCTCTGAAGAGCTTAAAAGCTTATCCTAGGTACTTATTCGGCTTGAAGTCATACCTGATTTGACACCAAAGAGGTTCACAGAAGTATATATAGGATATTATTATCAAGCTTTTTTAGCCTTTACTTGCACACTAAATATCATCTTTCTGACACAAAGCATTGTTGTGATATGCCTAAATACAGAGTAAATCAGAACCAAGGGAGAGTTAACATCCTGTTTGTCTTTGTATCATTGGCAATAAGAATTTCTTTCCTGGACAAATGGAAAATAAAACTTTTTTTGCCTTGTATATAGCAAAATAGTTTGTTTCTGTTTTAGTGCTCCCAGGTGAAATATTACAAAGCTTACTTGAAAATCCAAATATTTGGATTACTTTTTGCTTCTGAGACAAGATGACTTGATAAAGAAAAAAACAGTTGGAAGAAAGATATTTTTGAATTAGCTAGATATTCTACTATATATGTGTGTATATCCACCCTTAATAAGTTATGACAGATATTCTATAGATTCCATTAAGTAGCCTGATACTTTGAAATTTTGATAAATCTGTGATTTCATCACTGTATTTCCCTCTACCAATTAAAATCACAGTCCCTTCATTCTTAATCATCTTTTTTTTTTACAATTTATATCCAAATCCTTTCACAATGGGGTGGGGGTGGGGTGTGTTCGTTCTTCGTTGCAGAAGAAGACCAAGACATCAGAGAAATGATGACATGACTTGCACTTCACTTTATTTTGAGTGAGGGAAGGCTGTGCAGGTCACCAGCCTCACTTCTTCTCCAGAGCCAGCTGAATCCAGATATTCATCAGGATGACTGAAGATGACCCAGGATGAGGCAACTGGGATTAAGTGACTTGCCCAAGGTCACACAGCTAGTGAGTGTCAAGTGTCTGAGGTGACATTTGAACTCAGGACCACCTGACTCCTGCACTGGTGTTCTATCCACTGCACCACCTAACTACCCCAATCCAAATCCTTTCACAAATCCTTCCTTGGAAGATATAATCTTGGTGGAGGCCAAGAGTATAAAGTAAAATGTTTTCCAAGTCTTAGAACTTAGCTCTTAAATTTTAAGCTTTTAAAGCTTAATATATGTAATATATTATACATGTACCACATATAGATTTTATATATATGTATATGCATATATACATACAATACACATATATGCATGCACATACATACATAGATGTGTGTATATATGCCCATATATACATATATATGAATATACATATATTTAACTCACGTGTGCCTGTGTGTTTTGGGGTATAAATTTAACACTCCTTCCCATACATTGTTCCTCATTCTGATTTATAACTGCTCCAACTCCTGCTATAACTGCTCCTTTTCATATTATGCCTTTTAGGTATCTTACACCACTTCTCAAATACAAAATCATAATCAATAACATGAGGTATCCTACTTAACACGCCTGTCATCCTTCATTTCATTGCCCTTTAAATGATTCCAAAATGCTTATTGCTGCAAAAAAACCCAATCATCTCTTAATCACCTATATATTCCTAATCATGGGAAACATAGATTAATACATTCTACTACAAAGGGCAAAATAAATCATTAAAAATCCTTCTTCATCACAGGAAGGACACTCTAAAAGATAAATCACACCGTGCCTGAACTGGTACAACCCAGACGATCCCTTCCATTTTGAAATGTGTGATTCTTTGATCCGATGAACAGACAATGTTTTGATTAGACTTAATGGCTCCTCTAGAACGCTTTCAATCATAAGATGTTCTCTTTCATTAATTTAAAGTATCTTTTAAAATATTACTGTTGTAGGAAAATAGGAAGCTTGGTAGGTAGTTCAGATCATATATATCCTCTTCACGTGTATCTATAACCAAACGTCAGATTCCTCTTCATGGCTCCTGCTTTGAAGCAAAATCTTCTCAGTTATGATTAATGTTAATTTCCTACAATTAGTCAACTTATTAGGTATTTGAAGTTCCAGTAGACTGGCCCTTCACTTTGTAAATAACATGAGACACATTTTCAGGTAAATATCAAAGGACAAGATGTTGAGGGAAGATAGTAACTCATCAGCTATCTGCTAATGAGAGATTCAACTGAATCAGTTAATTCTTAGGTTCCATGTGCAGGGAAACAATAGAGTCCCTCTAGAATGTAATTTAATCACACAGGATCTCCTGAATCTAATACCAATAAGGCAGAAATGACTGATACAATAAAATTTCCTGTCTAGTGTCCACATTTAACTTTAATTCAGTGCCCTTTGGAATGAATATTGGATTTCCATAAAGAAGAGTTGGTGGAATTTAAAACCCAGTAAGTAAAGATGATATCCAAAATTATGATGACTCAAAGATACCTGAAATAGCAAATTATGCCAGATCAAATAATATACAAATAGATTATGGACAACTGGGAAATGATGTTTATAGAGCAGTTTATATTTGTAAAGTACTTTGCATCATTTTTAATAACCATGTTTTTTGAATATTTATTACATAGTGACTAGGGTGGTTGATTATCGGTGTTCTACAAATGTCAACAAACTAAGGTTTGCTAGGGTCACTTCCTGAAGACTTAACAAAAATTTTTATTAAGACAATTAAGTAGAAATCAGGCATTCTCAGTATCTGAATTTCAGATATATGTTTCCCAGTGAACCAAGACGTTTTCTTCAATAGTACAGCTGGTGGTAAAAACAAGGCTAGGAAGGATTTTGAACAACAGAACCTATAGCTATCACAAGCACCTATTCAGCTATCTCTTGCAGAACTGTGCTATTTCAAGGGAATACTGATTTCTGGGTCCTCAAGTATTTCCCAAGGTTGAGCTAGGCTGCTGCTTATGTGAATTCTTAAGGGAAACAGCTGCTTTTTCCCAAAGTTCTGAAACCTTGCATAGGGACTGCAAATTAAAAAGCAAATGGTGTTAGAATGCACAGGGATATCCGGAAGAGATCAAAGCAGCATTAAAGGCATTGTTTCTAATGTTACACAACAGGGCATCAGAAACTGAGAGGAATGATTGTAATTCTCCTTTGCTTTTGTATATATCCATGGTTAACCAAGACTTTATCCCTTCTCAGTGGGAAACTTCAGTGGTATGCCAAAAAGATGGCTGAAGATTTTAGTTATTTCCCTTATTAAGTTCATTCAAGATTCTAATCTGCCTAATTATTGATCCTCCTCGAGTTAACATAACTAGTTAGTGAAGGAGGCAGAGTATCTGATACTCTAGTAAAATATTCCTTCAATCCAAACATGGCACAGAAATAAAAACAGGGCAAAACTTCTAAGTGCCATTTAAATTATCTATTTTTAATCCTTAAGAAAAATATTTTAATTACAAAAATCATCTATAGGCATATTTCAATGAAATTAGTGGCACTAACAACTCTGATACAGAGCTATGTTTTTCCCTATGTTCTTTGTGTTGGCAAAAGTCTTTCCTGAAGTCAATGTGAACTTTATTGGACTAGGAACTACTAAGTGATACATGTATTATATAGTGATTTCTGGTTCACTATCAAGGGAAATCATTAGCAAAAAAAGCAAGAGAATATAGTCTTGGACATGATATTCTGACAGGGATGAATTAGAAAAGTGTTTCTAAAAGAGTTATTGGTGCTAGCTATCTATATTGAAAGACTTTGATTAAGTAGTGTTCTGGGGTAACAGTTCTTAAACTTTTTGTGTGTGAAAACCTTTTGACAATCTGGTCAAGTCTATAGACCCCTTCTTAGAATAATGTTTTTAAATGCATAAAATTACAAAACAATCCAATTACACTGAAATAAAAAAAAAAGTTTTTTTTTTAATCTACATCCATTGAACTCTTGGAGGTCAAACTTAGGAGGTTAAGAACCCTGAAATATAGGGATTCTTTAAGATGTGGACCAAATCATATTTTCCCTGTTTGCTCTGACCAGGAGGGATCTCCTTCTTACTTCTATAATAGGAATTCTTTGCACAGTTGCTTTCTATTTTCCAACATCTTTTAATGTGTACGTTTCTTTTCTCATCAAGATTACGAGCCCTGTGAGGTCAGGAATAACATCATTAGATTTTGCTTCTCCCTTTATAATTATTTATGGATGCTCTTGCATCCAAGTACTTTTACTGTTCCCAGGGCATGTTCTCTTTAGTATCACCAAATTTGAGAGCTGGAATGGATCTAGGTGGCCACTCTAATCCAAAAATAATATTCATTGATGACTTGGAAAATAAAACACAGAACTGGCTCATCAATTTTTGCCATTACTATGGTTAATAAGAGAGAATCAATAATATATTGGAAGAAATAAAATTCAAAAATTATTTCAACTAACTGGGAAATAGTTACATTAAACAGAAATGCAACTGAATGGGAAAATATTCAATTGTATAATGCCCCAAATATAAAACAGAGATATACTGGATGGATTTGAAAAGATATGTAAGGGCCATGGTTCACCAAAACATAAACAAACACACATGAGCATACATACATATTTGTTAACTCATATATGGGCACATTCATACATACATGCATGTGTGAGCATGTGTATTTCAGACATTGCAAAATTTAAAAGCCAACATCATGGATCAGGACAGAGCAAAGACTGTGGTAAAACAGAAAGAACACTTGACTTGGAGTAAGGGGACCTAGGTTTGTATTGTTAATGTATTTTTAATGGAATTAATGTATTATCAATGGAATGGGAAGATCTTTCCCATCCATTAATAGACCCATGTGACCTGCTTAAGTCACATGGAAGCCTAATTGCATGAGTTTGAGCCACATAAAACCTGTGGTGGGAGGAACTTGCTGAATGGGTAGAACCGGAAGGGGTGGAGCAGGAAGAGGAGGGGCAAGAGCCACACTGAGAGGAAGTTGGTCAGAGCAGTCAGAATGGGGAAAGAGAGAGAGAGAGACAGAGCAGACACAGGGGAGAGAAGTGCATTGGGTCTTGGTTTGTGGGAAGGCTTGGTAACTGTACAGACTTCTTGGCTACTATGATGGATTTGGCTTTCTGGTGTCTGAATAAACGTTTTTCTTCTGCCTTCTATATGGAGAGCCTCTTATCCTTTGAGATTAGGAACTGCACCTGCATACTCATAGCCTCTGTTGGTGCTGTGAATATTGCCTTGGCCATACAAGGTTCAATTGTTTGCTTTTCTTCTGGCCTGTAGAAAAACTAGGACACCACGGATGAGCCATTTAAACTCTCTGTGCATCAGTTTCCTCCTCTATAAAACAAAGTAGTTGTACTCCCTAAACATCATGGTTCATTCTACTTATAAATTTCTTTTCTTTCAGTCTTTCCCTTTCCTATATTCCAATTGCACTCATTTTTACCACAATGTAGAAAGGAAAGTGTAGACATACCAGAAGCATTTTTTTGTTTTATTTTGTCCATCATGAAAAAGAACATAGATCCAATTTGAAAACCCAGAGATTAATGACTAATGGGATGGAAAACCCATAAAGAATGGAAAACCCATAAAGAAATGTTAAAGGAATTGTCTATAATAGAAAAAAATATGAAAATTAGAGATTCATGAAGAAGATGGCTAATCACTTTTGCTCTACAGAGAGAGAGAGAGAGAGAGAGAGAGAGAGAGAGAGAACATTAAACAAAGGGGAGTTCATTTCATGAAAACAAATATTTAAGTCTATGCTGGGTTTAAATTAAAGGAGAATCAATAAGGGGTACCAAGAAGAAACTTTTTAGCTATGAGAGTGATCAAACATTGCTGTTGTTCAGTGCTGTCTGTTTCTTCATGACTCCATCCATGAAGGACACTGGAAAGGTTTGCATTTCCTTCTCCAACTCATTTTACAAATGAGGAAACTGAGGCAAACAGGGTTAGGTGACTTGCCTACAGTCACCCAGATAATAAGTATCTGAAGTCTGATTGGAACTCAGGAAGATGAACCTTTCTGATTCCATGATCCTAGCTGCTCCAAGGAGCAACGCTTTTATATGATCAATCATTGGAATGTATTATGTATTACATACTGTGAGTGGTTGTAAAGCTTGTATTCCTGGATATGTTCAGGAATGTCCCCAATTTTCTCTAAATGGTTTAGACTAGAACAAGGAATCTCTTTGTTATAAAAGATCACTAATCTGCCAAGAAAAAGTCAAGCCACAACAAAACATACCAAATAAAAACTCAGAGGAAACAAAATTTAATATTTTTGCATTGTTTTGGTTTTGTATTTAAGAGACATAAACATTTCAGTTGAATTAAATTTAAATTAAATTCAAAGACATTAGCCCATATAAAGTTACATTTTTAAAATTCAATTTAACATCTAGTTTCATATAGTTCAGGTCAGAGTTGTTTTAATTTTATGCCATATCTTTTCCTCATTTTTGTGAGTTCTAGTTTCATCAGTTTTGTTCTTTGCTGTAACAATTTGGTGTTCCATCTACACTCAGCTAATTCAGGAATAACTCCCACATCAGTAATGAGTCATTTCCTATCTATTAAAACATTCTCTTTCTTTGACTATATTTGATGTTCCTAGGTCCAGCTCGTATTATTAAGATTGTGATATACAAGGACAACAAGGGAGCTGGCCCATCAGGACCTATAGTTGGAAAAAGAAATGTATCACCCTCTTAATGACTCCTGCTACTCTCTGAAACAAAACCCTACTTTTTCATAAATGTTCTTTTGGTAGCACTATATGGGTGTGAGTCAAAGATTAATAATTTTTCAAAAAGATGAGTCTGAGGATCAGCCAAAGGGCATTGGAGTGGTACACAGTAAATGTGAGTAGGAAAAATTATGTAGAAGAAAGAAAAAAGATGTCATCAGAGAAATGTAAGGCCAGAAAAATAGACAGGTCAGTCACTTATCAAGAAATAATAATCAAATGATGGTTTCTCTATTCCAATGGTATCTATACAGCATCAAGAGAATATAAGAAAAGCCCCAAGCATGTTTGGCATGGCATGACAGACTTAGTAGAGGATACGCACAAGAGTTGGAGGAACAGGGAGAGGATGAGGTGAGGCAGAAAGGAAAGGACTACTGTTACCATTCAGATGAAATTCCTCTTGCCCTGCTTTTGGATTATATCTGCCTAAATGGAGTGAGTTTTTTGATGAGTTTTGTGAAGAGACCAGAAATCCTGAAAATAGTTCCAACTTTTCCATGACTCCTGAGAATAGTTGTGCCAGTAAATATTTAATAACTGGCTCTCTGGGGGAGTGGGTAATGGAGGGGCGGAGTATGTGCAACATTCTTTTAAATTTAAAGGGCACTGTAAAAATTTCTTTATTTTCTTTAAGTATAGACAATAAAATAATAAATCAAGCCCTGGTTTGTAACATTTGCCAATTTCTCAGGTGTAAATTCTCAATCTGAAAATGTAATAATCCCTGCTTGAGAAACAGTATGAGCTGGTTCTCAAGTACCCATGGTTCTCAAGGATCAGAGCAGACAGTTGTTTTAGAATTTATTTATTTATGCCTCTTGACACAAAAGGCTGTGATCATTTTGTCTTTGAGACTTTTGATAGTAGCTTTGAATTTCCCGCAATGGACTGGGGTGGGGGGCAGTGTGAGGTCCAGGGATTCTGAGAACAGGATATAGAGAGACCATTAGTATGGCTCCAGTCCCACCCTACCAGGCAGGCATGAGAGGGTTCCAATGTTAGATGAAATCATTCAGTTAGCTGGTCTATGGAATTTTTGTATCTACAGTGATACCAAACCTGGAGTTACCTCTTTGGTGTGTGGGTATGGGGAAACTGTATCCAAATATAATCAATTACAGGTGGGGTGGCTTGGGTGAAATGATTACACAGCTGCTTAATCAGTTTGAAAATACCAGTCCTTCTCCCTTCTCTACTCGGAACTCCCAGGTACAAAGAAAAGACAAGCTCTTCTCATCATATAAATCATAGAAAGTCATGTAGGTTCAGGTTTATAATGTTTTGTATTCAAAGGTAACTATATGGTGGGTGAGAATGTCGGGCAATTACCCTGCAATCATTTATTTCATGACAGGTGCTTAGTCCCCTGACTGTTAACATCATGATACCTGCCAAGTGTACCAGAAAGGTTTAAATGGACAGAATATTGCTTTATGTTCTCAGGAACTGAAAGGAATACATTTTTCTAGATATCTAATTTGCATAGTGAATAAAGTGCTGGGCCTGGAGATTAGAAGACTTGAGTTGAAATTTAGTCTCAGACATTTACAGGCTGTGTGACCCTGGGCAAGTCACTTAGTTTCTGCCTCAGTTTCCCCATATGTTAAATGAGGATAATAATAGCATCCATCTTCCAGGGTTATCATGAAGGTCAAATCTAATAATATTTTTAAAGCCTTTAGCACAATGCCTGGCATATAGTAGATGGTGCATATAAATGCTAGATTATAATTTTTACTAATATCTTTTCTACCTCCTCCTCTAATTCCCCAATTAATGAAAAGACATCAACTCAACAACCTTAGCAGAAGTCATTCCATCCACCACTGACCTTTCTCTTTTGCCCCAAAAGTTTACTCTGTCCAATATCCTTCTGCTTCTTGGTCAGGGAGAAAGCAAATTTTCTCCCATGGACATTGAACCCAAGAGACAGAGTGGTAGGGCAGGAAGAATGGCAAGAGAGAATGAAACCAACTTTGGAAGCGTAAAAGGTATCCAGATTCTCCCTCTCCCATCAGCACCCAATTTATCTTACAGTTGTTATACTTGCAAAGGAGTTCTGTCTCTACTGCCAACGCATGACGACCATGGCTTTTAGTAGTCAGTCATATTAACTGTGTTTCATCACAGGATGGATCTCAGCAGGTCCCAAGTTGTTTGAAATGAAGAACCATCTCTGTGATTGCAGATTTGAGATACTTTCACATCTTTCTCTTTTTCTCTCATAGTACTCCTGACCTTTTTAACCCCATTCATTGGGAACATACAGCTCTTGTTCTGGTGGAGTTGGGCTGTTTCATTGCCATACAATATGCTCTGTGTCAACTCTCCTTTTAGCTGTCCTCTTTCATGTCATCTCTCTGTCTATATAACCTCATCCTCTAATGCTCAATAATAAAAAGGGTAACATTTTGCATGAGCTCATATATATCTTTCCATGCCTTTTCTGAATTCATCATATTCATCATTTTTATAGCCCATGGCTTGGGGCTGGTTTTGAGACTTGGATTAACATTCTTCAGTACTCCTTCCCTTGGCATTTTCATTCCAAATTATAATATCTGTACTTCTGGCCCTTCTAAAATCCCACCTCTCAAATTCCTATGGACTCTATTTCAGACACCTGCTGGAACACATACTATACCTTAGATCTCCCTTTCACTCAAAAATGTTCTACCACTAAAATGCTGAACTTTGATATTTCTCTCTCTGATGGTTATCTTCTGTCTTACCACTTTTCCATGCCAGTTCTTAACCATCATCTTCCCCTCCAATCTTGATTCCTCTCTAGTTACCCAGTTTAACTATACTATCATGACCCCACTTTTCTCTCTATTCACTTTTTGCTTCATTGTAAACTATTTCTATAATGCCCACTCCATTGTGATTGAATGACTTGTCCCCTTGACCCTTTATTGGTCCTTCCCCCTCTAAAATATTCCTAATCTAGGTAACTCCTACCATTTCCTCCTCCACTCATACCCTGGAACTTCAGAATACTACCACATTGAATCTTTTCTAACTGGATTCAACATCAGTTAATGTTAAGATCAACTGGCTTCTCACTTGTTCTTGTCTAATTGTGGATTTCTGTCCAACTCTTTGTGACCCTATAGACTTGTTAATGGGGTTTTCTTGGCAAAGATACTGGAGTGGTTTGTCATTTCTTTCTCCAGTTTATCCTCATTTTACAGATGAGAAACTGAGGCAAATAGCAGTTAGATATTTTGCCCATGGTCACATAGCTAGTAGGTGTCTGAGGCCAGAATTGAACTCAGATCTTCCTGACTCCAAGTCTGCTGCTCTATCCAATGTACCATCTACGTGCCCTGGATCTTCAATACCCTATGACAATGCTTTTATTCAAACTGAATCCAGGCATTTTTGAACTCGATCAACTGTTATTCTATCCCATCTTCTACACTTGGAAAGGTCTCTCTTTTCCATCTCTACCATTTATTGCAATTTTTCCCTTCCCTCAAGACTTGACTTAGATGTCACCTCTTCCATGAAGCCACCCTTCAAATTTATCATTGCCCTTCTGCCAAAGCTCTCCTTTGCACTTATCTCATTCTACTTTGTATCATAGTTATTTATGTACTTGTTCTTCCCTCAATTAGATTATCAGGTCCTTGGCAGCTGTTCTTGTGTCATATCTATCTTTGTATCTCTAGCATCTAGCACAATGTCTTTATACGTAAGGAGATTCTTAATAAAATAAAGGTTTATTAGATTGAATACATGAAAAATCCTACACTTTTTTGTGTCATATGCCAAAACTATAAAAGAAAAGCTTTGAGAGTAGATAAGATTGTTTGATTTCCTTTAAAAGAGTCTATGGGCCAGCTAGGGTAGCAAAGTATAGTAAATATGGATGTATATACTTTAGTAAAGACTTAAAATTTAGGTCCTTTCTGTGGTGATAGTGGTTTCTGGTTAATAGAAGTGGTACAATCTAGGAGGAAAACCATAGGAAGGGAAGGAAAAGAAACATGTATTAAGCACTGACTGTGCATGGGAAATTGTGCCAGGTGCTATCCAAGCATTATCTCATCTCATCCTACCAACAGCCTTGAGATCCTCATTTTACATTGAGGAAACTGAGATGAGCAAAAGTTAAATGACTTGTCTAGCATAGCTAGTAAATATCTAAGGTCAAATCTGACCTCAGTTTCATCCAGTCTCCAAGTCCAGTGTTCTATCTCTGTGCTCTCTGGTTTCTTATGTACCTAATATATTATATCCTTAGAGACTTGACATCTCTGGGTTTCAATATTCTTCTTCGTAAAAAGACAATATTGAAATAAAAAAGTTTATAGTTACTTCAGATTCTAACATTCTATATACTACAAATATTTGAGGACAGAAGAAAGTGGAAATAGTGATGATGATGATGATGATGACGTGTGGATGTGTGTATAGTGGCGGGGGAATAGTGCTGCTGAAAACAAATATAAAGATATCTAGGGAGATTTATTAGCAATTTCAGGAATATCTACCATGATTTCCTTTACAGGGCCAGGCAGTGCTACTAAAGTCTCAATCATAAAAGAAATCAGTTCTTAAATGACCAAAGCTATAAATTCTGGGGGTAGAAACACAGGACTGCACTTCGGTACTGGGTTCCAGGATAAGATGGTGAAGAATCATTAACTATGGAAAATATGATCATGTGAGAAATGCATAAATACAAGAAGAGTGAACTCTGAATATATATATATATCAAAGAACTTTTCAAAAAATGAAATTAGAACAAAAAGAAAAATGGAATGAGGAATATAATTTGTTTTGAATAGATGAATTGAAAATGAGATCAGGTAACAGTCTTTTCAAATGATAATGTGAATTATCTTCCTGGCGTCACCATTAATTATAGCATTGTGACCTTACTCAAGTCACTTTACTTCTTGGCTCTTTAGTTTCCTTATCTGTTAGAAAAAAAGACTTGTGAAAGTTTTTTTCTAAGGTTCCTTCCAAATCTAAGTGATCTGATTCAATTATTCTAACTGCAGGTGTTACGTTAAAGCCATAGATAAATAAGGCCAAATAAATGAGAAGTATAGGGCCTCCTAAACAAGAAGGATTATTGTTGATGCAGGAGTCTGAGTGGGTAAGGAAGGAAATAAACATGCATTTAACTATGAATCATCTGCTATGTATCTGGGACAGTGCTAAGTGCTATTCAAATATTATCTCATTTGGTCCTCAAAACTGCTGTGGGAGATAAACGCTGCTATTATTCCCATTTTACAGTTAAGGAAACTGAGGTAGAGTTTAAATGACTTAGCCAGGCACATACAGCTAGTAAGTGTTTGGGGCTGAATTTGAAATCAGATCCTCTAGACTCCATACCCAGGGTTCTATACATTATGTTACTTAGCTGCCTCCAGAGGGAGAAGCGATATTTACTCTCCAAATAAAAACAAAACTTGGTTCCTTGCCCAAAGTCCTCTTTACTGTGATATAGATCAAGATCCGAAAATGACATAATTTTATGAGGGAAATTATTTAAAATAAGAAATATTGCCACTTTCTTTTTTGCTGTGCTCCTAAAGACAATAAAATCAAATCACTTGTTTAGGGTCACACATAGTACACTTCAGAGGTGGCACTGGAACTAGGTTTTTTTCTGACTTTGAGGCTAGCCACCTATCAATTATGATAATTAAAGCCAGAAGAGATCATTTCCAGCTGGAAGATGATTACTCATATAATCTCTGAATCTTAAGGTGTGGGGATCTCTCCCCATATCTGACAGATTTAATATTATTCTTGATGATTGCATAGAAATGATTTGGTGAAATAAATGTATCCTTCTTAATTTCTATGCTTGAATGGATAAGTACATAATTTGGGAAAGGAGAATAAGATTCCCAAAAGAATCCATGTACTCTGAACTGCTTGAGAGGAATTCCACAAACAGAAATTATAAAAGAGACAGGCATATGGATTCTAATTTCCCTGACTTTTTTCTACCTCCAATGGTAGAGGATTCCCAGACTATTCTGAGCATAGTTCTTCAGGGTGGAAAGAACAGGATGGCATAAATAAAGGCAAGCACTCATTTCAAATCAGGTAAAAAAGAGCATGCCATTATTTCATAAATGACATTTTAATTACCACCAGGAGGCCATTAAAAAATGCATCTAGGCAGTTTGCTTGGTCTCTTTTTAGAAAGATAATATTGACAAACTGCTATGAAATTGCAATTCAGGAAATAGTGCAAATTGAGATTGGTAGTAAAACGAACTCATTCACTTGTGTGCCCTAAAGCAATAATGAACAATTTAGAAGGAAGGCAAAGTTGGAATTGGATTTCCCTTTCATATGGAGAGTCTGGGGGACAGAAACAGTTTGCAGGAGGACTGGTACTTCTTTAATTTATCAACCAGTGGAGCAGCTTGAATCTTTACCCTTTACACAGTGAGTTGGGTTTGGTTCTAAATGGACTGCAATCAGCACTATTTTCTTCCTCACTCCTGGAGGTAAAACAGTTGGTGTATCATCTAAAGACTGCTGTTGCTACTCTTGAGAAGTTCAGGTTATCTCTTCTTTTGGGAATGATCCAAGAAGAGAGGTCCTGGTGATGGTCTAGAATCACGGTAAGGCGCTCCCAAATAAAAAATCAAACAAACCCTTTAGATGATGTCCGGAAATGAATGCCTTCTAGCTTTCTGAGATGAGTGTGAGGATGTCTTCCAGATTACTAAAAATCTTTAAGACAGGAAAAGATCTGTGCTTGGGGTATTGATTTTAAAAGTTGCAGTTCCCCTGGCAAAAAGCCGCATCCTTAAGGCTGATTTCAAACTGAACCAGCACCAGCTAATGGTATATTAGGGTATTTTATCCACAGGCTCACTTTAGTTTTTGTTCAGTCACATCTAACACTTCATAACCCCATGGATTATGGGTCCTCTTCTGACTTGAGGGGCTCATCTTCTGATGTCATCTTTTTTTTTTAACATTTTAATATTGTCCAGAGGATTTTCTTGGCAAAGATACTGGAGTGGTTTGCCATTTCTTTCCCCAGAGGATCACCTTTTCCACTATGATCTGTCCTTGGATAACCCTGCATAGCAGAGCTCACAGTTTCATTGAGCTGTATGAGACCCTCTGCCACGGTAAGGCAGTGATCCAGAAGGGATACTTGCTATATCACTTCAAACTTTTTTTTGCCCTCAGAAATACAGATTGATATAGCATTCATTCATTCATTCATTTGACAAAATTTACTAAGGGAAATATCATGTACACACATTGTGCCAAACACAAATTGGGATAGGGATAGGTTTGGGGCTTGGTAAAGGTGAGGGAAGTGAATGTAGAGGATATCTTCCCTTTGAACATACTTAAGCTTCAACAAGTGTTTAATGTACATGATGAATAATGGTTATGTCTTATCAAAATCTGTAGTAAAATATCCAGATTTAGAGCAAATTATCTTAGGCATAACAGTTAAGTCTTCCACTAATGTCCTATTTGGATGCTTCACAGATGCTAGAAATGGCAGTGACTGTATAGATAACCTAGTCTAAACTTCTCATTTTGCAGATGCTAAAACTGAGGCCCTGAAATGTTAAAATGTTGTTCCTAAGTTCATATGGACAGTAAATTGCACAGTCAGAATTTGAACCCAGGACTTAAACTTTTAAATCCAGTGTGCTGCCCCTCCCCCTCTACCTTGCTTCCTTTGGTGTAGACCAGATGCTAGGTTCTTGAAGGCTATGTAAACGAAAGACAAGTTCTTTCTATATTCCACAAGTGGAGCTTGTCTGGTCAATGCTCCAGATTGTCTGGTCAATGCTCCCACGCTTAGATAAATTTGGAAAGACTCATCACCCAGCGATTATTCATCAGATAATTGGCTTTTCTGGGCCCTGACAACTTTTGAAAACTATCTATTATAACTTACATGGATAAGATCTATATTACTAAAAGGAATATTTTCATAAATATTGGTCTTGGAAATACTGTAGCAAAAAGAATAACTAAGCAATGACGGGATTCAAACCTGACTTGTCACAGAGGCTGATATAGCTATGTGGAGTCTTTAGATTTAGGAAGGACCAGTGTTGAGATTAGCAACAGTATTTCAAACTGCTAGAACTATCAAGCTGAACTAAATAAATTAGAGGAAAAACCATACATTATGTTCAGAAGATCAAAAGCCTGTCAAAAGTGCATAGGTTATTGTTTAATTTTCATTCTTTCTGCCATTTTGATTTATGTTGCATAGATATTTCAACATTTAGTCTATAGTGATGTTAGCAAAAATGAAATTTTATATTTAAAACAAAAAAGACTTTTAGAATCCTGCTTGTTATTATGGTTTTAGCAATATATTTTTAAAAGGCTTAGACAAAAAGTCTTAATTATTTAAAAAGGAAACAATGCCATCTAGTGCCAGTTACCTCTAGGTATGATGGCAGACCCCCAAATACTTAATTTTTTCTAATATAAACTCTATGTATGTTGACTCAAAGTCTACGTTGTCCTTTGCACATACCATTCTAAACAGAGAACCAACGCATATGATGGATAATTTCAGTTTTATGTGACAGGAAAATGGAAAAATAATAAGTGACAATTTTCATTTGAGACACTGGTGAGGACATAAAATATGAAAATTGTCCCTTCCCCCTTCCCTTTCCACCTTCATGCAAAGCCATACATACATTCAAGCACTGCATGATTAGCTTGGTCTCTGAAGTAGATAAATTGAATAGTAGGTAATTAACATTTATTACAGCAGGGATTTAGAGATAAGACTATCAAAAGGTCAGGTTATCTCTTCTATGTTTGAGCATTAGCAATTCCTTTGCATGTTATTGTAGGGTAATGATCTGTTTCTGGTTTCCTCAGCCCTACATTTCTAAAACCTCTATGAAATTCAAGACCCCAGATTGTTCCTGTAAAAAAACAAAATAAGTTCCTGTGCAAATTTTGTATGTCAGTTTAAACAAAGAAAAAGCGAAACAACATTGGACTGCTGTGTTACATGACATATGAGAGAATAAAAAATGATCAGCATCTCCTAAGCACTGACATCTGGGAATATCTATTAGACATTCTGAGTTGTCTTAGACCTGTCATATTCATCATCCTTGGAGTATCTTCTCAGCAATGACATAAATCAACATAATTCTCACATAATTCAACATCACAAATTGTTTATCTGTGTCTAGCAACAGCATTTGCGTTCTGGTGCTAAAAAATGTAACACTGGAACAGCTCTGCTGTATGTACTCTTAAAGTGACTGGCCTAATAGTGCTGAAATCTGCAAAAGTAAAAGCCATTTAGAGAAAACCAAAAAAGGACATGTGGCCTTAGCATAGATGGTTTCCTTGGTTTACAGAAATTACACTTTCCCTCTTTTTTCCATCAAATTCCTCATGCACTATATATCTCAAGGACATATTCATATAACTATTGAAGACATTCTTGCTTACTGACTGAGTCACTTTTTTCTGTTTTACAAAATAAGCTGCTGTAAAGTTCTTTATAAGTGTTAGTTTATGATCATTATCAAACCCAAGAGAAGAACTATTAGAAATTCTGTTGTCTGGCACAAATACATTTTGGGGTGATAGATGGACAGCAAAGGACAGTCTGCTCCTAATGGGCATAGTCACACTGGGCAATTCCTGGTCTGAAGAATTTAGAGTGGGGGAGGAAGGTTGAAGTCAGAGAGATGTTGAGGTGGAGAGTGAGAGATCAGACCCTGGGGGTATTGTAAGTCCAAGGAATAGAGGACTGGAGGACCACCTTTGGGAAGTAGCACTTCCCAAGACAAAGTACTCTAAGCAGAGACTTCAGTACCCTTACCCTAGTTATTATTCTGATTGCCAAATTCTCCTTCATCTGTTGATCTGGCTCCAACTCACTCATACTCCACCCCTCTTTGAAATGGAAATGTTACCTTGTGTTAGGATTTACCAACAATAGTAAAACAGAAGCCTAAACTGAGGATGGATTGTCTGTGAGGCCCATTTAGTCAGGGATATCATGGCATCTGAGAAACAATGAAGCAGTTATGGAACATTCTTTCACTCCATTTTTATATCTCGAAGGAACTGTAGTGATTATGTATACAGGACAAAGAAAGGTCTTTGTGGGTGGACTATGGAATTTCCCCCCCATCTACCTTTAGCTGCATTCAGGCCTCAGTTCCTTCCTTAGTCTGGTTTCTTGCTGACTTCCACTTTATTTCCTGGGCACATGAGGTAACCAAATCATTCCACTCTTAGGAACAGAAGTTCAACCCGGCCCTTTTGCCTTGCCCACCTTGGGGTCTCAAAGGGCAAAGCAACCTGGAGCTCCACATTTCCCAGGGCTGTCCCTTCACATGGACAAGGAAAATGTGTTCTTTGCTGTACAGTCACCTACAGTCATAGCAGCTGAACACTGAGTCATAATCTCAAACAGAATGCATGCAGACACGACATTCCACTTTAAGAGCCAAATTCCAATGGTATGATCTTTAATCATTTGATTGTTGGAACTTTGCATATGCTCACTTTTTCTTGATGATGGTTGATAAGATTTCCAACTTTTTTTTCCCTTCTTCTGTAAGTGATATCTATTATTTTTTTTTCTTATGCTTAAAAAAAATATCAAACAGTGAAACTTAGGAAATTAAAGCCTTTCAAAGCCAAAAAGGGCATCAAAGGCCAGCTATGCTAATGTACCCCTGAAGAAGAGTGTCCTTGACAACATACCTGGCAACTGGTCAACTGCGGTGCTTTGCTTGAAGATCTCAAGGAAAGGGAATTCTTTGTCTCTCAAGAAAACCCAAAGAACGTTTGGATAATTGTAAGTGCTAAGAATTTTTACTTGCATCTGTTTCTTTGCACATGTCCAGCTTCCATTCCCAGTTCTGTTCTCTGGGACAAGTAAAACCAGTCTGATCCCCTTTCCATGTGACATTCATTCATATACTTAAAAGACCAGTATAAAGTTATCTCTAGATATCCTTCAGCCTAAAAATTCTTCCTGATATCCTGACAACAAACCTATATCATACACTTTCCAATTTCCATCCATTTTTTTCCATTCTGGTTTTATTCTCTGGAATCAAAGTCCCATTCTCCTTCCATAGGGCAGTTCTTCAAGTACTTGAAGATAAATTCCATGCCTTTCTAGATCTTACTGTTGTTCTGACGAAGCATCTGAAGTTCCTTCAACCAGTCCTAATATGATGATCCTTCTTCCAGGTTATTGAGATTTAAATTTAACAAGGATTTATTAAATGGCTATAATGTGCCAGGTACTGTGCTAAGTGTTTTATAAGTATTATCAAGTTCCATCCTTACAACAACCCTGGAGGATAGGTGCTTCATTTTACTGGTGAGCAAACTAAGGAAAACAGAGGCAGTGATTTGCTCAGGGCCACGTAGCTATTAGGTGTATGAGCTCATATCTGAACATAGTTCTTCCTGATTCCATGTCTCTACTGTACCACCTACTTGTCTCTTATCACTAGGTATAATATTTTAGATGTGGTCTGACCAGCAAGGAGTATAGTAGGATTGTCATGTCCTTATTCCTAGAAGCTATGTCTTTCTAAAGGCAGCCTCAGATCACATTGTGTTGTTTGATTGCTGTCATATCACACTGTGGACTCTTTGAGTTTGTAATCTATTAATGGCCCCAGATATCTATTGTTAAAAACAAAACAAAACAAAAACAGCTGCTGTCTAACATGCCCATCCCATCTTGCGCTTCCAAAGCAGATTTTTTTTTTGAACCCGAAAGTATTTTTTTAAACGTATCCATGTCAAATTTCATCGTATTAGGTAGTGCCCAATGTTCTAGTCTGCCAAGATATTTTCAGACAGTGATTTTGTCAGTCCGTTATGTATGTATCTTGAGGCCCAAAGCCCACTAGTATAGGACTTCACACTGGTGAAGATCAATGCCTCCATCCGTGTGAGGGGTGGGGCATACATAGCATGTGAGAGTGAGAGAGAGATCAGTTTCTTCAGTTTCTTTATGTACTTTCACCAGTTTCTGTAGTCACTTTGGGTACTTCTGGCTTACAGATTTTAGAGAGGAGAGGGATGATGCCAACCCCCTTTTCAGAATGCTGAAGGAATAAAACACTGAGAAGATGCCAATACGGGAAAAGCTAGCTGTCTGCATTAGGTGTTAGACTACAGAATTTGGGGAATTTCCCCTTAGGAAAAGATCTGAGACTCTCTCGGTGGAGCTGAATGATCTCACTCCCAGGTGGAGAGTTCCTTCTTTCTGCATTGTCAGGTGTATGTATACCCTCTCTGATAACTGTTTGCAGTTGACTTGGATAAAGGGGTTTCTTTGATGCTTCTATCTATATGCTTATCATGGAACTAGTATCTGCTGGGAAGAGATTTAAGCACTGGATAAAAAAGCTTGGGTCCTTCCATAATCCATTAAGAAATAGTGATAGGAAATTTCCTTTGAATTGAAAACCATATCCCCTATGTTAACAATATTTAAAAGGTCAGATATAATTCTAGTTCTGTAATCTCTCTCTCAGGAGAACAGAGTGGCCAAGCTTCTGGCCTCAATTTCCTATTTTCTCTTCTGGCACGAATTAAAGTCTCCTGTGGAGACTTTTCCCTTGAGTCACTCAACAACAACCCTTTGCTGCACATGGAAGACAGTTTTGCTATACACACATACATTTATGATAATTCATGGAGCAATAAAACTGATATTTATATGATTTATGTATTGCAGAATTTCTATAATGATTATTTTACATAGCAGTAAAATTACCAAGGACATAGATTAGACACACACATACACACATGATTGATAGAAATAAGACAAAGCACAAATAGATTAATATAGTTTCACAGTAATGACATTTATTTCAGGTAATTTCCCAGTGAGAAAGAATTTTTTATACTACTTAAAACAATTTTAAAAATTAGAAGTAAAGACCACTGATATTCACTTCACTATTCTGCTGGGCACTTATTTCATTAATATTCACTGAAGACTATTGCTTCAAATTAAAAATACTCTACAAGGCTTTCTGTAGTTTTTAATTTAATTATTTGACAAGTTTAAAAGAAAAATTATGATTTGTGAAATATGTTTAAGGTCCTTTCTGTAATTCAGACCCCAAGAAACTGCAGGCATAATGTGTTAGTCTCTCTTCCTCCTGCCCTCCCTCTCCCTCTCCCTCTTCCTCTCCCTCTGCCTCTTCCTCCTCCTCCCCCTCCCTCCCTCCCTCCCTCTCTCTCTCTGTCTCTGTCTCTCTCTCTCTCTCGACCTCAGTATTCCAGAAAACCTTTGTTAAGTGGTTATACCTTGAGAGTATTTCAGAATTATGAACCAGAAGGGTTAAGCAACTTGTCCAAAGTCAGATAGATTGTAAGCAACAGAGCCAGATTTTGAACCCGTAACTTTTTTGCTCCAATAATGCAGGGTTTTTCCACCATACAAAATAAATTCTTGTTGATTGATAGGTTATTGCATTCCTCAACTTCCACCCCTACAAATCTGCCAAAAATTCTTAATTTTTTATAGCGACTATAGTAACTTTTAAGTTTCTTAACATTTCAGCAGTCAAGAAATGTAGGTGTTATTCCCAATAATTCATTTCCTCTTTTGCCAAACAAAAGATTCCAATTCTCTTTACTTGTCATCATAAATCAAAATGTATAAACACAGACTGTAAAGTGATTTACTCAAGTACTAAGGAAATGAGCAACATCATTTGCAAATGTTATCAACAATAGTAATACAATAGGTATTAGTAAAAGATCCAGCCTTGTATTCACTGGGGTACTATAAAGCACAGAATATTGTTTATTTTTTTCATTCCAACCTATCTGTACATGGTTTAATGAGCAATAAAGTTGCTTTATTTTCTTTAGGGTATGTGAAAGGCCCACTGTTTTTCTACATTTCTGAGGCTTTTTAACCTTTGAAAGGTTAAACTTTAATCATTGGAATCTCAAGGAAGAAAAAAAATACTGACCTATAGATAAAATTCCGCTGCTGAACTCTTTAAAGTTTTCAAAAGTTACCACTGTCACTTCAACTTTACTAACTCAAGCTCTAGAATAATAGTACTTTTTACTTTCTCTTTTTAAAATATTTTCTTTCTTCTCTGCTGCAAATCCCTAGAAGGTTAAATAACTTAAAAAATAACTTCTTGAAATATTCTATATCCTGCGTACTTTGAAGAAAAGCTTTGGTAAACTTATTTGTTCTTATTGGAAATCCAAAGTGCAATGATGTTGTGGTGCATCTTATCCAGCAGAGTTCACAAGAATAAAACAAAGGAAAAGACTAGAAAATACAGGCAAAGCAACATTTGTGAGACAACTGTAGCAAAGAGGACCATGTAAATGGTTATTTAAAACAAAGGAATAAACTCAGCGTCCTATGTCCACTATTGGACTTTCGAAGGAAGAAACAGCTTTTTCTTCCTTGTTCAATTTCATTCAATATCAGGCCAATGAACATTGCCTATTATGTATAAGGTAATGTGCTATGTTCTAGGGATACCAAAAAAAATTAAAAAAATATTACTACCTCTGCCTTTGAGAATAAGAAACATACACATTTAAATAAGATACAAAGTAGAATCTGACAAAGGCAAAGGAGAAAAGACAATAGTGAGAGATGAAAAACATGGAATCAATGACAATCTTAAGCTGAGGAACTTGGGGATCTGGGAGGATAGCATTATAATCGACAGACTTAGTTATTAGATAGCAGGAAGAGTGGTTTTAGGAGAGAAAGATAATGAATCCACCTTCCAGTATATGAAGCTTGAGTGTCATGGGATGTCTAGGTTGCATTTGACTAAAGTTTTTTTTTTTTTTTTTTTTACAAAATCTTCTATTTGAAAAGCATCATTTTCAAATGCCCCAATGAGATCTTTACAATTCTTAGGTGTTTACATATGGATTGTTTATCATTGATTCAATTTTTATAAACTGTTTTCAATTAATGTTCCGTATTTTAAATGAAGAGAACCAGTGCCAGTTTCATGAATAATTTGATCAAGACTTGAGTTCACTACCTTTGAAACATCAGCCTTCTTTTATAATAGGCTGTCACAGGCACTAGTTGCTAGGCACAGGGAGGCATTCTTCTGGCCATCAAAGGCACCCTGTATTTTTCCCAATTAAAGTGACAGAGATACTGAGCGATGTCAAGAAAACCTAAAAATGAAAAACAATATAAATCCTTTGCAGAAGTTCTTGAGACTGGGGAACAAAGCAAGACTTGATTTAAAGATGGGAAAATAATTTTGTTGATAACAATAATAACAAACTGAAATGTTTGGCTACATATACTGGAAAGAGTTTCATTGTATTCGATATTCATTATTTATGTGTATGGTGTATGGTGTATTAATGTCTTAGCATTAATGGGGTGATGTGCCTAGAGCTCATTTTAAAAGGCAATTTTGAAAGAATAACTTTGATATGGAGAAGAATCTTGGCATACCAGATGCAGTGCTGGGCATGGAGTCAAGGAGACCTTGATTCAAATTCAACATCTGACATTTGCTTGCTGTGTGACCCTTGGCAAGTCACTACGGCTCTGTGTGACTTGGGAGAGTTCCTAGGACTCATTGATTCAAGTCATTGTCAGGGTGTGAGCTAGGTCAGTGGAAACAATTTTCCATTCCTAGAGGTTCCTGTGCTGAAGAAATCAAGGATTACTCTTTTATTCCCCTAGATATTAAAAAGAAAACTCAATAAATGTTCTCTTGCATTTAATTAAGGCCAGGCTTCTAACATTCCATTCATGGTGGACAGTAGCCTTGATCTCATAACACTAAAGGGAGAATATATTCTGTTTGCTTCTCAGATGGGTATTTTGAAATTTTAAAAGGTAATTTTGAAGGTTTTAGAAGGCTGTAGAGAACTATGGAAAATGGGATATCGTAAACTTCCCTCTTTTCCTCATAAAAGGAATTGCTTTTCTCTAAATGGCAGCAAAACTGTCTTCTAGGACTTGACTGGATCTCATTGGTGGCTTTCTTGTCACTTAAACACCTAAAAATCCCACTCATGTCCAGTTGAGGTTCCTTCAACTTGAAGACCATCCAAGCCACCAGACCCTGCCCTGCTAAGATCCTTGGGTAGTTTGCCATTTCCTTCTCCACCTTATTTTTAAGTGGAAAGTGAGGAAAATATGGTTAAGTGACTTGCCTCGGTTCACACAGCTAATAAGCCTCTGAGGCTTGATTTGAACTCACATCCTGCTGACTTCCAAGCCCAGTGCTCTGTCCATTGTGCCACTTAAATGCCAAAGACAGCTTTAGAAGCATTATAAAAGCTAAGTATTTTTGCTGAACATGCCTGCTGTCAAGGCAAAGTAAACCTCTATTCGTTAGCTATTCACTGACCTATAAGTATCTAATTTTGTCTCAGAATCAAAACCGAAAACACAATGATCTTATTGCTAGGACTACTACTTACAAGCTTATGGAAGGAATTTGGTGAGTTTTTATAAGATATCTAAACAGGTTCAATAGAGGTTCAATAGAGAGCACACACACAAAGCACTTTACAAGCCTATATTTGTGCCATTAGTATAAAGAAAGAATTTCAGTAGCTTCTTCAAAGTACCTAAAATTACTCAAAACATGAAATCCCCCCTAAAATAATTTGAACCTTCAAGAATTATCCTTCCTAACTATCCCTCCTGGTATAATTATTTATTTGGTGCTTACATTCCAATGTAAGTTCCTTGAGAGGAGTCTCAATTGCTTCTTTTTTTTTCCTTTATAAAAATATATATTATAGTAGAAAGAATAGAGAGCTTGAAGGCAGGAACCAGGGTTCAAATCCTAGCTCTTGCTAACTTTATGATCACTAGCAAGTGAAGTACTTAAATGAGATTTTCTTTATCTGTAAGATGGAACAATAATTATACAATTTCATTGGGTTGTCATAGACAGTGCTTTCTCAGTTTTAAAGTAGGATAAAAGAGTGAGTTATCATTATTACTTTGGGGTATAGTATCTCTGGACCTGAAGGTAAGACCATCAGAAGCAACTACACATTAACTTTCTTTTTGTTTTGTTACCTATATTAGATTTCAGTTTCGGTTAACCATTTTGCGGGGGAGGAGGCTCTATTTTTCCCAGTCTCTTTGGTAGAAAATGGAAGGAAAGTAACTATTTTCCCTCAAAGAGTGACAGTTTTTATTGTACCATTAACATAAAGCAAAAATTTCAATAGTTTCTTCAATGTCAAAATGTGCCTAAAACTATTTAAAATATGAATATGTATATGATGAACTTATGTGTATATTATACTTATATAAGTATAAAAGTATACTCACAAGTACTTATGTAAGTTTTTGTGTATTATATATATCTATATATCTACAGATAGATATATAGATATATATGTTATCCATTCAATGATATGGATTTTACCCTTTCTCCATCATTTCCTTCAGGTTTTCATGCCTTTGTCTCAAACAATGCTGAAGGACCTTGTGTTAGTATTGTTCTTTTTGTTCTGAGCTTTGGTTGCAAGCCTTAGTTTGGATATTTAGCAAGTCTCCTACTATCCTTTGAAGGTTGCACCATTCTTTACTGTCTTGATAAAATCTAAGTTGTCATTAAGTTGCCAGTACAGTCATACTGGTCTCCAAGGACAATAATATGCAAACTTTGGGAGAATTAACTGAAGCTGGAAAGATTCTATCATAGTAAGGAAAAAAAAGAGCCATTTGTGTAATGACTAACCTAGTTAAGTTCTGAGAAGATAAAAAAAAATACTCTAGTACAGCACTAGGATTATCCAGTTGTGAGAGCACTCTGACTATGCGTCCCTTATGGTTGTACATGTCCCTAATGATGTCTGAACATCAACTTCTTTGCAGTAATATAGCATCATGAACATGTCAGTGGAGAAATTTGGGATTTTGCATGGTTTCCAAAATATACTTTATTGTTGTCACCCTTTCTGTCACATGTTCAGTTCATCATTCATCTGCAGTACATATACAAGTTAAAGTATATGTGTGCACATATATGTGTTTGTGTAACTTATATGAAATTTTAAACTACAGAAATATCATGTAAATAAAACTTGATATGTCAGCTTAGTAGTCTGCCTGTCCAACAAAATGGGGAGCAAGCTTTTTATAGCTTTATTCTCAATTAATAAACAAAAAAGTGGCTCACTCTGAAATTACGCAGTGATAAGTGGCAAAGTTTAGTGGCACCTGGGTTGTATTCCACTTCTTCATTCATCAGGTAGAAAAGAAAACAAAAGAACATAATATCATCTCAGCAAATTCCCTAAAGAATAAGATTCCTTTTACACAAAATGATTCACTTGAAGAAAAAAAAAAGACTAAATCATAAATCATGTGAAAGAAGGAAAGAAAGTTCATTACTGCGGGTCCCCAAATGCCTTAGTACACAACAGTTCTTTCTTCCTACCCTCATCAACCTATTTAAGGTAAATGGGATCAACTTGAGTAACTGATTTCTCTAAAGTCTATCTTTTATACTTTGCAAGAAAGCATTTTGAAAACATTTTTATTTAAAGTTTTCAGTTCCAGATTCTGTCCTCTTACTTTCTCCCTCCCCACTCCCTGAGGTGATAAGCAGTCAGATATAGGTTTTACATATGCAATTATGTAAAAACATTTTCATATTAGTCATTTTGTATAAGAAGATTTGAATAAAAGACAAAAGGAAAGTGAAAAAATAGCATGATTCATTCTGTATTCAATTAATATTAGTTCTTTCTCTGGAGTTTGATAACCTGCTTTATCATTAGAACTTTGGAATTGTCTTGGATTATTGCATTGCTGAGAATAGCTAAGTCATTCACAATTCTTTATCAAACAATATTGCTGTTATGTATACAATGGTTTTCCTCGTTCTATTCACTTCACTTTGCATCAATTCATGTAAGTTTTTCCAGGATTTTCTGAAATCATCCTGCTTGTCATTTCTTATAGCCCAATAATATTCTATTACAATCTTGTACCACAATTGTTTAGTCATTTTCGAATTGAAGGGCACCCCTTTGGTTTCAATTCTTAGCCACCCCAAAAAGAGTAGCTATGAATATTTTTATACAAATAGGTCCTTATCCCTTAGAATGTAGACCTAGCAGTGGTATTGCTGGATCAAAGGGAATGCAGTTCTATAGCCCTTTGGGTATAGTTCCAAATTGTTCTTGGATAATTTCACAACTCCATCAACAGAGCATTAGTGTCGCAGTTGTCCCACATCCCCTCCAATATCCAACATTTTCCTTTTTTATCATATTAGCCAATCTGATAGGTATGAGGTGGTACCTCAGAGTTGTTGTAACTTGCATTTCTCTGACCAATAGTGATTTAGAGCATTTTTTTATATGATTATAAATAACTTGGATTTCTTTGTCTGTGTAACAGTTAGCACCCCAACCTAACACAGGAAGGAGCCTGCTATCACAGGTTCTTACATCTGCATTCATAAAAGGAAAGGCAACTTTTGGGGGGTTAACAATCACTTTAATCAAACACATGTAACATTCCTTTAACCAAGCACATACATCATTCACCTAGTTCAGAGAAGTCAGCACTCTGAACTTCAAAGGAAATGCAGAGAAATCAAAGGTCAATAGACATGGCTTCCTCAGCCTGATCATCAACAGAGAGGTCCAAATGTTTGACCATAGTTACTAGAGAGGGAAGTACTGAAATCTGGGTTCTCCAAGTTGGGGGCTCTTTCAGTAACTTCCCAGAGCCCTTGCCTGGGCGAGCAAACACTTCCATTGGGCAAGCCCATTAATGGATGTGGAAGATCTTTAATCACATTAACAATATAAATATATATACTGTTTCTAGTAAAAGAAACTCTTGTTTCTATACTTTACTCCTAGTAAAGATTCTTGGCTGATAAAGGCAGGATTTGATCAGAGGCATTTGAATATACTAAAATGAAAACAGCAAAAGATCCCACTTTGCTTGCCATCATAGTCTGAAAACTGCCTGTTCATATCCTTAGACAGTTTATCAATTGGAGAGTGACTTGCACATTTTGATAAATTGGATTTGGTTCTCTCTATATTTTATAAATGAGGTCTTTATCAGAGATACTTATTGCAAACAATTTTTCCAAGTTTTCTGCTTTCATTACAATTGTGGTTGCATTGGTTTTGCTTGTGCAAAATTTTTTAAATATATTTTATGTCATCAAATTACGTTTTTCATTTTTTAATGCTCTCTATCTCTTCTTTGGTCCTAAATTCTTTCCTTATCCATAAATCTGACAGATAAACTATTCCATACTCTTTCAATTTGCTTATGGTATCACCTTTTATATATAAATGATGTACCCATTTGGACCTTATCTTGGCATGTGGTGTGAGATGTTGGTCTATACCTAGTTTCTGCCATACTGCCAATAGTTTTTCTTAAGTAATGAATTTTTGCTCCAAATGCCTGGATCTTTTGAGTGATCATATACTATATTCCTATGGTCATTTACTATAGTGTACTTGGTACCTAATCTACTCCACTGATCTACGTCTTTAATTTCTTAGATAGTACCAGATTGCTTTGATAATTGCCACTTTATAATGCAATTTGAGATCTGGTACAGCTAGATCACCCCTTTATTTTTCTCAATTCCCTTGATATCCTTGAACTTTTGTTCTTCCAGATAAATTTTGTAACTATTTTTTCTAGCTCTATAAAATAATTTTTGATAATTTGATTGGTGTGGCACAGAATAAATAGATTAATTTATTGTAATTTTTATTATATTGATTCAGGCTACTCATGAGCAATTAATATTTTTCAGATTGTTTAGATTTGACTTTATTTGTGTGTAAAGTGTTAATAGTTGTATTCATATAGTTGCTGGGTTTGTCTTGGCAGGTAGACTACCAAGCATTTTATATTGTCTACAATTATTTTAAATGTAATTTCTCTATCTCTTGCTGCTGGACTTTGTTGGTACTATATAGAAAAGCTGATGATTTATGAGGGTTTATTTTGTATCCCGCAGTTGTTAATAACTTCAAGTAGTTTTTTTTAGTTGATTCTCTAGGATTTTCCAAGTACACCATTATATCATCTGCAAAGAGTGACAGTTTTGTCTCCTCATTGCCTATTTTAATTCCTTTAATTTGTTTTTCTTCTCTTGTTGCTATAGCTTACACTGCTAGTACAATATTGAATAACAGAGATGATAATGTATTGGAAAGACTTCTAGCTTATCCCTATTACAGAAAATGCGTACTGATGGTTTTAGATAAATGTTACTTATTTTAAGGAAAGCTGAACTGATTTCTGAACTCTCTAGTGTTTTGAATAGGAATGGATATTGTATTTTCTCAAAGACTTCTTCTGTATCTATTGAGATAATCATGTGATTTCTGTTGGTTTTGTTATTGATATGGTTAATTATACTGATAGCTTTCCTGATACTGAAGCATCCCTCCATTCCTGGTATAAATACCATCTGGTAGTAGCATATGATCCTTGTGATATATTGCTGTAATCTTTTTGCTAGCATTTTATTTAAAAAATTTTCATCAATATACATTAGGAAAATTGGTTTATAATTTTCTTTCCCTGTTTTGGTTATCCTGGAAATTCAACACTCTATTAGTGTCATAAAAGGGATTTGGCAGGACTCCTTCTCTGCTTAATTTTCCAAATAGTTTATATAATATTGGGATTAATTGTTCTTTAAATATTTGGTAGAATTCACCTATGAATCTATCTGATCTTGGAGATTTTTTTCTTAGGAAGCTCATTGATGGTTTGTTTAATTTCTTTTTCTAAGATTGGGTTAAGAATTTATTTCTTCTATTAATTTGGGTAATGTATATTTTTGTAGATATTCATTCATTTCATTTAGGTTGTCAAATTTATTCGCAGATAATTGGGCAAAATAGCTCCTACCAATATCCTGATTTTCTCTTCATGGGCAATGAATTCACTCCTTTTACTTTTGAAACTACTACTTAGGCTATTCTCTTTCCTTTTTAAAATCAAATTGACCAATGGTTTATCTATTTTATTGTTTTTCCCCCATAAAACCATCTCCTACTTTAATTTATTAGTCCAATGGTTTTCTTACTTGAAATTTTACTAATCTCTCTCTCTTGATTTTAAGGATTTCTAATTTGGTGATTTCTTATTTGTTTTTTTTAAATTTGTTCTTTTTCTAGTTGTTTTAGTTACCCAATTCTTCAATGATCTGCTTTTCCCCCATTTTATTGATATAGGCAATTAGAGATATGCATTATCCCATAAGTACTGGTTTGGTTGCATCCCATAAATTTTGGTATGTTGTCTCATTGTTCAGTTAATGAAATTATCAATTGTTTCTGTTACTCGTTCTCTGACTCATAGGTTTTTTAAGATCATATTATTTAATTTCCAATTAAATTTTTATCTCTCTTTACATTGTCCATTATTGAATGTAATTTTTATTGCATTATGACCTAACAAGTATATGTTTGCTACTATTTCTACTTTTCTGCATTTGGTTGTGAGCTTTTTAATGTCCTAATACATGGTCAATTTTTGTGTAGGTGCCATATACTGCTGAAAAAAGGTATATTCCTCAGTTTTCTCCAGAGATCTATCATATCTAACATTTTCAAAATTTTATTCACCTTCTCAACTTCTTGTTTATTTTGTAGTTAGATTTATATAGTTCTGAGAGGGAAAAGTTGAGGTCCCTCACTAGTATAGCTTAATTATCTATTTCCTCCTATAACTCATTCAATTTCTCCTTTTAAATTTAGATGTCATACCATTTGGTGCATTTATATTTAGTATTGATATGACTACATTGTCTATGGTACCCTTCAGCAAGATGTAGTCTCTTTCCTTATCTCTTTGAATTAAAGCTATTTGGTTTTTTGCTTTTGCTTTGCTGGAGATAATAACTGCTACCCCTAATTTCTTTGCCTTAGCTGAAGCATAATAGATTCTGCTCCATTTCCTTACATTTACCCTGTGTGCACCTCTCTGTTTCAAATATGTTTCTTGTAAACAACATATAGGATTCTGGTTTATAATCCATTCTGCTATTTCCACTTTATGGGCAAGTTCATTTCATTAACATTTATAGTTATGATAACTATGTATTTCTCTGCAAGTTATTTTTTGCTCCTTTATCTCACTGCCTCTCTCACCCCATCCTTTTCCTGCCCACAAGTGTTTTACTTCTGATCACTATCTTCCCCAAGATATCCTCCCTTTTATCAGTTCCCATTCTGTTATCCCTGTCCCTTTTTTATAGATCTCAAAATCCAACTGAGTGTGTATATTATTCAAACTTTGAGTTGTTTGATAAAAGTGAGGTTAAGCTATTCCTGCCACCACCCCCTCTCTTCCACTCCATTATAATATCTCCTTCATGTCTATTTTATGTGGGATAATTTACTCCATTCAGTCTCCCTTATCCTTCTTCATTTGCAATTTTCTTTCTCACCCATTTATTTTGTTATTTTGCATTTCATCTCATGAAAGTCACCTTATGTTCACACTCTGTCTATAGATATTCTAATTGTTTTTATAGTAATAATGTTGTTAAGTTACAAATATTAACTTGCCATACAGAAATATAGTTTAACCTTATTGATTTTTTATGTTTTTACTTTGTTTCTTTTTTTACCTTTTTATGTTTCCCCTGATTCTTTTACTTCTTATTTGTTTATTTAAATTTATTTATTTAAGTTTTCAACATTCATTTCCACAAAATGTTGGCTTCCAAAATTTCTCCCCATTTCCCTCCCCCCACCCCAAAATGCCAAGCATTCTGATTGCCCCTATCACCAATCTGCCCTCCCTTCTAACATCCATCACTTCCCTTACCCCCATCTTCTCTTTTGCCCTGTAGGGCAAGATAATTTCTATATTCCATTAACTGTATTTCTTATTTCCTAGTTGCAAGAATAATACTCAACAGTTGTTCCTAAAACTTTGAGTTCTAACTTCTCTCCCTCCCTCCCTCCTTCCCTCCCCCCCCCCCCCCCCCAGCCATTCCCTTTGGGAAGGCAAGCAATTCAATATAGGCCATATCTGTGTAGTTTTGCAAATGACTTCCATAATAGTTTTGTTGTGTAAGACTAACTATATTTCCCTCCATCCTATCCTGCCCCCCATTGCTTCTATTCTCTCTTTTGATCCTGTCCCTCCCCAAGAGTGTTGATTTCAAATTGCTCCCTCCTCCCACTGCCCTCCCTTCCATCATTCCCCAACCCTGCTTATCCCCTTCTCCCCCACGTTCTTGTATTGTAAGATAGGTTCTCATACCAAAACGAGTATGCATTTTATTCTTTCCTTTAGTTGAATGTGATGAGAGTAAGCTTTATGTTTTCCCTCTTACCTTCCCCCTTTTTCCCTCCACTGAAAAGTCTTTTACTTGCCTCTTTTATGAGAGATAATTTGTCTCATTCCATTTCTCCCTTTCTCTCTCACCACTTAATTTCATTTTTTTAAGATATGATTCCATCCTATTCAATATTCAATTCACCATGTGCTCTCTGTCTCTCTCTCTGTCCGTGTGTGTGTGTGTGTGTGTGTGTGTGTGTGTGTGTAATCCCATCAACTACCTAGATACTGAAAAAAGTTTCAAGAGTTCAAATACTGTCTTTCCATGTAGGAATGTAAATAGTTCAACTTTAGTAAGTCCCTTATGATTTCTCTGTGCTGTTTACCTTTTCATGCTTCTCTTATTTCTTGTGTTTGAAAGTCAAATTTTCTTTTCAGTTCTGGTCTTTTCATCAAGAATGCTTGAAAGTCCTCTATTTCATTGAAAGACCATTTTTTCCCCTGAAGTATTATACTCAGTTTTGCTGGTAGGTGATTCTTAGTTTTAGTCCTAGTTGCTTTGACTTCTGGAATATCCTATTCCACACCCTTCGATCCCTTAATGTAGAAGCTGCTAGATCTTGTCTTATCCTGATTGTATTTCCACAATACTGAAATTGTTTCTTTCTAGTTATTTGCAATATTTTCTTCTTGACTTGGGAACTCTGGAATTTGGCCACAATGTTCCTAGAAGTTTCTCTTTTTGGATCTCTTTCAGGGGGTGATTTGTGGATTCTTTCAATATTTATTTTGCCCCCTGGTTCTAGAATATAAGGGCAGTTTTTCTTGACACTTTCATGAGAGATGATGTCTAGGCTCTTTTTTTGATCATGGCTTTCAGGTAGTCCCATCATTTTTAAATTGTCTCTCCTGGATCTATTTTCCAGGTCAGTTTTTTTTTTCAATGAGATATTCCACATTATCTTCCATTTTTTTCATTCTTTTGGTTTTGTTTGGTGATTTCTTGGTTTCTTATAAAGTCATTAGTCTCCATCTGTTCCATTCTAATTTTGAAAGAACTATTTTCTTCAGTGAGCTTTTGAAACTCCTTTTCCATTTGGCTAATTCTGCTTTTTAAAGCATTCCTCTCCTCATTGGCTTTTTGAACCTCTTTTGCCAATTGAGTTAGCCTATATTTAAAGGTGTTATTTTCTTCAACATTTTTTGGGGGGTCTCCTTTAGCAAGGTGTTGACCCATTTTTCATGCTTTTCTTGCATCTCATTTCTCTTCCCAGTTTTTCCTCCATCTCTCTCACTTGATTTTCAAAATCCTTTTTGAGCTCTTCCATGGCCTGAGACCATTGGACATTTATTTTGGATGTTTGGGATACAGAAGCCTTAACTTTTATGTCTTTCCCTGATGGTAAGCATTGTTCTTCCTTACCAGAAAGGATGGGAGAAGATATCTGTTCACCAAGAAAGTAACCTTCTATAGTCTTATTTTTTTCCCCTTTTTTGGGCATTTTCCCATCCAGTTACTTGACTTTTGGATCCTTTGTCAAGAATAGAGTGTACTCTGGGAATCTATAAAATCTCAGTTCCTCCTAGGTGGCACAATCAAGTGTGTACAATGGTCTGAGATCAGAGAGAGATTTTTGTGCCCAGAATCTTAACAGTTACCTCTCCACAACCACCTGGTCTCCAGTTCCACCAAGCCAACACTGGGGGACTGGAATTCAGTCAAGCTGTGGGGGCAGGGCCGCCATTCAGTGAGAGACAAAGACTAGCTCCCTCAGGGCCTCTACACAGGGCTGAGGTAATATTTAGTTCCTCAGTATCTCCAAGAGTTTTACAGTCCAACAATGGATATGGCTGCTGTAGGGGCTGAGATGGGAACTGCTGCTGCCTGCCCTGGCCTCTGCAGGCTGCTGCCTGAGGCTGGAGCTATGGGAAGGCCCTTCCAGGCCAGCTGAAAAAACCCCATCACTGACCTTTGGAGCCTGTGGGTTGAGGGACCCTCAAACCCACTGCTACTGGGACTGGGGATACCATGACTGGAGATTCTGCCCTGAGGGCTGTTTGTCAGCTGCAACCAAGGCTGGACTGGGTTCTGCTCCTAGCCCAGTGAAACAGATGTTTCCCGTGGGCCTTTCAGGTCACCCTGAGCTGGAAATCTCCGCCACTCTGTTATTCTCTACTTCTGCTGCTCCAAAATTTGTTGAGTCCTTCTCTACAGGTATTTTATGGGCTGTGTGGGGAGAGCCTACCTTTTTGTGTCTTTCTACTCCTCCATCTTGGCTCTTCCCCGATTCTTTTATTTGGAGGTTGATTTTTTTATCCAGTTCTGGTCTTTTATTTAGAAAAGTTTGAAAGTTCTCTATTTCATTAAATATCTATTTTTTCCTCTGAAAGGTTATATTCATTTTTTTTGCTCAGTAGGTGATTCTTGTTAGTAATCCTACCTTTTTTGCCTTCTAGTATAACATATGCAAAGCCCTCCAGTTCATTAATGTGGAAGCTGCCAAAATCTGTGTAATCCTGACCGTAGTGCCATGATATTTGAATGGTTTCTTTTGGGCTGTTTCTGATATATTCTTCTTGATCTAAAAGTTCTGGAATTTGGTTATAATGTTCTTGAAAGTTTTCATTTTAGTATCTCTTTCAGGTGGTGATTGATAGCTTCTTTTCATTTCTATTTTGCCATTAGATTTGATAATTTCTTGAAACATGTTGTCCAGGCTTTTTTTTTTTTATCATGACTTTCAGGTTGTCCAATAATTCTTATGTTGTCTCTCCTGGATCTGTTTTCTAGGTCATTTGTTTTTCCAATGAGAAATTTCACATTTTAAAATCTTCTTTTCTTTTTTACTTTTTTGATTTTGCTTTATCCTATCTTGATGTCTCATAGAGTCATTATTTTCCACTTCAATTCAAATTTTTAAGGAATTATTTTCTTTAGTGAATTTTGTACTTTCTTTTCCATTTGACCAATTTTGTTTTTTAAGGAATTATTTTCCTCAGTAAAATTTGGTGTATCTTTTTCCATACCTTTGAATCTTTTTTCATGATTTTCTTGCATTACTCATTTCTTTTCCCAATTTTTCTTCTACTTCCCTAATTTTCTTTTAAAAATCATTGTAAAACAATTCTAGAAATTCTTTTTGTGCCTGAGAACAAATTCCATTTTTTGTGGAGGTTTCACATGTAGTCGTTTTGGTACTATTGTCCTCTTCTATGTTTATGCCTTCATCTTCCCTATCACCATAGTAACTTTCTATAGTCAAGCTCTTTTTTTGTTTGTTTGTTTGTTTTTGCTCACTTTCTCTCTCTTTTTTTTTGACTAGGTGTTTTAATATAAGAACTGGGTTCCAGTCTTGCACTGTCTCAGCCTTTTTGTGCTATAGCTCTGGCTTTCCCTTGGGCTTCAGGGCTTAGCTACTTGCTTTCTCTGGAAGGCAGGCTTCCTTTCTGATTTCCACTGGAGTGTGTGGCCTCCCTGTGGGCTTCCCCTGGGTGTGCCATTTAGTTGTTGGCCTGTTCCAGGAGTGGGGCCTTCCTGCTGGATTGCCATGGTAATAGAATCATTTTGGTGGCTGACTCTGAAGTGTCTCTCTATTAGCAGGCCTTGGAGCAGTAATTTTGTTGCTATGGAAACAGGGTCTGTCTGCTGGCGGGCTGGCAGGTTATCACTTTTGGCCAGTCCCAGGGTAGGGCTTCACTACTGGTCAGCAATGGGCTCAAGCCTTTGCTGGTGTCTTGTGCTGGGGGTGGGGTCACTGGGGATGGGGCCTTGCTGGGATTCACAGACCTCTCACTTGCCCAGGGGTCTGCTGGCTTGCAGGAAGGCATGGCTTCACTGATTCATTGTCTTAGGTTTGGAGCCTTGCTACAGGCCTCCAAGGTGAGGCTGGCTACTGCTTTCAGAACTTGGCCCCCTCCCACACCCTTGAGACCTTTCCTGCCAGGCTGGTAATCTGCTTTCCTGATCTTACACCAATTCTAAGGCAGTTTTCTAATTGTCTGGAATAGAATTTGGGACAGCTTCAGAGATTCCTTTCTCACTCTGCCATCTTTGCACCAGAAGTCAAGAAAGTATTTATTCAAAGAGTTTTGTAAATGTGAGCTACTTTTATTTTGCCCCTAATCTCATGTCCTTCTCTACTCTCTATTCACTCTCCCAGGCATAGGTACCTTTCTCCCACTTCTGGTCTAACATGCTTTCTTTATCTGTTCATTACCTCTACCAAGAGAGAAAAGGATCTGATATCAGTTACTTGCATTTTTTGACTAAATATAGCATACATGACATAGTGCTTTAATTTTTTGAGGTACTTTATGGACGCTATCTCATTTGATCCTCATAACTTGCATGGGACCAGGGAAGTAAAATTTGAACCTAGATTTCTCCTGACTCTATACACAGAGATCTTATGAATATGCCTGCCTGTCTTCCTTAGAATTTGAAATTCATTTGCGCCCAGAAGTCTTGAATTCTGCAAAAATTCTGCATAGAATTTAAGAATTAAGAAAAGTTCATTGGATTAAGCCACTCAGAACAGCTTTCAAAGATCAATTATGCCTTATTAGCATAATAAAATCTCACTAATTCAGATCAATTTTGTTGAAAGTCTTGTCTCAATACAAGAAAAAAAAGAATGACAAGAATTAATGAAATGCAAATTCTTTTTTGCTTTGCAATTTCATAATGTAGCTGAAACCATTTTATTATAAAATATTAAGATTAAATATCAATACTGTTATTGCATAAAATATTAATCTTAATTCTCTAACATGCATATCAAATACATAAATATGTAAATATAATTTATAAATACATGTATATTTTTGTATTGTATAAGCTTGATCTAACAAATATGTATCAAATATTTGATATAGTTATATTCTCTTAACATACACACAGGTGACTAAAAGTAGCACACCTGACTTCTTGAATGAGCAGACATCCTAAGAAATTGAAAAATGAATCACATAAATAAATATGGACAAAGAATATACACTTACACATTATAGGAGTTTAGCCATAAATGGGAAAACTTATTGGGTAACTTGATTATGGCAGAATTAAGAAAGTCTTGTATTGTTTTTAGAACAGGAAAGAACATATTTGTAGGGACCAGAGAACGACCATAGAAAGAGACTATTGTCATTCATCTTCCACTCCCTCACACTTAGCACAATGATGAGGTGATTAATAAATGTTGGTTGACTTGCACTGAATCAACTTGAACAAGCTTAGTTAGTGGGTTTCCCATAGCAAAATCTATTTGTTCTAAGCTTCAACTGACAGGAAAGGGGAATCAGCGAAGTAGGATGAGATTGATGGCAGCTGACAGCATTAGAAAAGGAAAAGCTGTTAAGAAGAAAGGAGACAGGTAGAAAGACAACACAAACTTAGTGGTCCTCCAGCTTTGTATCAGACAAGGATTCTACATGTACCTCAATTGACATCAAAATTGAATTATATATTTGCAATAATTTCTAATCATTGAGAAATGATTATATTATGTCCATGGCAGGTTTTATCATGGAATAAGAAAATATATCATATATTCCATAAAGATGAGGGTGGGGGCCTTATTTTCACAAAATCTTCTCTACTCCTCAGTGTATAGAACTCTGGGAATAGTTGGGTAAATTCTCAATAGACGGATGATAACTGAACCACTTTCAGAAATTATTAGGCTAAAACAATTTTCAGTGCTTAAGGAGACAAGACTCAATGGCATGAAAAATTCAGTTTTTTGAGTTTGAGTAACACTTTATTATCAGATAGTTCTGGAAAAGGATATACTGTTTTCAAATACCCTTGTGGTAGAAAGACCTAATTATCTTTACACAATTGATAGATGTCTATTAAAGCAGTTCCCTGAAAAATCTATAGGAGAGATTACTTAGGGTTACAGAATTAATTTGAAAGAAATAAAACTGCCACTCTCCAATTTCTATCATTCAGCTTTTTCTTCAATTGAAATGAAACTTTTCATGAAATTGGTCTGAATTAATGAAGTTTAATAAAACCTCATTATGCTAATAAGGCAGTGACAGAATTTATTGTGTATTGATGAGTTGTAAAAGATTTGAAGCTCTATTGTTCCAGGATTTCTCAGACTAAAATACATATACATACATATATATACATACATATATGGATATATCTAATTTTTTTTATGATAAGATGATAATGGCCTCTTGAAGAGTTATGAGTTTAAGTTTTCTGCTCAGTAGAATGTTTTAGTAGAAAGAGCCCTGAAATTGGTATCAGATTCCCTGGGTTCTCATTGCAGCTGTCCTATTTGTATTTCTCCTTTCCCTCTCCCCTAACCTTATGCTAGTCATTTAAATTCTGTAGGTTAATTTAATCTCTTTGAATCTTAATTTCCCCATCTATAAAAATGAGGGTGTACGAAGACTTGGTTCAATAAGAAGACATCTTTCCGAACAACTGGAGCCCTCCTAAAGAGGAATAGATAGATTTGATAAATTAGGTCATAGTTTTAGAGCTAGAAGAGACTTCAAAGACAATCTATTTCAACTCCCTCATTTACAGATGAGGAAAATGAGGTCCATGAGGTTAAGGGAACTGTCCAATTTCAAAAAAATTAGAAGCATCACAGGTAGTTTTTTTTTTCTTTTCATTTCCACTTCCTGGATCCCTTGGCTTTCTTCAATACCAAACTAAAATTCCACCTTCTGCAAGGCTTCCTCAAGCTCCTTAACATTAATGTTTTCCCTTAGGGTTATTTCTACTTTACACTGTATATGTTTTGTTTATAATTGTTGTTTGCATGCTGTTGTTCCCCATTAGACTGTGAGGTTTGTGAGGGTGGGACTGTCTATTCCCAGTGCTTAATCCAGTGAGTATCTGGCACACAGAAGCTTGATAAGTGCTTGTGGATGTATTGACTTCTCACACTAGACTAGATGCTTTTCTCATTGTAACATGCTAAGTAATTTCTCCATAACTAAAGAGCTAACGTAGATTGAATTCCCACTTGCTGAAGATATTTTGAATGAGATTGATGCTTTGGGTGGTAATTGGACTGGATGACCTTTGAAGTCCCATCTAACTATGAAGTTGTATGATGCTAAATAGTTATTTCATCCTTTACTGTTCATTTTAAAGTTTTTATTTAGAATTCTGGGGTGATAACTTAAATATTTTGGAAACATAATAAGGAGAATGGAATTCATTGGAAAAGACTCTGATGTTGGGAAAGACTGAAGGCAAAAGGAAAAGGATGATGGCACAGGATGAGATGGATAGATAGTGTTGTATAAACAGTGAACATGAACTTTGACAGACTTTGAGAGATAGTGGAAGATAGATGGGCCTGTTGTAGTATGGTTGATGGGGTCACAAAGAGTCTGGCATGACTGAATGGATGGTCAACAATAATAGCTTTAAAAATTCTGCTGTTGGGTAGTATGGGGGTGGAGGTAGATAGAAAAGGGGTATCTCAAATAGGCAATTGGACAATCACGGAGCAAAATCCCTAGGTCAAGAAGCTAGAGAAGGGAGGAGAAATGTTCCTGGACCAACCATGGATCTCAGATCCAGAAGAAAACTTTGGGTAGTGACATGGATTTATGGATGGATGGATTTATCAGAACCTAGGGAGCAGGATACAGCCTGGGCAGGACAAAGGAATACCAGAGGGAAAATGGCAGTAAACAAGTCCAGTGGCAGTTACCCAGTTGGAGGGGTATATTAGGGTGGGAACTGTGTACCCTTCCATTGTTGGTATCTTAGACTGAGCTCCAATCACAGCTTGCCAATTATTGCTTGAGTCATTTCTTCACCGACTTTCTCCAGGAACTGAAGCCTACTTTTCTTTATCATAGGGGCTTATCAATACATTTCTTTACTTCAGATTTTTTTCTGCCTGAGAACAGGCCAACCCTATTTTCTGTTTTCCCTAACCTTAACACAACTATTGTCTCTCATTTTTCTGTCCTTCCAGATACCATATTTATTCTGGGTTTTTTGACCCCATTGATATTATTTTGGTTAGTGCTTAATGTTTATCGTCTTTCCATCAACCTCATTTCATGCAATAATCAGGTTCAACAAATAGTTATTTAATGTCTGTTATTTGCAAAGCTATGGTTAATTGGTTGGTTGGTTGTTGTCCTTCTTCTTTGAAGAGGACCAAAATGACATCACCGTGATAAAGTGAAATTTCAGTGTGTCCGCCTGTGGCTGATCAGACCAACTTGAACTCAGAATGCTCTACCACAAGTTGGGCACAGATAGTCCATGTGAATATGTGGGGTGGGTATCCCAAATTTGTGCATCCTGCATTACTTTGTGCTGTCTCAATTCTACTTTGCTCAAAGAGAACAGCACCCTTTGTGATGTGAGCATGCCATGCTGAGCAGACCTGTGCCAGTGTCTCCCATGTTGTACAATCTAATCCAAAATTCTTGAGAGTATCCTTGTATCACTTCTACTGACCACCATGTGATCGCTTGCCCCATGTGAGTTCTCCATAAAATAATCTTTTTGACAAGTATACATTCTGTATTCAAACAAGGTGGCCAGCCCATAGGAGCTGCGCTCTCTGAAGCATAGTTTGAATACTTGGCAGTTCAGCTCAAGCAAGGACTTCAGTTTCGGGTACCTTATCCTGCCAGGTGATCCTTAGAATCTTCCTAAGACAGTTCAAATGGAAGTGATTCAGTTTCCTGGCATAGTGCTGGCAGATTGTCCATGTTTCACAAACATATAACAATAAGGTCAGCACAATGGCTCTGTAGACCTTCAGTTTTGTAGTCAGTCTGATACCTCTTCTCTCCCAAATTTTTCTTTGGAGCCTCCCAAATGCTGAGTTAGCTCTGGCAATGTGTGCATCAATCTCATTGTCAATGTGTACATCCCTGGAAAGTACACTACCAAGGTAAGTGAACTTATCCACAGTGTTCAAAACTTCTCCATCAGTTGTAACTGATGGTTTCATGTATGGATGATGTGATGGCTGATGGAGCACCTGTGTTTTCTTAGTGTTAATTATTAGGCCAAAATTAGCACAGGCAGCAGAGAATTTATCCATACTTTGTTGCATCTCAGCTTCAGAGCCTGCATTGAGTGCTCAATCATCGGCAAACAGAAAATCATGCACCAACACTCTCTCCACTTTGGTCTTGTCTTGTAGCCTTTTCAAATTGAAGAACTTACCATCAGTATGGTAGTTGACCTTGAAGTCATGTTTATCCTCATTGAAAGCATTTGTCAACATGACTGAAAACATCATGCTAAAAAGCATGAGAGCAAGCACACAGCCCTGTTTTATTCCATTGGTAACTGGGGAGGCATGAGAGCATCATCCACTATCCAGAACCCGGGCAAACATACCACCATGAAATGGACATGCAACCTTGATGAACTTCTCTGGGCAGTCAAATTTTAACATAATTTTCCATAAGCTCTCATGACTAACAGTGCCTTGGTTAGATCTACAAATGTTGTGTACAGATCTCTGTTCTGGGGAGATGCATGATGTGTTTAGGGATGCAAAGGTATATAATGATAAGAAATGACCCAGTCTTTGCCTTCAAGGAAATTACATTTCTAAGTCTCTTATGTGCCTTAATTCCAGATTGTGAAGCATCAAGTATAAGTGTTTCACTTGAATATACGCTGTGGGACAACAACAAAGATAGAAGCAGATTTTTTAGGGAAAAAAACTTGATAAAGAATATTTCAAAGAATGTTCACTTACTATTTACTGTGCAGAGAAATAGTGGCATCACATAACAGACAGAAGGAAATCTTATGTGTAGAATGACTCAGAGGATAACAAATGAGACTGGACCATTGATCTGGCCAAAGGCAATGGAAAAAGGTAAGAACCCAATCTAACCCCAGAATGAAATTAAAATTAAAATTAGAGAAGAGAAGAAATGGAATATGCCCTCAATTGCCCCATTCCTGAAATGTTCTGTTTTCTTACCTCCTCCTATTAATTTCCCTGGCTTTTTTCAAGACTGTGCTCAAAATTCACCTTCTGCAGGAGACTTTTCCAAGTTTTCTTAGTGGTTTGTGCCTTTCCTATAAGATTACCTTCAGTATATGATGTATATGTGTATACTTCTTGAACTTACCTAATTATTTGCATGCTGTCTCTCCCATTAGAATGCAAAATCCTTGTGAAGAGGGAATGTTTTCACCTTTATTTTTATCCCTAGGGCTTAGCACAGTGCCTGCCACAGAGTAAGTATTTAATAAATACTTTTTAGCTGACTTCGTGAAAACTCAATATTCTCATTACTGAATCACAGTTAATTTAATTTCTTTTCTATATTCAACAATCCTAATTTATGTTCTAGGTAGATCAATGGGAAGCAACATGGCACAGTAGGAAAAAAGCATGAGGACATGGGCTCATTACCATTAGGTGGTGCAGTGGATAGAGTGCCATACATGGAGTCACAAGACCCAAATTCAGATTTAGCCTCAGACACTAGCTGTGTGACTATACACATACTTCATCTCCATTTGCCTCAGTTTTCTCAACTATAAAGTAGAGATAATAATAGCACAGGGTTATTGTGAAGATCAAATGAGATATTTGTAAAGTGCTTGATACATAGTAGGCAGACCTTTCCTTTCGCATTTTCCTTGTCTCCTTTTCCCATATTTATACATATCCATAGCCCAATTATATATGAAAATATTAAGTGGCATAAAGAACAAGGTAGTCTTGTGATGATGTTTATGTGTGTAAACATCTAACATCCTCATTGAGATCTCCTTGTGTTTTAAAAATCTTTACAGTATCAGTATTTTTAATGTCCACCTTTACTGACAGGAACCATATTATTCTAATTAAATTAAGTAAATTGCTCATCACAGATCCATAATCAAGTAACCAACTTAATGAGTATTATCCCCATTATTCTGATTTCAGGGGTAGTAAGGCAAAAACTAGAGGTATCAAATATACAACCTGCCACACAACACTCTCAAGTACATTTGAACCTTATTAAAATTTGCTAGGTAATATTTAAGAAAATAAAAGCACAATAAACTATAAATAACATCACATTTTAAAGTTAAGTCTAAATGCTGCCTGCTGGGGTCCTTATATATGGATTAGTGACCCCATTTCTATTTCAGTTTGACACCATTGTCTAAATGACCCCATTGTCTAAAACTATTGGTTGCAGACAGTACTGACCCACAGGTTAGACATTTCCTTGATTGGGAAATCCCTAAACCAATGAAACCCTACATTGAATCCCTATTCCTATTTGGATTATGGCTCTGTCAGCCCCATTCCTGGACTTCTGTATTATTTCTGAAAAGGGCTGACAGAGAAATAAAGCAAATATTACTGTATAGATTCTGTAAAAAGCAAGATGCTTTAAAAAGGTCAGTGAAAGGAAAATGTTCTAAGTAGTAAAAGAATTCAAATACAACCAGGAGTTAGGCATTTTCTTAGCAAATATTTTCAAAAAGAGAAAGAACAGGAATGGTACTAGAGTGAAAATGAGCTCCAAACCTAGGCCATGCGTGCTAAGACAGAAAAATGGAAATCTATTTGGACAAACTAGTCACTGAGCCAAGAAAAGAAGTCTAATTGTCTCATTTCCTTTAGGAAGATCCAAAATAATGTCTTGGACAATTTACTGGAAATGAACAATTGGATAATGTCTAAAAATTAAATTTTGAGAAAAGGCTATAAAGACACACATCCCAGGGATTTCATAAATTAATCAGTCATGAGCTCTCATTTTTCAAGTCTTGGTGGAGGTGAGAGGAATTTTTCAAAGCCAGAAAAGAATAAAAAATGACTATTTTGGGAAGCAAACAAAAATATTGACCCAAAAGGAATAAACTGCATTTATAAAGCCATTTTTATAACTAGATAACTCATGAAATGATACACAAACCTCTTTTAAGTCTAGAGTACCCAAGAGCATTAAGGAAACTTCAGAATCTTGGATCGAAAAAACTAACAATAGCAACAACTTGACTTAATGAAAACTCTGAAGCTTCTGACTTTGTGTGATAATTTCTGAATATCCAGACATTTTTCTTAAATATCCATCATGTTGTTCTTGGAAAGGTGAAGGCTTTTAAAAATCTTCAGTATTATTTGAATTTATGTAATATTTTTATCTACTGTGCATGTCTGTGTAAATTAATTTTTGAGTTGGAACTTTATGCTGTTGATAACATCATAATTTACATTTTAAATATGTTATCTAGGTTATACATACCTTAGTTTCTAGACACAAGACCAATTATAAAAATTCATGCTGAGAGATGTTTCAACATTTGAAATAGAGAATAGCATTAAAATGCAGTATCATTTGTGTGCCTTCATAAGTGTTCCACATAAGAAAATTTCCAGATAATAAGTTACCTGTTCCACAGGCAAAACTTTTTTTAGAAAGAAAATATCCTTAATTTAATGGGATTTTCCCCTTATGTACTTCTTCTTTAATATGTTGTTTAACTTTTTTCTTAATGACTCAGTTATCATTAAGAATATTAGTTATCATATGTTACTGTAACAAACATTTGCCCTAAGGGGATACTGAGGAATGTATTAAAGTGATTTCCCCTTAAAATAGAGACATCAGGTCTTCTGCATTTTTTTGGTTCATATTTTTAATAGTTTTGGTTTGGTTTGGTTCTTTCTCTGCTCAGGAAGTTTAACTATCACTTCTAGTTGCTATCCATGTGACCTTTTTAGGATGTTAGGATTTCTTTTGTCCTCCTTCTGCTTTATTTCTTCTGGTCTGCACTGGAAACGATGCTCAAGTTTGTTAGAATTGTGTCTAAAATAAGAGGAACTAATAACTTGTGTTCACATGGTGCTTTAGGGCTTACAAAACATATCTCTCATTGCAGGGCCATGGGGCCAGCAGTGAAACTAATATACCTATTTTAAAGATGATGAAACTGAGGATAAACTCATTTTATTTATGATTGGGATGCAGAGAAAGAAGACTGGATTTGGAGGTGGAGGAACTGGGTTCAAAAATCAGAGTTTCTACTTACTATCTATATGACAGAGCAAATCATTTGCTTTCTTTGTGCTTGTTTCCCCATTTGTAACAATTAAAAAGGTTGAGTTTAGGTGACCTCTGATGTTACTTACAACTCTAAATCTGACATGCAAGTTACTAAATGTAAAAGTCTGGAGTGAAAAACCTTTTCTCTAATACCAAGATACCCCAGTATCACATCTAGCAAGGGTAAACCTGAAGGACTTTCCTATGACTACAATGCATGGACTTGGGTACACATCTATTTGGACTGCTCAAAGGCTCCTTCTGAGATCTCAATTATCTTGTTCATAGCTGAGGTTTCTAGAGAAGTGACCTGTATGTAGATAGATCAGGAGCTACTGCTCAACAAAACAAGATCCCCAGGTACAGAGGCTCTCTAATCTATACTGAGATGTCTGATCATTAAGTAATAAATGAAAAATTAGATTACTTTCTTTCATAACTCAGAGGAAAAGAAAAAAAGATGCAGTTTTCCATAAATAAGAACCTCATTAAATTGATTTTTGGAGGTGCTACTATTATTAAATGCATGTAAATAATACAAGAAAAAAAAACCCAAAGCCAATGTTCCTGGAGAATTGATCTAGCTTTATCATTAATGTTGGCCCTTCGGACAGAAATCAGAGTAGCAGCTTTTTTCTTAGATGACTTGTCTTTCATCAAGCAGATTCTAGCAGGTTTATTCTCTAACAAGACCAGCAATCTTTCTTTCTGACATTTTGTCCCAATGTCAATAAAGGTCTTGTAGAACAGCCTCACTTTTCTTTCCATAGATGTGAGAAGTAGGAACAGTTAACTGTCGTGGAGGTGGTCTGGCACATGCCCAAAGTGACTGAGATGGTGACTTTCTAAGCGGAGACGGCTAGAGAGCAAAGTAAAAGCACAGATGCCATGTCTGTCTCCTTCTGTACCTTGAACCTGTCCCTCCTTTGCAGATGCTCTGAAGTGAAGGCTGGCCAGTTCTAAGCATTATTTCAGGCAAACTGCTCAGCAGTCTACAATGCAGTATAATCCTCAAAGACCCTGAATCATCAATTATTGGGATTTCACTGCTGTTTGTATGGTCTGATCAAAAGTTATAATTGTAGTGATCCTTGGAAGCATGAAGGTATGGAAGTATGACCTGTTGCTATTAGATGTTTACTGAGCCCAAATCACAAGAATCACAACAGTGAATTAAATAGTTTTTGAAGTAAATTACTTCTCAGCAAAAACAAGCAAGCAAACAAACAAAAAAGCTGGACTACTGCCTTGAGTTTTCTCAGTTTTCTGGTTTCTAGCCCATCAGAGATTAAATAACAAAAGAAAGGGCATCATCTTGGGTAGGTGTTTGAACAAATGAAAGTCATAAAAGAGGGTTTCAGGCTAAATTGACCAATTGACCAAATTACCAATGTACAGAGTGTGCCTGAAAAGCATTTGTCATCAAGAAGACCCAGAAGTCAATGAGTCCTTAGTATGAATAAAACTCTTGTTTTTGATATGCAAACATGGGGGATTTATGACTCAAAGGGCAAGACGCATAAAATGCCATAACAGATATTATTTCAGAGGAGTGCTAATATCTATTCATGCATTTAAAGGGACTATAATCGATTCCAGTCACACTTTTTTTTATCTTCCAAAAGACTGAGGGAATTTAGAGTGTGGGCAAGGTGCAGGATTGATGGTCAAAGGCATGAAAAGCCCCAAACCCTTTATAGCTTAGGTGGAAACATTACCAGCATCATACATTTAAAAAAATCCATTAATACCAATATTATAATTAGTGAAAATCATACCAATTAGAATTTAAGCTTCTTGAAAGCAGAGACTGTTCTGTTTTCTCTATCTGTATCTCAAGAGTTTAACATAGTGCTCAGCATAAAGAACTTAGTAAAATAATTGTTCATTTTATATCATTTCATTCAATTCAATAAATGCCCTTTTCATGTTAGTGCAAGGTATTTATCTAGGAATGTATAAATATTTTTGCACCAAATCTGAAGCAAGCCCCAGAGAAAAAAGATTTGTTTACAGAAATGTGAAGATTTTTAAAAGAGAAAAAAAGAAAAGAAGTACATAATAAAATAACGAATGGATCTTGGTGGGATGGGAGAGGAGAGGAGTTCGGTGATGCATTGGTCCTGGACAAACTGTCACTGACCCTGGGCTGAAAAAGAGAATGGCAATTTTGATTGCCTTTGGGAGATTGTATAATTCTGTTAATGACTCCAATATTCTTCCGACAATAAAGTTCCATCTTTTCAACACTCATTTCTTGTGGTAATGATATATTACTAAATGCTAGTTTCTGAGAGACTAAAGTTGAAGAACATTCAAAGGAAAATGGAAAAGCATATACTGGGATTTAATAGTGTACAACAGTATACAGGAGGACTTGTGCTAGAGAAACATTTTGAGAGAAGGTATCAAATAAATATATTCATGGGACGAAAAGAAAAGACTAAAAATGGGCAAAGTCACATAAGGAAAGTGGTGGATAATTGATGAATAGTTCAATTGTTTTACTGATAAATTAGCAATGTCCAGAGAAATCTGAAAGAAGGTCTTTAACATTTGCTTGGACATCCTGTTGTGGATTTAGAGGGAGGGATGGACAGGAATGTCATAGGATAGGCCAGGACAGGGGAACCTGTACCCTCGAGGCCACCTGTGATCCTCTAGGTCCTCAAGTGTGGCCCTTTGACTGAATCCAAACTTCACAGAACAAAGATGGCAGATATAGATATACTTTGATATGTATCACTTAAAGGAATATCAAACTATGGATCCATGCAGTTTGTTGAAAGATATAGTATTTTTCAGAATTGCAATAACATCAAAACAAAAACCAACCAGTTATATATAGTGAATTTGACATCAGCAGACATGTGGTAGAATCTTATCTCTGCCATTTACTGTCTAACTTCAAGTAAATTACTCTTCCTCTCTGATCTTCAGTTTCCTAATCTATAAAATGAAAAGACTGAACTGCATAAATTCTAAGGTTTCTTTCAGGTTAAGCATTCTGAGCCTGCCTAAGGAAAAATTGGAGAACTGTAGTTTTAGGTATAAGGCAGCAGTATGGGATAGGGACTGAACTTGCATTCTATTACTACAGGAACACAGTAAGAATACTCCCTCTACTGACACAGGTTCACCATTCTATCTAATTTAGTCTTAAAAAGTCACCTAGAATTCTAAGAGATGATTAAGTTATTTGCCCAGAGTCAGATAGGCAGTATGTGTCATAAGTGAAACTTGAATCCAGTCTTCCTGGCTTTGTGGCTTCAAGGTCAGCTCTCTACTACACCAGGTTGCTGCCCCCACCCCTTTTCATTATCCTAATTCTACTTTTTACTCATATTATTGGTTATTGAGTTCTTAGGAGGTTATATACTTGTTTGAGTGTTCTATTAGGCGGAGATCTTAGTTATCCTAAAGTTATGCTAAAAAAAAACTCTGGCTATTCTCAATGGGAAAGATAAGGGAATTATCAGCAACAGGTAAATTGCTGTCAAAGTAGTAGTAAGGGTGTCTAGGGAACAAAAATTTCAATACTGTCTTGGTTGAATTTGTGAGAGGATAGATTTTGGAGATCTTTTATCCTAGCTACTATTTTGAAAGGAAATGGGTGTTAATGTGTTATCATTTTCACTGGTGTTTTGGGAAAGAGACTATGTTTAAAATAAAAGCAGAGAATTTTGTCCCAGTTTAATTCAAGTTAACACTTGCAATTATTGGAGCGTTAGTCAGGAGCAAAGCAGTTAAGTAAAAATCATATGTTGTCTTTCAGCAGCTCTGAAAATAGACTGAATCTATCACAAGATAACTGGCATGTTAAGATCTGAAAGAAGTGGAAAACATCACTAAATATGTTTGTTTTATTTATTACTTAATTTTAAAAAATGTTTAATATCTACACAATCACTGTCACCAGAATTCAGATGGATAGATAGATATAGGTAGATCTAGACATAGGGAACTTTCCATAATCATATAACGAAAACAAAAGTTCTATTCAAGGAATGGTAGGGCTAATTAGACAGTTTAAATGCTAACTACAAGTATCTACTTAGAGTTTGATGCTAAAAAGATTTTCTTTTATCCAGGATGGTGGGATGAAGAAAGTGAAGGGTAGGGTAGAATTTTTAATCTTACTTCCATCTATATTAAAGAAAACAATCTTACCATCAGTTTAAGTATTGATTAAATCTTTATTTTCGTCAATTGAACCTAAGTGCCTTGAGGGGAGGAACTGTTTTCATTGGCATGTAGGAGGTGGTTTAGCAAATGCTTGTTGCATTTATGAAATTATATTTGCATTTAGATAGGTAGTAGCTTGGACTGATGGAAGAATGCATACCTTCTGTCAATATCTTTCTAACATCAGTGATGATTTTATTTGGTTTGAGTAGGTATCTATCACCTACTGCTATCTCGTTTGGGAGAAAAGGGATAAAAATTTTATGTAAGAAAACTACTACAAGGTTATTGAAGAATTATAGGGCTGACTTTCATCAATTTCAATTGCAAGAACTTTAGGATTTACTTTCCTATTACCCAAACGACCAAATTACTTTCCTCAAAATTTTCATGTAACTTAATAGTTGAAGTTTTTCCATGGAATTAATGAAATCAAAGCTTCCCTTTGTATGTGGTCTCCCATTTCAAGGACTATTCTGTTTGGTACAGATGAGATAAGATTCTAATTTCACACCAGTCCTTACGAAATAGGTTAAGAAACTCAATGTATTTCTTGCAATATATCCAGGTGTCAAAGCCAAAAAGATTACAGAACGCTAAGCATTTGTTAGTACTACTTCTTCACAAAGTTTTACTTTAATCTTGAATGCACTGTAATGTGTGGACTGCATTTTTTCTACAAGATTCCCAAAAGTTCCAAAGGACTGGCTGACTTTCTGGATCTGATTTTCTTCCCTTCTTTTGATCAGTGTATCATTCAAAATAGGCTTATGGTAAATCCAAAGGGAAAAATTCCTTTGTTCTTCAAGAAAGAGATGTCTCTTTAACTGATAAGAAATTTTTTGTGCTCTGTTTTATGAAGACTGTCTCCCAACACTTACAGGAAATAGGCTTCTATTCAACAAACAAGAATTAAGCACCGATTGCATGCTCGGCCCTAGGGAAGGTTCTTGGTTTTAATAAGACAAAGTCCCCATTCCAATCACACTTACATTATGCTTTCCAGGGCAGGACTGAGACAAGGTCCCAGGAACACAAGGTGAGGTCAGACTCAGAATGGTCTGGCTGTGGCAAGCAGCAAACCTGGACCCTGATCTTGGGCAAATCTATTGCTGATTAGTCATAATCATACTAAACATAGGTGGGATAGGAGGTTAGTATTAGGAATAAACATTAATATTAGTTCAGTCAGATATGATAGAGGGCTCTGTTCTACTGATTCATGCTTGTACCATCTAGTAGCCTCAGAAACTCCCTGTAAGAGAACCTTCTCTGATAAAACCTGAAGTCTGGCTGAAATCCTTTGTGCTCTGAGTTCATTATCCTGGATGTAACTTGTTTCCAAATAGTTGTTTATATATTCTGTAGTCTCCCCCTTTCAACTGTGAATTCTGAGAGTGGACTGCCTCTTACCTTTCTTTGTGTCCCCAGGGCATATTGCTTGGCACATAATAAGCACTTAACAAATATTTATAGTCTGTCTGACTCCTCTTAAGAGGAAAGTAAAAAGCTTTCTGATTTTTAAAGGTTCTTTGCCGTTTATCACCCTTGCCCCTGGGTTAGTCTGCATCGTCATTATCGTTGCCTGCCTGCGTCCCCTAAGAGTTTTCAATTTCCATATCAGATGAAGGCAGAGAGCAGATCGAGCCTAAATTCAGCCTCCATAGAGGTAGGAATGTCTATAATCTCAGAGGATCTAAAAATGTGAATGAAGGAGGAAACTGGGGATTGTTTTCTCCACTGGAAGACCTGTCCTCTTTGAGTTACTGGACCAAAAGAAGATGCTTATTTAGGGCTGATAGACCTGATAGAAGGGGTGCCATGGTAGGACAATAACTATGTGACTGTGTGGCTGGCTGATAGCCCTACTCCTTCTTCAACCAATTCAACTTAACTCAACGATGAATGATTAAGCACCTAATATAGACAAAGACTGATAGTAGGACATGATGATAGAAAGCAAACAGTGAAATCAACTGTGTTCCCAAGAAGCTTCCATTCTACTGGAGGAATACAACATGTGCCTATTTTTTATGAGCAAATTTTACAGAGAAAATACAAAATAATTCAGGAATGGTGAGCATAGTAACAGCTGGGAGAATTAGGAACCTCCTGAGTTAAGCACTAGAAGAAGCCAGGATGTCCATGACTGACCACATTAGGGTTTGTGCACGAGTTTGTAAAGGGTATGGATATACCATAGAGCATTCTCTATTCTACATTGGACAGTCAGTTCCATTACTAAATGTATTGATGTTTATCAATTAAGTTAATTAGATAGATGTACTAGTTTTTTTTCTCCCAAGCTAGATAATAATCTTGATAGAAGGGATACTTTCTCCTCTGCCTCTGCATTCCTCTTGCACACAACACCATAGCTACCTCAGTGTAATGAATGTTTGTTGGGTGACTGATACACAGAAAGCAGAGGTAGCACTGGACGGGGGATTAAATACTCTAGGTTCAGTCCCCCAGTATCACTACAGTACTTAGTTGTGACCTTTAGCAGAATACCCCACTTAACCTCTCTAAATCTAATCTCACCTCTAACTTAATCTTTTTTAGTGCCACAGACCCCTTTGGGCATTCTACTGCTGCTGAGCTTATTATCTCCTCAGAATGGTGCTTTCAAATGCATAGAATAAAAATAGTATTATAAAAACAACCAATTTTATATCAAAATACCTTTTAAAAAAATAAGCTCACAGACTTCAGGTTAAGAACCCTTGAAAATAAGGTGTTTGAACTAGATAATCTCTATGACCCCTTCCTATTCTATCAATAGAGAAAAGGGAAATAGATAAAAGATGTTTATTACACAGATGATATAGAGTACTTTAAAACAGAATTGCTTTAAACTGAAAAAGTTACCATCATGAAAAAGCACAGAGCTCATCATCCAGGAACTTTAATCCTAGATCCTAAAGCCTAACCCTAATCCTAAATGAAGACTGGGCAGAGGTAGGTAAATAGTTATGTGAATAATTCTGTGAATAACTATGATTGCATACCCACAAGAAGAGGCATGGCCATGCCTTCCGTACAAGTGATAATCAATGTAAACTTTTTGAATGATTGACTGTTTAGGAGAGTTAGTGCAGAGCTATGAAAAAATGATAATCATCAAGGAGTAAGAAGTCATGCATTAGACTACGGAGACAACCTTAGAATTCCACCAATAGAACATAGGTTGCAAGCTAAGTCCCCTGGCTTGGCCATGTGCAGAGAACAGACAATATAGAGTTCTAGCAGTTACTGTATTGCCATAACTGAAATGGGATAACCAAATTGGGGAGTCATAAGAAATGTATGATTTGACTGAAATATTGCCTCAGTAAAAATGTAATAACTCAAGTTCACTGTTATGGTGGAAAGACGCCCCTCCAGGATAAATTCATTACTTCCGAACTCACCACCATAGTGCTAATTCAAGCCTTGATTGATACCATCTCCTTTAGCCTCCTTTGGTTGTTGATTGGAAGGTTGGAGGACAGAGTACAAATCTCTTCTTGATACCTTCTGTAGTAGAGGGCAAAAACTGAACTCTCAGATAACTCCATTTTGCATCTGCTACCCTGCCTGGTTTCAACTCCCCAAAATAGTTGCCTCTGTGTCAGGGATCCCATGGTGTCCTCTTTTCTGCCACACTTCTTTCCTGCCTCCTTTTGTGTGTTTTGTGTCTCCCCCTTTAGACTGTAAGCTTCTTGAGTACAGGAGCTGTCTTTTTACTAATTGTATCTGCAGCACTTGGCACAGTGACTGACATAGAAAGCACTTAAGAAATGTCAATTGGATTGGATTGGAAATATTCCTGGACTCGGAGTCATGAGAAGGTGGGTTTGAATATCATCTAGGCCATGTATTAACTAAGTAGTACTGGACAAATCATTTGAAGCCATTAAACCATTCATTTGTAAAGTGGGTATAAAAATGTCTGCCTTATCTCCCTCAGTTGTTTCTTGTGAAGAAAACACTCTGCAAATCTTAAAACTTTAAGTAGACTTGAATTACGTATGATGACGATTGGGAAAGTGAAGCAGTTGACTTGCCTGATCCACCACTACAGAAAAATGGAATTGCTCTTCTTAGTGAAGATTGTGGTCTGAAAGGCAAATTGCAAACAGGGCAGGCCTTTCATAGAGCAGCTGCAGTTACCAATCCAATGAGACATTCCATGTGTGCTTAGTGTGGGAAGGGCTATTTGTCCCACGCTGGTCATTCCAGCTGCATCTGTACAACTAGATTGCAATCACCATCACTACAGATATTGTAAAAGACTGTTAATGTATGTGCTACTTCTTCAGAATGAGCCTTTTCTTGAAGGGACTGGATTTCTAGGATTCTAATCATATAGACTTTGAGAGTTGGATGGAAAGGTTGAGATAGGCTAGTTGAATACCCTCATTAAACAGATGTGGTAACTGAAGTTCAGAGAGGTTTAGTGATTTGTTAAAAATCACACAGCTCAGTACTCCATGAACTGCTCCTGCAGCTTCTCGCTTTGTGAGAGCAGACAATCTCTGCTTTCAAGGACTTTAGTTTCTATTGGAGGAAAAAGACAACATAGAAAGAGGAGTTAAGAAGTGAAAGTGACATGGAGGGGCGGAATCTACATTCAGGTGGAAGAGTGAGGAGAAAAACAGCCAGACTGCACCTGGCATGATTAGGAAATAACTAAGAAGACTGGCCTACCTAAAGACTAAGGTTTGTAAGTGAATATTTTAGAGCAAGCCCATTTAACCATTATCAATGGGTAAGTAAATAAATGTTAAGTGTTTTACTTAATATTTATTTTATTTGAATCACTATCAATTTTTAAATGAATGGATCTCTAGACTTCTTGAATGGGCATTATTTGGGAAAAAGCAAATGGCAGGGAATAACCTACTTCTTCTAGCTTACTAAAGGAGATTATGGCCCTTATTCAAGCTTAGGTTCAAACCACAATATCTAATTCATGGCAATTGATAGAAAGAATTAGGATAAGAATCTGTTGTCCCAGAGATAAAAGTAAACTGATTTTTCAGTTTCTTCATGGAATTTTCAGAGACATGGTACACCATACAATTTAACAGTTTACTCTGGAGAGTCTACATCACGGGTTCATTAACAAGTCTATGGCTAGATTTCAGGGTGTTCATAAATTTGGACTAGAAAAAAATACTACTTTCTCTCACTTCTAAATTAAATTTAGCATTTCCTTCAATTATTTAAAAAATTCTGTGAAGAGGCCATTCTGTATACTTTACCACACTGCCAAAGGGGTCCATGATAGAAAAAAAGATGAATATCTACTCTGTTCATCATTAGAGTTAAGGAATGGTAGTGTGATAGTGGAATGGGCTAGCATTAAAAGGTGGATGAAGCAGAGACCAGAAAGAAATAATAGTGGGAAAGAAAAAAGATGGTAATGAAAGGATTTTGTAGAGAAAGTCATAATCTCCTCTGAAACATTAATAAGAGCAATCTGACAAATCCAAAAGCCCCAGTGTTCCTTTCTATCTACTATCTGACAAAAAAATGATTTCTAGTTTCTCTGTATCTTATGAAAAGAGAACTCATGGGAACATTTCTTGGGATTTCCTTGTAATACTGTACTTGAGGAGATGTCTCACAGTATCACACTTAGGTCAAGGCCTATGGGAACACCAGTGAATTAATATTAAAACTTGAATTTTGTAGGTTCCCCAAAGATTTAATACTCTAAAGAAATTTTAACATGTATGAATTTCTCTTGGATATTCAGGGTCCCTTGCCTGAGAAACCAGATTCTCATTTCACTAAACACAGAATTGAAATGGATTCCACAAAATACTCAAGATCGGATCAAAGAATCCCAAACTGGGATAGCACCTCATATAACCCATACCTCACCAGCTATTATCTCAGCAATACTCCCTATAAGTGGTCATCTGTCTTCTGGATGTCTGGAAGGAGGCTACCTGGTCACTTCAATGGAGGTAATAGTCCAATTCAAAGTCCAGAAAAAATCTTGCAGATTCAGAAAGGGGAGGAAGAAAGTGCCAAATTAAACACAGCTGAAATTAAAAAGATATCTATGTATACTGCAACATCTTCAGCTGCATCTCCTAGAACAACTTTCCTCAATTCAATATTTGCCAAAACAAAAGGAGAAATTGATGATGGGAAGAAAAACATACTAGATGACCTCAGAACACAGGTTGTTGAGTTATCGAGTATTGTAAAAGCAATCAAAAAGGAACATGGGAAGGAACTAGAAAAACTCAGAAAAGAATGGGAAGAGGAGAAAACAATTAGAAGTAACATAGTGGTAGAAATAGAAAAGCTGAAAAACCTAGTCCTGTCTACCTGAGAGAAGTGTGGGATAAACTCAGTGTACTTCTTTGGCTAGGGATTTATAAATGAAAATATGAACTGAAAACTGATTAGGTTTACTTCCAAGTAACAAAAGATTTTTGGTGTGCTGTAGGAAAAAAATGAGTACATGAGTTTTCATGTCTTATAGAAGGGAAAAAATGAAAATAATGTATTTTATTTTACTTGCCAATATGAAAAAGAAGTCTTATTTCCTACTGTGCTGGAATTGCACCCTCTTTTTTTTCCTGTTTTGCTTGAAAATAGTACTGAATATGTATAAAAGGAGAGGAAGTTGGTTATTAAATACTGACTGTAATTTTTAAAGAGATCTATACTATAAATAGGTTAATTCCAGGTAACCTGTAAAATAGACTCTGGGAGGGACCTATTAGTTTAATAATCACTAACTTGTAGTGATTACTTTTCCCATGATGCAACAGGGACATAGGATATTTATATATGTATATATCTTTCCCAAGATTACACTGTTGTGCCTATATATCTGCAGTGCTGTTTATCATTTGGGTGACAAAATAAGAATGTGTTAGCTATAAAACAGATTAATAAATCACATGTGCACATTATGAAATAAATTTGATAGCTGAAATATTTCATGCCACTTGCACTATAGGGTTCATAAAAATAATTTATTAAACTATATTTCAAACATTAAGCATATTTTTTAAAAAGATTATGTTAAAAATAAGATTTTTAAAAATCTGTCAGAGTTAAGAGGCCAGTAAGCTTTCCTTCGGTTCATTGTACCTAGAAACTGCAGCACATTTAACGTAAAAACATCAGCCTTATTGCTCTGTTTCTTTGCTTATTTTGTAGACTCAAATATTACCTAGCCTATGGTCTTGCAATTTAATCTTGTCCCTTTTAAAATGCCATTAATAAAACAAAATACAAACCTTTGGGAAATTTTTATGAGATCATACTTTCAGAGCAGTCAACTCATCATGTAAATATTCAATTTAAGAAATAGTATTTACCTAATTAAACTAAGAAGCTTTTTGGAGTTATTTTGAACTGTTGAATAGACACTAAATTTATTAAAAAATGCTATTTTACTTTACAGACCATAGTATCACATTTGTTATTAAACCAAATAAGATTCCTTTTCAAAATTACATTTTCATATATCACATGGTCAACAAAGAGCTCTTTTTAAATTTGTCAACCTCAACATAGTTTTGAAATATATATCTCAATAATATGTCAAAAACCTTCAAATATGAACATAGTCCTGTGTAAGATTTATGGATTTTACTGGTAACTAATATCTTCTAATAAACAATGCTGCAGTTTAGGGCTTAACTCCACTGTAGTAAATGGTTAGTGGTTTTCCAGTGTATGAAATTATAAGACACAGGTTGTGGGGTGGCAGAGTGTACATCAGAATGTTATCATTTTTTTTTCTGTTATTCCAATTTAAAACTCAATACAACTTTTTGCCTTAAAATTTAATTTTGTAAAAGTGAAACTTTTTTTCTGACACAAGCTAATCAATATACTGATTCATATAGATATTGAAATAATATATAATGCTGCTTTTGAGGTAGCTGATCTTTGGTTAAATGTATGTGTTGCCTTATTATGAAGGTCATAGACTCTTGTTCTAGAGAAATCACCACTAATCAAATTAAGTACCAGTATTCCATGTGCATTTTTAAAATGACCAAGCAAATGAATATATATATATATATATTTGGTTTTTATATCCAAACCTTTCCCCCAAACATTCCTTCTCTTCCACCTGGTTTTAATGACAATGTTAAAAGGGGGAAAATTTTTAAAGTCTTTATATTCTAGGAATCATCTTTGTTTGAAAGTGTATTTGAGAAAGTTTTTCCATTTTCTTCTTGGGAAGAAATTGAGAAATTAAATATTCTTTCCTTGGTTTGCTAGTAGTTAAGATCATTCAAATCTTGATTATAATACATCAGGATGATGAACTTTTTTTTAAACATGAGATTTTCAAAAAAAATTACATAGGAAAGTCCCTGGTATCCATTAGTTGCCCTTTTCCTAACTTCCTTCTTGAATAGATAGAGAAAAGAAAAGCAGTTGTCTTAAATGGTCTCAACTTATCTCTTGATAAGTTCACCAATACAGTTTTGGGATATAAACAGGATACCACTAGAAATTCTTATTTATGGGAGCTATATCATCAAATTATGTAGAATGTGGAAATACTATATGTAGTATGTGGAATTCACATTCTGAAAAGGGGTGCAATTTTCAGGCATTGATTGTTTAAATGAGCCATAAGCATGAACTTTTGAGTCAAATGTGTAATAATATCGATAGTGGCTATTATTGTACTGAACCATCTGAGAACGTACTGCATATACAGGTATGCTATAGTTTTTGAAATAGAATAAGACAATCAGTTAAAATTAGAAATGAAAGATGTTGACAATAATAAAATGGCCTTGTTTTGCTGTGGCAATAAAATGATCAAGTGCAATGACTTGATTTAATAAAACTAATCTTTCAAAAGCTTCTGCTGTATTTTTAACCATAAAATGTCCTAATGTAATGCATTCCTCCCCTTTTTTGCTGCTGTTGCATATTGTGTTGGATTTGATGAGTATTGCAACATTCCAAAATGTACTGGGTTCATAAATCAGTGTAAACATATTGATGTGTTTAGATACTGTATAATGCATGTTTTCTTGGGAAAGGAAAAAAAATTCAAATAAAATGGAAGTACTACTAACACATACACACATACCTACATATATGTTATAGATATGTATTTATTAAGCCTAGTAATATACTAGGTATTTTGGGGGCCATGTGATGCTTTATTTATATTGATCAATTAGTCTACTGAAGACTTTTTATATTTTTTCATAGAAACTATTGCTTAGTCACACCTCCCCCATCTTACTGTGTATAATTGATTTTTCTTTAGCCAATTATAGTATGCCCCAACAACCTCTCCCCTCACCCAAATGAATTTACCCCAGGTGCTAGAATTTCTATAAGACTCTATATGCCTGGGTGATTACCTATACACAGTAAATTAAATAATACAGGAAATTTGGAGTTTTGGTCTAAAAAAGATTCAAGCACTTTCACTGTACTGGGTATGAATAATTTGAGCAATTTTCCCTCTAAATTTGAAGTTTTTTTAGAACTCAAATATAAAACTGCACCTGGAAACACTGACATTCCATGATTTGAAACTTATTTTTTGTATGAAAACACACTATCATGTCTAACATATTAGCTTTATTCCTAGCTTGAGACCTACTAATCTGACAAGAGACATTTTCCTTGGATTTTATGAGCTTATATTCATTCAACTTACAGTAAGCCTTTCAGATGCTAAATGAAATATAAAATTATTAACTATATTCCTTTGGGAATAATGCTATATATTAACCATCACCCCTCACCTAGTTGAATAAAATGCTTAGAATAAAGCAATTATGGGTGAACATGCAAGTAGAAGAAACACAAATAATTTATTAAATTAAAATAGTGTCTCAAATAAGTTGAGACAATACTCTGTCAAGTTCCTGAATATTTATTGTGCTGTCTTTTTTTTTTTTTTTTTAGGAATTAATCAATCTCCACTAAATATTACTCCTTTTAAAAAAGCATATTACTTAGGAATAAACGCTCTCTTTTTTCTCTCTATACATGCATATATACGTATATGTAGAATTGCTGAAAATATGCAAATCCAGCCAAATTTCACAAGCTCAATGAAGCTGTATTTGTATATATGTGTGTGTATACCTATAGCATATGTGTATTGAATATAGTATAAATTCACAGAAAATAAACTATATATGTATATGTGTGAGTGTGTGTGCATATACACATACACACATAATTTCCTATGAATGTGGTAATTGACAATTTAGTGTTTGAACCACATTAAAATTGACAGGGGCCATATATAATTAAATATATATTAATGTTTATTTCTAACAACCTCAAAATACTATGTTCTTGAACACTTAATATCCATCTCTTATCACCAAGTATTAAGGAAACAAACTATTATTGAAAACAGAAGTGTTAACACTAACAGACTTCACTCATTAATTTATTTATGGTCTCTGATGAAAAATGCACAAAGATGAAGAGATTCACATGAAAATAGATGGTATACACTTGCGCCTATACTGGAAAGAGCACAAAACTTAGCAAGAGAAGATATGAATTCAAAGAGCCGGTGGTGACACACTAGCTGTACAAAACTGAGTACCTCACTTAACCTCTCCAGTCCCTGTTTACTCATCTCAGTGTGGACACAATCTTCACACTACCTTCTCAGGGCTGTTCTCATGTCCCAGTGAAAAGCATGAGAAAGCACATTAACAGTTGAGAGTGCTCTATGAATATGAATTATTGAGACATATATTAAGTTATGATTAAATGAATTTATTCAGTTATCTAGACAAATTTCAAAATTTAAATATACTTACGTAAAATTCAACCTCATTATAACTGTAAATCTGGGTATTTTTAGGAACTAGATCCATTTTGCCTGAAAAAGGTATTATTTTGCTTTACTAAAGTTTTGGAAGCACCTAGTTGCAAAGAAAAGTCCCAGAGAGGTGAAAAATCCTTTTTCAGGGTTATACATCTAGCAAGGTGGGGCCTCAGGAAGATCCCCCAACCCTTCTGACTAGGAATCATTGTACCACATTAATGAGCCCATTTTGCCCCTAAAGATATAGCATGAATTATGAAACTTGTGACATTTATTCCAGTGCATATATTAATAGGTTTATTTCAGTGTCTCTCTCAACTAATTTCATGAACTAAATTAATTCGCCTTCATTTTACATTTTCTTTAGGAAACGTGCTTTACAATTGCCATCTGCCTCCTCATCAATTTCTAAAACCAAGAACGGCGGCATATTTGTGAAACGGTGTCCTAATGCAATTCAATTAAATGAGAAAAATGTAATGAAACCACAAAACAGATTTGACAGCAAAAATGTGCTTACCTTCATATGTTCCACTTTCTAGGAGAGCACCACTTTTCTCTAGTTCCATAAAGTCCTCAACAGTGATGAAAATATAGTCCACACCAGGGACCTCACCCTCCTTATGTGGCCTTGTGGTACCTGAATCCAGAAACAAAATAAGCAGAATGTGAAATGTTTGTAGTTGAACTTTAGAAAGCTTGCACTTCTGAATGGTGAATAGTGCTTACTCTGTGCATCATTTGTGGTTGGATTCTATATTTGTCTTTCTGTTTGGCAACAGAAAATACTGGAGTGGTAAACATTCAAGTCAGTATACAAAACATCTTTTTTCATCAAAGAGTGCACTGCCATGGAATATATCTGTGTAGCTTTTTTTTTCTTTTTTTCTTTCTTTCTTTTTTTTTTAAACAAAGCCATTATGTTCTTTGTGAAGAGGTGTTTTGAATACTGAGCCAGGAATTGGCTAGCTTAGGAATTTACATATTTCTCTCCTATGAATAGGCTTCTATTATTCTGTCCAGATTTCTGTGTTGTTACATAAATGATACCAAAAGATATTAAAATTTATCAAGTAATATTTTATTTACATGGTCAATAACATATTTGAAGTACTTGTTTTAATTGTATGGGACAGCTAGGTGACACAGTGTGAGGAAGATCTGAGTTCTACTGAGTGGCTTCAGACACTTACAAAGATATCTGTTCCTGGGCAAGTCACTAAAACCCTGTTTCCCTCAGTTTCCTCATATGTAAAATGAAATGGAGAAGAAAATGTCAAAGCACTCCAGTTATCTTTGCCAAGAAAACCCCAAATGGGGTTAATCAAGAGTTAAATTACTAAATAATACTAAAAAACTAAATAACAAAATCCAGCCTTTTGATTTTACATATTTTGGGGAGAGGCAGCTCAGCATAGCAGACAGGAGAGTGGACTTTGAGTTAGGGAGATATGGGTTCAAGTTCTGCTTCTACCATACTTCCTTTCTGATCCCAGGGAAGTTACCTAATCTTTCAGTGACCCAGGCCACTTCCTAACACCAGAAGATTCAGACAAGCTATAAATCTGAATTGATAGAAAGTTTCTCCACATTGATAAAATGATGGGTACAGACTATAGAGGAGAACTTGAAAATTTCACAGACAGATATTTTCACCGTCTATTCAAATCTGCAACCCTCCCTATGTCACTTACATAAGGCATCACACGTAGTCAGAAATAAATGTCTGTAAATAAAGAGGGGACAAATACCATGCGCAAATTTACATAAATGAAATAAACGATCAGCAATTTTTGGGGACAAAAAATAAAGAGTTCATTTAACTTTTCCTCTAAGAATGAAAAAGTATATTTTATGCTTAATTTTTACTTTCATGTTTTTACATTATAGTCTTATAGTCAGAATGACTAAGACTGTTCCTTTAAATCTCTTAGAAGAAAATTCAGACTGCAAATGAGAGGCATATATTACTGTCAGAATTCACAATATGCCAGGAGATTATTCTTGGTTAAGAAAAGAAAGGAGCAAATTTCACTGAAGCTGTTTTGAAAACATTACCCCCTCACCCTCAAAAAAAACTTTATACCTCCCTTGATCATAAAACAAATTTGTTCTTAATAGCATTTAATAGTATTTATTGACTTCTTGTCATTTATGTTTAAACTGTGACATATTGTGTAATGTTTTATGTTCTCACTTATGCTAGAAAACCTACAGCCCCTGCATCTAGCATGAGTAATATCCTTTAATTAATGTTGTTACCACAGACTTAGCTTTCAATTTCCTGTGCTTAACCCTTGTGGATGAACAGTACATTATTAATATATTGAGGTGCTGTTTTTTTTGCAATCAATTTGTTTTCCTGTTTTGTACTATTTTTATGGGAAGAAACACACTCAAATCATTAAGAAAAGAATTATCTCCTGAAGATTCAGTTTTCCTTACTGATTTATCTGTGTATTTCAGAAAGTACAGAAATTCATTAACCACTTTCACTGTGGTAATGCATTTACAACACAGTAGGTATACAGAACCACATCCTGGGTCTCCATCCTCAGGTACTTTGACTTTCTTTTTGAACTACTTTTATATTTTTTGGGGGGTCGTGGCTGTGTACAGTGCACTTTTCCTTTTGGCCAGTTCTTAAAATCAATTGATTTATGTCCATAGTTTTACTCCTGAATATTATGCTGCTTTTCTGTTGCCTCTTCACTCTAATTTACCAGCAAAGCCCAAAACAATGGATCACACATGTGGTGTTAGAGGGAATGATTGAGGTCCCTAGAGATGCAAATCTAATAGATATTTTACAGAAAAAGAAGCCCCAGATCTTACTGGTAGCAATTTATTTTACACTAAGTTCAGTGTTCTTTCCAATCAATCAATAAATGTTTATTAAACTCCTACTATGTGCAAGGAACTGTGCGAAGTGCTGAAAGTAAGACAAAAGAGGGGTGGCAAAAGGGAGTTCTGCCCTCAAAGATCTTACAATCTAATGGAGAAGAAACATACAAACAAATGTACACATGGCATTTTATATAGAGAATAACAGAAAATGATTAACAGAAGGCAGGCACTGAATTAAGAGGGGCTGAGGAAGGCTTCCACTTAAGAAGATGTGATTTTAGTTGGGACTGGAAGAAAGACAGGGAAGTCAGCGGTCAGTATAAAGAACATTCCAGATATGGCTTTTGCAGCACAGAGAAAAAGCCTGAGATTTAGTTTCCATTGTACCACAACTTGGAAGTGAGGTGGAAAAGTCTCTAAATTCTGAACTTAGACTGCAACATCATCACTTCCAAGAATGTTAGGGAAAAGTCCAATATAACAAACCATTAAGCAGTTGCATGTAGAGGTAAGCTTCTTCTGATGCTTTGCCTCCAAAATGTATAAATATTGCAATATCCTCTTCTGCCTTCTGGAATAATTTGTTTCAGGTGGTATAACCAAGATTTTAAAAACAAAAGTTGGCTTCTCACCCTAGAATATAGACCATAACATAAACCAGCTATTCTAGGAGTGAACAACCTACCTTCCAACCTTCCAACCTTCCAACCTTCCTACCTTCCTTCCTTCCTTCCTACCTTCCTTCCTTCCTTCCTTCCTTCCTTCCTTCCTTCCTTCCTTCCTTCCTTCCTTCCTTCCTTCCTTCCTTCCTTCCTTCCTTCCTTCCTTCCTTCCTTCCTCCTTCTCTCCCTCCCTCCCTTAACAGGGTTAGTTCTTTCAAAATGTGATTTGTGACCTAGTGCCCTCTCCATCCAGGTTTCCTTCTCTGGAGACATCCTACCTTATAATACCTTTCCCAAAATAGACTAACCCAAACTAAGGCAATACTTTAGATGTGATTGTCTGACCAGGGAAAATATTGTGTTATTATCTGTTCCTTTACAAGGAAGTTATGCAGCCTACAATAATGTTTTTTGGCCTGTAGTGACACCAAACTCAGAGGTCTCTTTAATGGCCATCTAGGCAAGTCTTATCCATCTTGTATTTTGAGGCTGGTTTTTAAAAGTATAAGACATTGCATTCAATTAGTGCAGGAAGTCCAATGATTCATAAATTATTTCTCATCAATCTATTTTCCAGATTAGTTTTTTTGAAGGGTGGAGGGTGATGGTTGATGTCGTCTATGTTCTTCTCATTTTTCAGTCTTTTGACTTAATCTTACCATTTCTTATGTTACAGAATCATTGAATTGTTTGCGCCAATTGATTTTTCAGAGAGTCCATTTCTTGGGTAATTTTTTTTTATTCTTTGTTTTGTTTTTTTTCTTTCAACTTTTTTTCTTCTAGACTTCCATTTTTAAAAATTAAAATTTAGTTTTTTTAATCTCTTGCATAATTTCTTCCATCAACTGTTGGACTTCTTATGGCCAAGTGATTCTTTTTTTCCCTAAGGTTCTACTTGAACATATTATGGGGTTACTCCTCACCTTTTTTCTTTGTATAACTTGGGCTTCTCTTAACTCATAGTATTTTTTCCACTATATTTCGAGTTTTCTTCTGTTTAATTATATGCATAGCCTCAATTCCTGGATGGGGACTTTATGCCAGGGTTAGATTCTATTGCCTCTCACAGTATTGGAAAGGATGGGAAGGTCCTACTTAGTCCTGAACTAACTGTATTCTGGATGCCCTTGCAGCTCTGACTGGGATGACTGTGATAAGACACTACCCTATGCCACTGCCCTGGATTCTGATTCCATTTCCTGATGGCTCAACATTGATGCTAACCTTGGCACCACCACTGTTTCTTTCTTCTTGTACAATTCCAAAATGAGAATTTGCTCTATCCTGTGCTGGGATGAATATTGAAGATTCTGGTATTTTCAGACCTCCTGGGATATCCTCTAATGTGTAGACTACCTTGTGCCCTACAACCTTACATGCTGCTGTGGCTCCAGTATTGGTAATAGTGGCCAAATGCTTGCTTACAGTGCCAATTCTGTCTGTGTGTTCACTGTATTATCAGAACATTCTAGGATTAAGAATCTTGAACTTCAAGCCCTATATACTAGATCTCACGTTGATTTCTGTCTCTCCTGATGAGTCTTACCTCTGAGCATACACATAATTCTGTCTAGCTTCTTGTAGTCATAGAATAGGTGGAAGTCCTTACTGATATTTCTCTTTATTTTTCTTATTGGTCATTGTTCCATCTGGTGCCCGTTTTAGATTATTTTTGGGGACTTTCTGGGGAAAGCTGGGCTCCCTTAGGTTCATGCCATGCCATCATTTCCCCCTATCTTGGTGTTTTCATTTCCCAGAGGGAATCATTGAGATCTCTACCATCTCCTCCACCATATATAAGGATCAAATGGGATTACAAAAATGGAAAGGAGTTTGAAAGTTAAATGCACTATACAAATGTAAATTGACAACGATGAGGATGATGAAAGAGGGTGTCAGAACACTGAATAGCAATCACAAAACTGAGTTCTGTTCATGTCTCTTTTTATTCTTAGCACAATATCCATCACCAGTATTAAACCCCAAGCAGTTTCTTTAGCGTGGTCTTAATTTCAGAACCTTCATAAATGTGAGATTGCTTTATTACATTGTGTAAAACACACACAGTAGACACTTAGTAAATGTTGGTTGAATTGAATTGAATATCAGCACCAGAAAAACAACACAGACACCCAAAACAAAATAAAATAAAACAAACAACCCTGGCAATTGTGGCAATTTAACATTTGCTTCAATTAGTTTCTAAGCATAAAGATCTAAATTACTTGGGGAATGAGAATGTAGTGAGGGGATAAAAAGAGGATGAAGATGGGCAAGCAGTGATAAAAATCAATTTCCATACTTTGGAATGAGACAAAATATAGGATGGTTCAGTTAGAACTATAGCAAATTCTTTTATCTTCTGTTAGATGGGTGTATAGTATAGACAGAACCTGTGGTTCTCAGTGCATTAAGGTTTGTGACCTTTCCTGAATCTTTTGAAAAGTATGAAACTGATCACATAAAGACTGATTAGTGGATAATTTCATTTCAGTGATAGGCACAGTTCCATGGCCAGTGAGGGGATTAGAAAGCATGCTTTTGGGTCTATGTCTCTAAGAATGGATCTAAAAGATACCAACCTTGGACAATGACAATTTGTAAGGCAATAGATAAAAATACAAAAAAAAAAAAAACAAAACTACTAGTGAGCCATGAATGATGCTTTAGAGAGAAGCCTAGTTTTAAAAATAAAGCAAAATTAAGAAATATTTAAAGCAATGTTACACAATGGGAACTTAGTGCTAAAGGTATTTAACATCTAATAGAATACAGAGCTTTGATTTAAGCAGGAAATTTCCTTATTTTTGAAATGACATAAGGACAGATTTTTTTTTATTGACATATCATGAATACATTTGTGTTAGAGAAACAACACCTAATAATATGTATGCTTTACACAAGTAATATGAAAGGGACTGAAGGAATGAATAGAGAAACTTCTTTCTACTTTACAGTTTTCCTCACCTCTGAAAAAGTAAAGTGAATAGAATTAGGCATCAGACAATCTATGTGTTAAAATGCAAAGGGAAAAAGTACTGAATGAGAAAATGAGAACTTCAGATTGAATTGATACAGATTTTCATATATGAGGCCTTTAACATAAAGGGAGGCAAAGGTAAAAAATTACAAATATTGTATTGAAAAAAATGGCATAATGAAAAGAAATGAAAGAAACCCAAAGCTTTCAAACTACACTGAAGCCTCATTCCCATATATCATAAATACATTCTCCAAGCAGAAAGTTCGAAGGTACTGGATGCAACAAGCATGACTTACACACGCAGACACACAGACACGATGGAATATAACTTGACTTTTTATTGACAGGGGTCATTTAAGCATAAATTATTGTTAAGCATAAGTTAGATCAATCAGAGCAGCTTTTCTTAACCTAATTTTCATCACAGACACCTTTGACAATCCAGGGAAGCCTAAGAACTCTTTCCCTGCCCCAGAAATAACATTTTTAAAAATGCAAAATAAAATGTATACGATTACAAAGGAAACTAATTGTAGTGAAATGCATTTATTAAAATATGTTTTAAAGTCATGGATGCCTCCCCTTACCTCTCTCCACAGATAAGTTTAGTGATTGTGAACCCAGGTTAAGAAGCCTTGGGCTAGACAGAAAAGAAGCAAAATCTATATCCTGTAAGAGTAAAGATGGGGGAGGAGCCAAGATGACGGAGTAGAAGGACTCACATATGCTAGCTCTGAACCCACAGCCCATATATTTCCTGTAAAAAGAACTCCCCACAAATTCTGGAGCACAGCAAGCCACACAGAAACACACTGGAAGAGATTTCCATTCCAGAGAGCCCTGGAAAGCCATCCGCAGGGGTCTGTCGTGCTCCGGACGCAGAGCCCACCCCTGCACGGCCCTGGCTGCAGGGCCCGAGAGGAGTAGATATGAGCAGGCTTCAGGGACGGAATCTCTGGCAGCCGGGAAGGTCCCTCCGCCCACAGATGCTACAGGTCAGTGGGAGAGACTTCTGGGCTGGCCGAGAGGGGAGCGGAGTGTCTCTGTGACTCAGGCCCCATTGGGAGGCAGCGGAAGAGGCAGTGGCAGAGGCAGCGGCAGAGGCCCAGGTCTCCCAGAGCAGGAAGGAGCTTTACAGAAGGTCTCTGCATAAACCCTCTGAGGGAACTGACCCTGGGAGGTGGCCCTGCCCCCACCTGAGCACCAGAACTTAGGCTCACATTGAATAGCAGCCACACCCACAGTTGAAAGCCCTGAGGCTGGGGAGCAGCATTTGAATCTCAGACCCCAAGCACTAGCTGGGCAGAACTAGGCTGGGGTGGAGAGGAATCTCAGAAGTCAAGTAACTGGCTGGGAAAATGCCCAGAAAAGGGAAGAAAAATAAGATGATAAAAGACTACTTTCTTGGTGAACAGATGTTTCCTCTTTTCATTTCTGAGGAGGAAGAACAATGCTTACCATCAGGGAAAGATATAGAAGTCAAAGCCTCTGTACCCCAGACATCTGAAATAGATATCCAATGGGCTTAGGACATGGAAGAGCTCAAAAAGGATTTTGAAAATCAAGTTAAACAGGTGGAGGAAAAACTGGGAAGAGAAATGAGAGAGATGCAAGAAAAGCATGAAAAGCAGGTCAATACCTTGATACAGGAGACCCAAAAAAATGCTGAAGAAAATAACACCTTGAAAAATAGGCTCACTCAATTGGCAAAAGAGGTTCAAAAAGCCAATGAGGAGAAGAATGCTTTCAAAAGCAGAATTAGCCAAATGGAAAAAGAGGTGCAAAAGCTCACTGAAGAAAAGAGTTCTCTCAAAATTAGAATGGAACAGATGGAGGCTAATGACTTTCTGAGAAACCAAGAAATCACCAAACAAAACCAAAAGATGAAAAAATGGAAGAGAATGTGAAATATCTCATTGGAAAAACAACTGACCTGGAAAATAGATCCAGGAGAGACAATTTAAAAATTATGGGACTACCTGAAAGCCATGATCAAAAACAGAGCCTAGACATCATCTTTCATGAAATTATCAAGGAAAACTGCCCTGATATTCTAGAACCAGAGGGCAAAATAAGTATTCAAGGAATCCAATGATCACCGCCTGAAAGAGATCCAAAAAGAGAAACTCCTAGGAACATTGTGGCCAAATTCCAGAATTCCCAGGTCAAGGAAAAAATATTGCAAGCAGCTAGAAAGAAACAATTCCAGTATTGCGGAAATACAATCAGGATAACTCAAGATCTAGCAGCTTCTACATTAAGGGATCGAAGGGCGTGGAATAGGATATTCCAGAAGTCAAAGGAACTAGGACTCAAACCAAGAATCACCTACCCAGAAAAACTGAGTATAATACTTCAGGGGAAAATATGGTCTTTCAATGAAACAGAGGACTTTCAAGCATTCTTGATGAAAAGACCAGAGCTGAAAAGAAAATTTGACTTTCAAACACAAGAATGAGAAGAAGCATGAAAAAGTAAACAGCAAAGAGAAGTCATAAGGGACTTACCAAAAGTGAACTGTTTACATTCCTACATGGAAAGACAATATTTGTAACTCTTAAAACTTTTCAGTATCTGGGTAGTTGGTGGGACCACACACACACATACACACGCACACACACATGTACACACACACATACACACATGCACACACATACAGAGACAGAGAGCACAGAGTGAATTGAATAGGATGGGACCATATCTTAAAAGAAATTAAGGTAAACAGTGAGAGAGAAAGGTAGTGGGAGGAGAGAGGGTGAAATGGAATGGGGTGAATTATATCTCATTCAAGAGGCAAGCAGGAGACTTTTTAGTGGAAGAAAAAAGAGGAAAGCCAAGAAAAAAAACATGAAGTTTACCCTAATCACATTCGACTAAAGGAAGTAATAACATGCACACTCATTTTGGTATGAAAACCTATCTTACAATACAGGAAAGTGGGGCAGAAGGAGACAAGCAGGGTGGGGGGGATGATGGAAGGGAGGGCAATGGGAGAAGGGAGCAATTTGAAGTCAAGGCTCGGGGAGGGACAGGATCAAAAGAGAGAATAGAAACAATGGGGGCAGAATAGGATGGAGGGAAATATAGTTAGTCTTATGCAACACGACTATTATGGAAGTCATTTGCAAAACTACACAGATATGGCCTATATTGAATTGCCTGCCTTCCCAAAAGGAATGGGTGGGGAGGGAGGAATGGGGAGAATTTGGAACTCAAAGTTTTAGGAACAACTGTTGAGTATTGTTGTTGCTACTAGGAAATAAGAAATACAGTTAATGGGGAATAGAAAATCATCTGGCCCTACAGGACAAAAGAGAAGATGGGGACAAGAGAAGGGAGGGATGACAGAAGAGAGTGCAGATTGGTGATAGGGAAAATTAGAATGCTCAGTGTATTGGAGTGGGGGGAGGGGATAAATGGGGAGAAAATTTGGAACCCAAAATCTTGTGAAAATGAATGTAAAAAGTTAAATAAATAAATTTATATTTAAAAAAATAAATAAATCTATGAGCTTGAGATGGAGGGAAAAAAAAGAGTAAAGATGAAATATTCCATGCAATTTTCAGAGTTCCAGCCTATGTTTAAATGAGCTGTCTGTTCTGAAACATGGGAAATGAGCAAAAGTAATGATGCTAAGCTTTGACTACCATCATTTTTTAGAGAAGTTTAACTGATACTTAGGAGTCACTGATAAAAGTAGACTAAAAGACTCCAAGAACTACATCCACCAGCAAAGAAAAAAAACAAAAAAGCAACAATAAACATAATTTTCAAAATATTTAATTCCAGAAACTTAAATAAGATAGTTGTCAACTTTATATAGCAGAAACTATGAGTGATGTGTATTCAAGCACAGAAATGAAGTAAAGTAGTACTATGTAATGTCAGGGTAAATGACAACTATGAAAACTAAAAGTTCACTTTATTTATTATCCTTTTACTGCGTACTATTTAAAGAAGTCTAGAAGCAAAACACCTGGATTTTGAAAATTCAAAGCTCTCCAGTGTATCAGAAAATGATGTAGCTAGCACAGTCCATCAGCATGAATGCAGTTACCTGGTTAAAACCACTTAAATATAAAATTATAGCTTGTTTACATCTATAGGGACCATAAAAATTAAGAAGATGGAAATGATGTGGCATTAAGTGATACTGTAGGTATAAAACAGTTCACACTGTTTGGAAGAAAGAATTTGAATACATATTTCATTCTACCCCTCTATACGCACGCACACACACATATATACACCTGCACACAATAAAGTAATGATGCCCTTGGCATGATTGCTAGAATGAAGGTAGGGAGGGAGAAAGAGCAGATATACAGGTCTTACGAATAGAAAACTTTAATTTCATCTCTTGTTGCTTGCCTTTTCCCCTCCTTGAAGTCATGAGAACAATTACATCTGCATAGTGTTTGCAGCTTCCAAAACACTTTCATTTGCCATCTCTCATTTGTTCTTTCTAACAACAATCTGAGGCAGGCAGAGCAGGTATCGTTACTCCTACTCTGTGTATAAGTAAACCAAGACTTAGGGAACCTAGACAGCACAGTAAACAGAGTACAGGACTGAAGTCAGGAAGACATCCTCTTGACTTCAAATCTGGCCTCAGACACATACTAGCTATGTGACCCTGGGCAAGTCAGTTAACCTGGTTTGCCTCAGTTACCTCATCTGTTAAATGAACTGAAGAAGGAACTGGCAAACCACTCCAGTATCTTTGCCAAGAAAACCCCAAATGGTATCAGAAAGTCAAACATGACTGAAAGGTGATCAACAAGAAATTGAGGCTTACACATAATTACACATAATTAAAAAACTACTTTGTAGAAAACAGATGAGGTAGCATTCCTCAGTTTTAGAAATAAGCAAACTGAGGCTTACAAGCAACTTTTTATAAAAAACTTACAAAGCTAATGAACTGGAAAAGTTCTAGCAAGTCCAATGTTTTACTACACCATGTTGCCTCTCAAATAAGTTAGATATTTAATATGCAGAGTAATAATGTTTAACATATATACATTTCTCACTATAGATCACAGTTTTAAGAATCTTGGAGAAAATAATCTTACCTGGAATGACAGAGTCAAGGCACTAAAATAATTTATATATGTGTATGCACACACATGTAATATATATGTGTGTACATACAGAATGTGTACATAATATAATGTATGTATAAATGTATACATACATATATATATATGCATGCACACACACACACACACTCCCATTATATAGTGGACAAACCTTTGGATTTGGAGTCATAGGATGGGGCTCTAAATCTGCACACAGCGGTGATATTTGTTACCTGTTTGGTTTTGCAAAAGTCACTGTCTCAAGACTTCAGTTTTCTCATATATAAAATGAGGGAGACCTTAGAGCTCTATATGATTTGTAGATTTCTTTGCAGCTCTAAAAAATAATTGACCTTTTAGAACTCATCATCAAAGTATAGATGCCCATACCTATACATGTAGACACATTGGAAAAAAACTCAAATCAAATGACTAAATTTATATGTCCAGATAACATTTGAATCACCATTGTTAGAAGGCTAGATAAAAGTAGCCAAAATGTTACTCATCCAGTTATATTAAAATTTCTTTCTTACCACATTTGATCCAAACCATCAAATTACCATTACATAATTACAAATTATGAAAATGACTTACTTACACACAAATAAAATTCTAACCCTCCAGTATTATTGGCCTTCAGATACTTCAGATTGGCCACATAACATACAACCATAACTAATAAACCCAGAAGAGTAGTGAGTACTAGCTATGAATAGAATAGATATTTGTCTTTGCCTCAAAAGAAAAAAAAATACCAACCAAGGAATGAAAAATTCTTTAAAAATTCTTCCTCAATAATTTCCTTATTTATTCAAGAAAACTGGAAATATGTGCCACTACTGCACTAATTAATTCATCAGTAGGATTATTTTAAAATTCTTCATTGCTTTATTTCTGATTTTCCCTATTTTTTATATTACCAGCGATTGCTGAAAAAAAATTAGCTTTGCAATCCCTAATCCTTGACTCAATCTGTGGTGTTTCAAGATCACATATTGAGGATGAAGCAATCAGCTACTTTTTGTAGAAAATGTGTATTTTTTACTTAGAAGTTTTTATGTTTTTTTCTCATGCAGAATTAATTTGGAGTAGGCCAACTACACAGATAAGTGCACAAGGCACTAAGCAACACAATGGCATTCTATTCCTTGACCTTAGTGTTGTACAGCAATGTTTTAATGGACTGTAATTTTACCATTTTGTTACCATTAGGATCATGAAGTTATATTAAATTTTAATATGTTCATATGTTTCTTTTGTTATTTGTCTCTGAACAGTTCAAAGTACTTCTCAGAGTGTATCTGAGTACACATAACTCCAAAATATCAAGATTAAAGCAAAACATTCTTTTAACCACTTAGGCATATTTTGAAATATTCAATTGTTTGCCAATATGGAAAATATAAAGTGAGTATTGTGTTAGGCTTAAATATATTAGAGAAGAGTTTGGTTAATATCCTATTAAAAAAAAAGAAAAAAGAGCAAGAGATAAATTTAATTCAGCAGATAATTCCTCCAAATTCCATAAAATTCAAACATCACATTTCCCTGGCACAAAGTACCTTCCCCTAAAATGTAGTAAATTAATTGTGAACAGAAAGGATGATATTATTGTACTAAGATGGACCATTGTATTTGACCAGAGTTTTGCCGCGTTTCATTTTAAATTTGTTCCATTGTCGATGTTGTAATTTTGGCTTTACTTTCTTCACTATGCATCAGTTCACATAAGAATTTTTCAGTGATTCTCTTGACTATTTGTACTTGTTATTTCTTACAGGATATTATATGATAGTTATGTTCAATATTCCATCATATTCATAAACTATAACTTGTTGAGACATCTTCAATTGGATATTTTGCTTCTAGCTTTTGAAAGCACATTTAATATTACTATGAATATTTTTGTACATGGTCTTTTCTCATAGTAATAGGCTTTATTGGTATATGTCATCTATGGTGGAATCACTGGATCAAAGGCTTTGAAGAATTTAATAGCTCTTACCTAATTCTAAATCCTTTTCCAGAAGAGCTGAAGTAGTATGCCTTTCTTTTTACAGTCCATCCAACTATGAATTTCTCTATTTTTGATATCTTAAATAGGTATGAATTGATAGCTTAAGATTGTTTTGATTTTCATTCCTGTAATTATTAGTGATTTTGAAGGCTCTCAAATATTTGCTGACAATTTATATTTTTTGAAACTGCTCATATGTCCTTTCCCCACATATATTTTATCTTTGTTCTTGACTTACATATTGCTGGACAGGGAGGCCTGATTACAACCTTATTTTGATTAATTTGTTATATTAGTCCTGTTTCAAAGTGTTGATAATTGGAGAACATCACAATAATATGACTACTGGAATATATTATTTTTAAAAATTAATTTAATTAATTTTTGTTGCATTTTAAACTCCAAATTTTCTCTTTCCCTCTCTACCCTGCACTACATCTAGAAGGCACTATTTAAAGTTCTGTTTAGCAGTTGTCTTCCTTCATGTATCCTTTATAAGTTGGTTTGAGTATTTGCAATACTCAGAATAACTTATTCACAGTTATTCCTCTATTAATATTGCTGTTACTGTATACAATAGTCTTGCTTCTACTTATTTCGCTCTTCATTATTCCATGCAAGTCTTTCCATGTTTTTCTAAAATCAACCTACCCATCATTTTCACAGCACAGTAGTACTTCATCACAATCATATATGATAGCTTGTTTAGTCATTCCACAGCTGATGGGCATCCCCTCAATTTTTAGTTCTTTGACAACACGAAGTGAGGTATCAAAATAATTTTATTGAGCTATAAATAATAATTACAAAATTCATTTTGAAGAGCAAAAGTTTAAAAATATCAAAGACATTGACAAAAAAAATAATAATTAGGATCTCTGGTAGCTAAGTGGTACAGAGGATACAGGTACCAGGCTTGAATTCAGGGAGATTTACCTTTGTGAGTTCAAATCTAGCTTGAGATGCTGGTTATGTGACCCTGAAAAAGTCATTTAACCCTGTTTGCCTCAGTTTCTTCATCTGTAAAATGAGCTATAGAAATGTCAAACTCATACAGTATTTTCGCCAAGAAAACTCCAAATGTGGTCACAAAGAGTTGGATACAAATGAAATGACTAAACAATCATTTAGGTGGGATGGGACTGAATAAATACATTAGTTTACATAGAGCTGTAATTTTAATTACATTGATTCTGCTCACCCATGAACAAATGCTTTTTTCTTATTATTTTTATCTGACTTATTTGAGTAAAAAAAAGTGTTTTCTAATTATGGTCATCTAGGTTTGTCTTGGCAAGTATACTCATAGCTGCCTTATACTGTCTAAGATTATTTTAAATGGGAATGTCTTCTATCGCTTCTTACAGAATTTTTTTGGTGTAATATAGAAATGCCAGTGATTTGTGTTTTTTTTAATTCCTGCTACTTTGCTAAAATTATTGTTTCAACTAACTTTTTAGTTGAACACCTAGGACTTTCCAAGTATATTACCATATTATCAGCAAAAAAACGTAGTTTTATTGCCACGTTGCCCATTATGACTTCTTCATTTGATTTTCCCTCTCTTATTAGTATTGCTAGCACTTGTAATACAATCTTGGATAATATTGGTAATGATGATGGTGTTGAGCCTTGTTTCACTGCTGATCTTACTGGGAAGGCTTCAAGCTTATCCCCATCACAAATAATGCTTGCTGATAGTTTTAGGTAGGTGCTTTTTATCATTTTAAAAATACATTTGTAACTACACTTTCAAATGTTTTTAATAGGAATGAGTGTTTCATTTTATCAAAAACATTTCATGCATTTATTAATATGAATTTTGTTACTTCTGCTTTGATATAATCAAATTATAGTTTTCATTATGTTAAGCCACCCCTGTATTCTTGGTATAAATCCCACTGTCTAGACTTTGTGATATTTTCTTGTAGTCTCTTATTATACTTAAAGATTTTTTCATCCTTGTTCACCAGTAAAATTGGTCTTAATATTCATAATGATACCATGAACCACTTAGATAAAGTTACTTTCCTTTCTATTCCCATTCAGTTCTCTCCAGATACCTATTTACATCTATAATTCATTTAACTTTTTGTATAAAAATTTGAATGCTATAACATTTGGCTCACATAGACTTAGCATTCTTATTGCTTCATTATCTATGGTAACTTTTATCATAGCGTAATTTCTCTGTTTATCTCTTTCAATGAAATCTATTTTTAACTCAAATTTTGTCTGAGATCATGATTACTTCCCTTCTTTTTTAAAATCATCTTAAGTATAATAAATCTAATCCCATCCTTTATTTTTACTCTATGTGCATTTCTCTTTTTAAAATGTGTTTCTTGCAAACAACTTATTGTCAAAGTCTGGTTTTTTAATTCTTTCTGTTATCCATTTCTATTTTAATGGGGGCATTCATTCCATTCACATTCAGAGTTATAGTTACCAACTATTTAAGTCTGTCCTATTTCCCTCACTGTTCAGCCTTCTCTCCCTCTCATTTTACCTCTTCTCAGAAGTCTAATTTATTTTTTTACTTCTGCCTCCTTAATCCACAATCCTTAAGAATCTCTCTCTTTCTCTCATCCTGTCTCCTCGTACTCTTATTCTTTATTTTGACAAGCCTTCTAAAAGTCCCTTCCTTACCTTTCCCCTTTGTTCTTTTACTTCTCTGTTCAGAAGACTTTTATATCTTTAGAATTGTATGTTTTTCCCCCTTTAACTCTGTTCTGATGAGAACAAGATTCTACCAGTATCAGCTTTCCACCCCCATTTGCCCTCCATTGTAACAGTTCTTATATTCATACCTTGTTTATATAATTGCTTCAATTTACTTCTCCCATCCAATTTTATTTTTTAGGATCAGCCCATTATTCTCAATTCACCCAGAAGCCTTCTATCTATGCTTGCTCTTTCAGATTATCCTAGTGATAACAACATCCTTAAGAGTTATAGATACTGTTTTCCCAGACAAGAAAGAAGCAATTTGACCTCATTAAATCCCCTATAATTGCTTTTTTCATGTTTATCTTCTTATGTTTTTGCTGATTCTTATAGGTCAAATTTTCCATTCAGTTCTGCCCTTTTCTTCAGGAATGCCTGAAAATCCTTTGATTCATTCAATATCCATTTTTTTTCCATGCAGGATTACACTCAGCTTTGCTGTGTAAGTTATTCTTGGTTGCAAACCCAGATCCTTTGCTCTTCAGAATATCATATTCCATGCCCTTCAAACTTTTAACATAGAAGCTGCTAAATCTTGTGTCATCCTGACTGTAGCCCCATAGCATTTAAATTATTGCTTTCTAGTTGCTTATAGTACTCTTAACCCAGGGGGTTAGAACCTTAGTTAAAATGCTTCCGTGAGTTTTCACCTTGAGATCTCTTTCAATGTCTGTTTTACCCTGTAGTTCTAAAACTTCAGGGCAATTTTTTTAATTTCTTGAAGAATAGTGTAGAGATTTTTTTTTAAATCATAACTTTCAAGTAGTCAAACAGTTTTTATATTATGTCTGTTCTACCTATTTTCCAGGTCAATTATTTTTCTAATGGAATATTTAACATTCTCTTCTATTTTTCATAATTTTGATTTAAAAAAATATTTCATGGTTTCTTTTGAAGTCAATAGCTTCCCCTGCCCAATTCTCATTTTTATGAAATTATTTTCTTTCATAAGTTTTAGATCTTTTTTCCAAGTTGTTGACCTTTTATTTCATAATTTTTCTTGATTTTATTGCATTGCTTCTATTTTTCCACCTACTTTTTCCCTTGTCTTTATAAGCTCTTTCAAGAACTCTTTTTGAGATTTTGACCATTTTCCATTTTTTGGGGGGGGAAGTAGAAGTAGCTATTTTTGACTTCACTATCTTCTTCTGAGTTTGAACCCAAATCTTCTCTTTCACCATGATAACTATGGAGAGTTAAGTTCTTTTTCTTTTCCTTACTCATTTTTAAGAAGTTTATTTCTTGGCTATTACCTTTGTGTTAGAGCTGGACTTTAGTCCTGAGGTTTGGGGGGTAATGTTTAAAGCTTCAGATTTTTTTCACATGTTATTTTCTGAGCTCCATCTGGGAGCTTGACCTCAGGTACTTCTCTCTACTTTTTAATCAGCAAATGCTCTAATACCTTATGGTCCCTCCTGTGTCTGTAAGCTTCAGCTCTCTCATCTGCCCTGGAACTAAAACAAGGAACTCTGCACCTCTGTGAGTGACCAAAGGCGGCTCCCTCTCTATAATCCTACTTATTCCTTGTTGCCCACAGCTACAACCTGGGACTTCTTCTGGTCAGTGCATGAGCCACCCTCCCAACCCCCACCCAAGTCAGAGCCTGAAGAAAGACCTGAAATTTTCTCCGGTCAGCCGTCTGATCCCAAGACTGTCTTTGGGGTCAAAATTCATGAAGCTGAGGCTGGAGCCTACACAGCAACCCAGCCCACAGGTCGTGTTGTTTGTTGACTCAAGTGTATCTTCCCAGAGGTATCTGCACTTCAGTCAGGCCAGGTTGCCACCCCAAAAAGTCAAGTCTTTCCTAATGTCCACCCAAATTGTCTTAGGATGGATAACTTCTTTACTTTTAATTATTTCTGATGAATATATTTTGTCAGACTTTTAATTATTTCTGTCACTCTAAAATTTTATTTGAGGCATTATTTTAAATTATTTGTGAGGGTGTTTGGGAGAAAGGTAATTTCCTGCCTCATTCCATCATCTTCTGAGAATTCTAAGGGTATATTGTGAAGATAGGTTCCAGTTTTAAAATGACCTAAGTCACAAAACACCAAGTAGAACACAGTTAATAGCTACAAAATCTATACATTTCAGAGTATACGTGAGGAGCCTTTCTGTCATGTCTCTAAGGATGAGGTGTAACTCTGTGTGATTCAGTGTAAGTCTAAGACAGTGATTCTTACAGATTTTGATCTCAGGACCTCTTAACACTGTTAAAGTTAGTGAGCATATCTCAATTAGTATTTGCTAATGTGCGTTCTATATCTATCTACAGTCATAATTATCTGTATCTATCTTTCGATAGGTATTCATTGTATTGGAAATAAAAAGCAACCTACCATTACGAAGAAAATAGTTTTGCTCTTGAAGCCTCCTTGAAAAGGTGTCAGGGACCTCCAGGAGTCTTCACACAAACAAGTTATATACAGGATAAACTGGACATAATTAACAGAGGGAAGGCACTAGAATTAAGAGGGAAAGGGGAAAAAACTTCTTATAGAAGCAATTTTAAAGAAGTCAGGGAAGCCAGGAAATAGAGATAAGAAGAAAAAGTGTTCCAGTCATGGGGAATAGCCAGAGAAAATGCCTGCAGCTGAGAGAAGGAATTTCTAATTTGTAGAACAATAAGTGGGCAGGTATCACCGAATCAAGGAGTACATTGGAGGGGGGCAAGGGAGGATTTTCTCTAGGTTAGAATGACTTAATGCAAATGAAATCTGAGTGAAAAAGCATAAAAGAGGCTTAATAGGAAAAACATTCAGAATTTTAAAGTATAGTGTATTAAAGCACATTCTCTGTTACTGATGAATGAAAAATTATTTCTTCCTAATAGAATAGAATTGTATCCTAGCAAAGAATAAGTTCTTGACATTTTTCTCATACAGTCATTTATTGTGGTGTAAATTCGACTGAGCTAACAAAGATACCTCCAAAGAAAGGCAAAATACACTAAAAATGGAGTGTTTATAAATCTAAAAAGCCACACATACCTTTACATAGAACCAAAGTACAACACTTTGGATTTGGTTTGCAGGGTCCCCGGCTCAATTAAGAAATGCCAAAATTCGAATAATCAAGAGAGGCTATTGGAACCCTACCTGAAGAAGCCAAATATTGAAGACTTTGCTATACATAAATAAATTGTATAAATTTGTCAGAGAGGACACAAATATCAGAAGTGATATAAAAAAGATACCACCTTAGTTAAGTATGATCAGAAAAGACAATAGATTCCTCATGTATCAAGAGCAAGAAATAACTGATGTACTTCCAAATGCTTTATACTTTTGCTACCTTGAATTTGCTACCTTGATTTATTTATTTGTGAATATGACATCTATTCAGCTCCTAAGAATGCAAGGCACTGGAAGGCAGGGTCTGTTTTGTTTCTGTCAACGTGCACTGTATATTTAAGGTCTTACAAATGGCATACTTTGGATTACAAAGCTTCCAAAATTTGCACTCAAATGTTTATTGAATAGAACTGAACTAAAATGAAGTCATAATTTCACATTACCTGTGCAAAGTCTCATATAGATTCTCAGTGAGGCTTAATGCAATTTATAAGATAAGCTGACATTATTGTCACTTTTATTTTCTGTCAGAAAAGATGTTTTGTTTTTATCATACTACAGATGATCAGCAATATCTGCATAATAAACTACTACATAAAAGAAGACTACATAAATAAAAGCCTTGAGAGATGTGCGCACGCGCACACGTGTGTGTGTGTGTGTGCATGCGTGCATGTGAGAATGGGGTCCATCTGCATACATCACTAATATATTTTCAAAAAACAAGCATCAAGCATGAAAATCAAAATAAAAATAGAAGTCACCCCTTGGATAGATAATTATAGAGCCAAAATATCTGATCCTATATTGTATACCAATTCAATTTTGAAAAACAGAAAACCTGAGGGACCCTTTCTGATAAAATGCTTATCAGTCTTTAGCAAACTTTGGCTAAATTGTTGACATTACTTTTCATAAATATTTGGTTTTAGAAAATGTGGTACAGTGGATAGAAAGGGAATTGAGGTGAGGGTCAGGATATCTAAGTGACCTTGGAGAAGTCATTTGATCTTCATGGCCTTTGATTTATTATCTGTAAAGGTAGGGGATGAAACGATGATCTCTGAGGTTCCTTCTAACTTTTAAATGTTAGGAACTTTCAATGAATACCTCATGAATAAGAAACAATTTTGAGAGAAAAAAAAGCAAAATAAAATAGCAAATGTGAACATGCTTCTTAGAAATTAATTAAAGTTTGCATAGCAAACTTCTGCCTTTGGAATCAAAGGGGCTAAACTCAAATTCTGTCACTAACTGTGATCATGTAGGAGTTGTGACTTCTCTGGTCTTTAGTTTTCTCATCTGCAAAAGGATTTTGAATTCAGTTTCTCTGAGGTCCTTTCTAGCTCTACATCAATTATTCTCTGATTTAGAAGAAAGGTATTTCATAAATCTAAATGGAAGTAGGTTTAGATCTGCCATATGCCTGGGCTATCTCACAATTAAACATTCTTGAAATTTGAAATATTGCCCAGATAGGAACACTGAATGCAGAAAACATAACTCCTAGTAAGAATCAAGGAAGAGGAAGACATTTTCTAAGGTGTTACATGACTTACAGACAGTAATATTTGAAGGAGTAAGTACACAATATTTTAGAGGACTATAAGTACAACTTGAAACTGAAGAAGCTGGGTGATTACTTCATGCTGGCTCCAGATCTAGCAACTTGTGATTTATAAGTCAAGATGTCTTTAAGAGGTGAATCTAAACTAGGACTTCACTATGGAAAAGTGTTTTGAGGTATACATGTTACTGATGATACCTGGGATGGAATGTAACTAGCCTCTTCCACTTGAATAATTTCTTATTCATGAGATCCTTGGGAAGGAATTTGGCACATTCACTTTGAACAAACATTAATGAAAATTGTGAGTATAAATGTGCTTTAAAAATCCCTCAAAATAGCAGACCCAGTTCCATTCTCTACAATAGCTACATACATTACAATGTCTTCCCTCCTGCTCTGTGTCCTCACACTTGACTTTCAGATTCCACACACAGAGGCTATACAGATTACTGAGAGTTTGCTGCTTCTGTCTATCTGATTTAAGTCACTTGTATGTCATCTTCGCAACATGTGACACAAATCTTCCACTCTTGAACCTGCGCCATCCCAACCTAAACTCTAGCTCTTATTCCAAGAACCCGCTGACTGGTGAAATCTTACTGCATTTAATCAGTTTGAATTACTCAACAACTGCCTTCTTATAATGCCATAGTGAATAATCTCCCCATTTCCCTCATGATCCAAAAATATGTATTCAGTAATCAATCAAAATTAGGATTGCTCCTGGAAAGGGCATTGTCATTTGAATAACTCAGCACCCTTAAGACTTTAAGTTTTCCTATATGTGTTATCCTCTATTACAATGTAAGTAACCTCCTTAAGGGCAGAGTTTGTCATCTCTTTTTGTCTTTATATTCTCCCTTAGCACAGTATCTGGCACATGATAAAATAATTAATACATTTTTTCAAAATCCTTTTTCCCATAAATTTGTTAAGCATGCTATCTTCACTTAAGTTACTGATAAAAAAATGAAGTGGGGCAAGTTGAAATCACCATATTGTGACAATGATTAAATGAGATAGTATTTGTAAAGTGAAAGCCTTAAAGTGCTGTGCAAGCCTTAAAGTGCTGTGTAAATACCAGGAATGATTATCATTAGCCTCTTGATACCTCCTCCCTCCAGGTGGAGCGTGATCTATTAATCGGCATTCTTTGGGAACAGTTATTTCAAATTTCAGCCACCCCTCCACATTGAGATCCATGATTTGTTATCTTTACAAAGCAAGATACTTTGGTTTATAAGCGGGAAATATAATTAAGCCTGTTGTCAAAAGGCTTGATAACTATAGGATATACAATATCCAAAGTTGAAATAATGTTACTTCTAAGTAAATATGTGGTTTTATAGTGATCTCAATGTTATTTTCTAAATATTCACACATTCAACATACAAAGCCTTTATAAAATAAATAAACATTTGAATATTAGGTTTCCCACTTTTTTCATAATATATATATATGTATATATATATATATATACATATATATATATATATTTCTCCCTTTTCCATAGGCTAGACTATTATTCTTGATGGAGAAAACCATGGGGTTTGGGGGAATTTTAGGCATGATCTACTCCAAACTAATTTTTATTACAGTAAAATACTGCAGTGATATTGCATCTAGATTTTAATAAAACCTTAAGACAAAATTTTGGCAGATGGGGGCAAGATGGAGAAACGTGGATAAGATGATACTACATTTATGAAGATTTGTGACTGAATGAATGCTAGAACTGAAAAGGGAGTAATTCGGTTTACAAGCTGGAGTAATTAATGGGGCAGGTAGGTGGTACAGTGGACAGATAGCTGACTTGGGATCAGGAATACCAGAAATTCAAATTCAGACACTGCGTTACCTTGGACAAGTCACTTAATCTCTGTTAACCTATTTTCCCATATGTAATATAGGGATAATATTAGCTCTGCAGGGTTGTTATGAGGATCAACCAGCATAATGATTGTAAAGTCTTTAGCACAGTGACTGGGATAGTGTAAATATGTATATATATACATATATAGATATGGATATATAGATAGATATAAATTTATTGATATATATATATATCTGTATAGATATAGCTAGTGTGTAGTTGTTTAGTAAGAGCTAAACAAATGTTAGCTATTATTGATATCACCTTAAGAGAGGCCTCTAAGTAGATTTGTGTTTAGTCTTACGTTTGTTTGCTTTCTTTATGTTTTGAGCAATATATAGATAAAAGAACAGATGGATTGTTTATAAAATATTCAAATGACCAAAAGATTAAAAAGGAGAGGTAACATACTTGACAAATGATACAAAATTATCTCTGACTAGAACACAGGGCCAAATCTAATATGAATAAATATACAATTTTATCCATATTTAAGCTCAAAAAGTCTACTTTGTAAGTATAAGCTTGAGTGGCTAGCCATTTATTTGAAAAAGATCTTGTCACTATGTGACAAAAATGAGATATTGGTGGTCAAAAATCTCCCAATGAGATTATGAGACTAATAATATTCATGACTCCACACAGTCCCCACTGTACTTTCTGCTCTGGTATAACTATTTTTGGCCTATTATGGTTCAATTATGGGTGATACATTTTTAGGAAGCACATTGATTGGCTGAAAAGTTTTGTTTAAAATGAAGAGTGCTTTCCAAGAGTACCTTGGAAAAGTTTAAGAACCAGTGTTGTAGAAAATATCTTAATAAAGTAGAAATTGGTTGAACCAGAGGTCCTCTTTGCTTTGAGTTCTCTATTCTGTGATTTTGTCATCTGTGATTTGGCCTTAGTCATTTCATATTGGCTAGATATCATAGTATCCTAGATTTAAAGTTGTAAGGAAGCTCAGAGGTCATTTAGTCCCTTTCCCTTACTTCATAGATGAAGAAGTTGAGGACCGTAAAAGTTAAACAAGTTGCCCAAGGTCATACAAATAGTAAGCAGTCAGTAGAAGGGCTTGGGGGCAGCTAGGTGGTAGAGTGGATAGCATACTAGACCTGGAGTGAGGAAGATGCATTTTCCTGACTAGTGTGTGATCCTGGGCAAGTCACTTAAGCCTGTTTGCCTCTGTTCCCTCATATGTAAAATAAGCTGGAGAAGGAAATAACAAATGACACTCCAGTATCTTTGCCAAGAAAACCCCAAATGGGGTCACAGAGAATCAGACGTGACTGAAACAACTTAACAACAATGGCAACAACAACAGAGGGTTTAGATTTGAACCAAGATACTTTGACTCCAAAATCAACATTCCCCCCACCAAAGTATCATACTATTGTTAACACAAAATAACGGAACTGATGAAGGTAATACAAAATTTTCTTTTTCCTGCCTTTCCCTTCTTGTTTGTATGAGCCATTCACAACCAGCCAGTTTTATTCCATTTCCAACCAATTAATATTCCTTACTAAAATGATACCGACTGAGAAAACAGGAGATAGTATTTTTTGCTGTTAGTTCTTAAGTATTATTGAAAAAAATAGCATGCATATACAACTGTTGACTGGACTGACCTTAATTTTCCAGAAGGAAACGTTTTGTGAACTAGACTGATGGAGTTGTTTCCTATATTTTTTAAATGTGTGGTTTTCCTCCTTGCATTATTCACTTGCAAGTTATCAAATATATTGTATGTGTAGCAAATTACCTTGGTATGCCAAGCTACAAACTCGATCTCCTTGATACCGGTTATAAGTAGCTTCTGAATGTATGAATTGACTTTTTTTCATTTTTAATGATATAGTTTAAAATAATAAATACCCCCTTCCCTCTCTTGCATGCAAAATAACTGAAACTGGAATGACAAAACTTCATGAATTATATCTTTCCCCCAAATATCAATGATCTGCACAACATATTTAATAACCATGCTAGTTCATGGCTTGATCAGCTCTTGGCTTTACTATTGTAACAGCTTTCTAACTGGTATTTGTGGGTCAGGTCTCTACCCTCTCCACTCCATGTTTTACATACATAGAAGCCAAACCCATATTTTTAAAGCAGTCTTGGCTATGTCAGTACCCTACTATAAACAATCCAGTGGCTCTCTATTTCCTTTAGGAAAACATTTAAATTCTTCTAGTTAATTCTTCAAATTTGGTCTATATCTTTCTTTCAAAACTAATCACACATTACTCTAAACTCTACTCAAATTAACTTACTTGCTAATCTCCATACTCTATAATGTCTTTCATGATCTAGGGACAAGAGGTGGGAAACCTGTGGCTTTCTAGGTCCTTGGGTACAGCCTTTTGACCGAGTCCAAGTTTTATAGAACAAATTATTTTATTAAGGGGATTTATTTGTTCTGTGAAGTTTGGATTCAGTCAAAGGGCCACACTTGAGGACCTAGAGGGTCACATATGGCCTTGAGGCTGTAGGTTCTCCAACCCTGATAAGCTATTCCCATTTTCAGGATGCCCTCCATTCTCACCATTCTCTCTTAGAACCCCTCATACCTGTTATTACTATTTATTTGTGACTTCCTTCAATAGGCCTTTCCTGATTCCCCAGAGTACTGATACTTACTCCCAAATAACTTTGTAATTTTCTGAATATACTGAAATTTTATTACCTTTTAACATGTTGTATTAGCTACTTACTGCACTTAGAACAGTGCCGGATATACAACAAGTACTTAATAAATGTGTTTCATTCACTCCTCCAAGGCAGGGACTGTTCCATTTTTTGCATTTATACACCCAGATCTTAGCACAGTCCTATGTACTTAAGAAATGCTTGTTGTTCGATTCACTCACTTTGGAATGTGGACAAAAGTAAAATGAAGTCCTTGTTGTTACTAAACATATTATTCTACAAAGCTGCCAGAAGGCCTTAATGGAGACTGTCTTACTCAGTTACAGCTGACCCTGACTTTGATCTAGAATGAGTGAGCACACTTGAAAGGAGGTACTCCAGAAATAGGGATAGGTGTGTTCCCACCAGAAGATCTCTTTCACTAAACAAAGATGAAGCTATTGGTCTTTTGGATTTCCCAGATTTAAGGATGAAAAACCTGATTTCTTTAGCCCAGTAAAAAATAAAATAAAACAAAAATAAATCCAACTCTGGTGTATTCAAAGGTGCTGAAGTTTCCTAGGATTCGGGTGTATCACAGTCGCCTTACATCTGTTAAATGCAATTCTAAGAACATTGAGGGGGCAGGGATTTTCCTTTTCTGTCAACCAAAATAATATCAAATCATTCTGCTCAGAAGGAATCACAAAATGCCAGTGTCTAGCATTCCATTCTATCCCAATGAAGGACCATAGTTTGTTACAGAGGGAATTAATGTTCCTTTTCCTTGTGAACTCTTTCACCTCCAAATGTTCTTCTTTTCAGAATGTTCAGAAGGCTCTTATTTTCTGCTCCAGTGCAATCTAGTTCTATGCTATATGAACACTGTCAGTCACCCTATCACAGAATACCTAGAGTTATCAGAATGCAGATAAAATTTGGTTGCACTATCAGACAAAATAGTCACATACTCCCCTCCTGATTGCTCATAGACACTAACAATAATAGTTAATATTTGCATAACACCTTAATGTCTGGAAGCTGCTTTACATGTATCATTAGAGTTATTCTCATTTTACAGAGGAGGAAGTAGCGGCTTAGGGAGATTATATGACTTGCCCGTGTCACAGCCGACATACGTCAGGGTCAACATTTGAAGCCAGGCATCCTTTGACTATGAAGTCCAGAACCCTATTAACTTACTCTGCCTCTCCCTGCAAGGTAAAGTAAGATTGACCATCTCCCTCAGACCTAAAGTTCCTTAGTTATTACCTCGTTTCAGGTTTCTATCAAACAAGGAAGATACCATGTGCTAAGGAACAAGCCCATGTCAATTTCTGGTAAAGGATAGCCAGGAGAAGTTGGCAGGTGGTCTGAACGGGCTGTCTAAATTACACTGAACTTTAGAGAGATGGTTTCTCTTTAGAAATAAATGACTTGTGTTCATCCCTGAAGAATCTCTTGCTGTGATAGGAAGATGGATTTAATAGCTGAATGCTGTGAAAGGGCTCATGGAAACCCTGCTGGACAAGGAACCGTCCTCAAGCAAGGAAAGAGCACTCAGAGATCACTCTGGTTTGACTTCACTAAATGAGACTGTATGGAGTTAGGAATCAGAAGGAGGAATGGAAAGAGGCAGGGAATGAGCAATTATAATATAGCTCTTATTATGTACCAGGTATTTTATTAAGTGCTTTACAAATATTTTCTCATTTCATCCTTATAATAATCCTGAGAAGTAGACACTGTTGTGACACTCATTTTAGATGTGAGGAAAGTGAGGTAAATAGAGGTTAAGTGACTTCCACACAGCTAATGCCTAAGACTAGATTTGAACTCAAGTCTTCCTAACTCCAGGCCTAGCACTTTATCTACTGCACCACCTAGGTGGTACAATACCCAAAGTTGAGTCCTCCGCCTTAAAAAGAACATGAAATTTAATTCCCCATAACCATATTCATCATGAAATTACTATCACTAGTGGCCACTTCTCAGAATTAATGGTTTCTCTGTGTAATCAGTATAATCAGTCAACACACATTAAGTACTTACAGTGTGCCAGGAACTGGGATAGGAATACAAAGAAAAAAAATGAACTAGCCCTTGACTTCAAGAAACTTACATTTTATTTTATTTTTAAAAAATATATATAATCTATTTTTCAGTTTTCAACATTCACTTCCACAAAAACTTGAATTTCAAATTTTCTCCCCACTTCTCCCCTACCCCAACCCAGGACAGCATGCATCCCACCAGAAGCTTACATTTTAATAGATGAAAAAGTATACATATATATATAAGTGTATACAAGTATATATAAAATGCAAACAAAGACGTAAACTTGGAGGGGTATGTGTGTGTGTGTGTGTGTGTGTGTGTGTGTTTCATCTCTATCTGATTAGAACAAAGACTCCTGCATAAGGTAGCACTTGGGTTGATTATTGAAGGAAACTAAAGATTGCATGATACAGAGGTGAGGAACAAGCACCTTCTAATCACAGGGGATGGGTAGTGTAAAGACAAAGAAGGGAGTCGAAGTGTTTTTATCAAGAACATCAAACAGGTCAATTGGGCTATGCCAAGGGTCCTTAATCTGTTTTTTGTTAATTCTTATAACTTATTTTCAGTATCAGCAGGGTTCCTCTTAGTCCTGTTAATTTTTTATACATTTAAAACCATTATTTTGATAAGGGCTTCATAGATGTCCTTGACACACAAAAGGCTAAAATCGTCTGAGCTAGACCAAAGAGTGTGTAGATGGAAGGAATATGGAATAAAGCTGGAGGAGCATTATCCAGTCAGGTTGTCAAGAGCTTTATATTCCATTATAGATGTAAAAGGAAGTCATTTGAGTTTACTGAATAGCAGGGTGACATGATCAGACCTATATTTTAGGAAAATATATTTTGGCAGTTGTATGTCAGATTGATTGGAGCAGGTAGGAACTTGGGACAAGGGGACCCGTTAAGAGACTATCACAAAAGTTCAGGAGAGAGGTGATAAAGTTTAGAACTAAGTTAGTGGCTGTGAATAGGGAGAGATGTGGTAAATAAGGAAAGAAAAAGATTTGACCAATGATTTAATAGGCGGAGTTCATTCTTATTTTATTCAACTAATAGTTTTGTATGTCATTCAAGTTTTTAATTGTCACTATCCTTCCATTTTCTCCCTTTCTTCTACATTGCCCATATTTATGGAACCAGAAGTTGGATAAGACATGTGTGGTACTGCCCTTTTTGCTTCTTGCTGACCATGTTTGCACCATTGCTGGCATTTTGGAGGGGATGAAGTAATACCTTAGTTGGTCACTGAGGGGAAGAGGTGATGATTCAGTGTGTACCTTTAAAAACATGAATGTAATTCTGGTGCTGTCCTGCTTTGACACTCTAAATGGCACTACTCTAAGACTTTCTGTTGGGACTAATGAAAGATGGCAATTCACCCCCTTCCCTGTTTTGACCACCATGTAGCCATGAGCACATAGTAGCTAAAGTATATACCTTATTTAGGAGAGATGAGGCTGGATTTCAGCTGCCTCTGCTATTCTGTGTTTCTCTCTCAAGTGGATCAACTTTGGTCTTGAGATGTGTATTTCAGACTTCAAGATGATTTTGTGAGTTTTAGAGGTCTGGAGGTCTTGGGGTCCATTGAAAGGGAATGACTAATAGCAAAGGAAGTGTTTGCATTGGATAAGACGACCAGACAAGAAGAGGCATCCGAGCCTTGGACTGGATGGAGGACAGACATAGACTTTGAAAGGACAAGGCAGAACAGAGATGAAATATGACAAGACTTAATCAGCACTCCAAGTCCAAGCTTTATGCTTTAATGAAGTGTCTCAATGAGAATGTCACAGTAGTTATGAGTTAAGAAACTGAATATTCTGTTAAGTCTTCTGTTAATAATATAGGTTTGTGAGTATTGTATATTAAACATCTCTTTTGGGAGTCAGGAAAAAAGCATGTTTCATATTGCATATTGCCTAATTTTACCCTCTCCAACATAAACACATTTTAGGGAGAGCATAGACATGAGCAAAAACTTAAGCTTTCAGTAATTTCCCCCCAGTGCTCTGGGGTATGGGATGTAGCCAAAATGCTAGAAAAGAAGCCTACACCTTTCATTAGCGGTCAGGACTAAATTGTATGGGTCCAGAGCTGAGGAAACCATTTAGAGCAGAGGAAAAATATACAGAAATTTAGATTCTTGGGCTCAAGCAGCAGTTCTAAGCTATTTTACATATAAGGTCATACGTTAGCAAAGTATATTGTAATCATTATTTAAATCAATGTAATGTATCTCTAAAAGAATCACCATTTGAAATGAAAAAATAATAATAGGAATCCTGAGTTTCAGATAGCATTTAACTGCTGAACTTCTTAGTTTTTAAATAGGATATTTGTATGTGTAAATACATATATTAATAGCTTGGCAGTATAACTTTATATATGTGTATGTTCACATATATGTAAACATACAAACATATATCTTCACCACACACACGCATTTGACAGTTGTTTCAGGTATACAAAGCCCATATATTCATCTCTGTGTGTATTCTTTGTGATGATTTTGCTCTGAAAACAATGCCAATAAATCCCATTGTTCTATTAAGTTTGTTAAAGAGGATAATAAGATTGTTGATCAGAGATTAACTGTTGAATTAAGATTGAATCTATTTGCCACTTTATGCCAGGAATGCAATATTTATATCCCCTTCATCTCTCAGCTCTGAGCCTCTATAGCAGCAGACATATTTATCTGGTTTTGTTCTTTCCCTCAACAATAACTGGCTAGAGTGGATTGTTTGTTTTGTGTTTGTGCTTCATTGCCGAAGAAGACCATGCCATCAGAGAAATGATGACATGACTTGCACTTGGCCAGCCTCGCTTCCCCTCCAGAGCCATCTGAATCCAGTGTGGATATCACAGAACTAAAAAGAGTAAATCTAATTATTCTATAAAAGACATTTAATGTAAGAAAATAAATGTCTAGTAAAGAACTTTCTCAATAAAAAAAAAATTCTATTAGGTTTTGGCTGTTTCATTGTTTCAGTCATTTCTGATCCATTTTGGGGGGTTGCAGACATACTAGAGTAGTTTATCATTTCTTTATCCACCTCATTTGCCAGATGAGAAAATTGAGGCAAAAAGGGTTAAGTGACTTGCCCAGGGTTACACAGCTAGTAAGTGTCTGAGTCCAGATTTGACCTCAGGAAGATGAGTCTTCCTGATTCTTGGCCTGGTGCTTTATTCATTAAATCTATCAGAATACCTAGCTGCCCACTTTATTAGGTAATGGGGATACAAAGACAAAACATACACACACACACACACACACATAATTCTTATTTTCAAAGAATTTAAATTATTGTGAGTACATTAAACATTAATGCACCAGATAGTTCATCTAGAAATTACCATTGATTCTCATGATTTTATCCACAGTTACATCAGATCTTACTTTTACCTGCCTTTCCTTTGTCATTCAGAGACTTACTTCTGTATTCTGGTTCATTGTGAAAATACTTTAAGCTTCTTCCTTTACTTTTCTGTTGATTCCTTGTTCTGAATTCATTTGATGGGATTGATTTCAGTTTCAGGAAACACATCTTTCTAATGTATTTTAGTTAGTTCATTAATGTCAATCTATGCTACTTTGCCACAAAAAGGACATATATTACTCCTAGTAGCTTCCGTTCCTTGGCTGAAATGAAATTTAACTGTCACCTAGCCCTGACTCTTCATTTTAAGTATAAGGAAATGAGGTCCATGGTCACTTTCTCAAGGTCTCACAACTGGTTATGTCATCTTGGTGAATAGTCACATTGTTTTAAAATAACTGAATACCTTTTGAAAGAGATTAAAGAACTCTGGAACTAGGATTTCATCAATTTAAGAAAACTCTTGGTGTTGAAATCACCCACCCCCATCAATATAAACCTATAACTCTTCTGTCAGGAATATTTTTAGAGAGGTTCTGAGGTCACCGAAGAATGAAATGGTTGAGTATGGTCACATAGAGAGTATGTGTCAGAGACAGACCTTGAACTCAGCTATTTTCTGACTCCAAAGCTAAGGCTTTATTCACTATACCATACTATCCTCTTATATACATTATAACTATTTATTTTAATTATAAATCTAATGCATTGTTAATGTAATTTTTTCTTGGTAATAAAAAAATTCCCTTAGACAGGAATATTATGAATAACATTGCTACTTAAAAATTCTTTAAGATTTTTGTATCATATAATTAGTGTGTTGTTGCAGTTACCACAATGAACAACTAAACTTAGGCGAAAGAAATACCAGTTTTCAAGGCAAAAGCCCTAATCTTATTTTTTTAAAGTGTACAAGGCTTGACTTATGTAATGAAACAAGCCCACTGGAACACATAAATAAAAACAAGCATTATTCTTTTGTAAACTTGGAAAACTACAAGGTGTTGCTCAGAATAATTTTAGAACTTATCTTTTGGTTTGATTTCCAGAGTTTGGAGAATGTTTTGACTGTTCACATTGGTGATACATCTTTATCCTCTGAGGAATGACTTGATTTTTTGAAACAGTTCAAAAAGCATTTAGAGTCAGCTCCGGGATAAAGTGGGTAGTAAAAGTAGTCAGGGGAGGTTAGGTGGTGCAGTGGAGAGAGTGATGGGCCTAGAGTTGGGAAGACCTGAGTTCAAATCTGCCCTCATACACTCAGTAGCTGTGTGGCTCTACACAAATCATTTACCAATGTGCCTCAGTTCTTCCTCTATACAAGGATCTGGAGAAGGAAACGGCAAAGTACCCTAGTATCTTGGTCAAGAAAACCCCGAGTGAGGTCACAAAGAGTTGGATATGGTTGAAACAACTCGACAACCACAACAAAACCCTGGGTAATAGCCTTTAAAAATAATTTTATTGCTTTCCCCACCAACACTTACATTTCTAAGTGGTTTTTTCCTTTTCCCCCTACTAAGGAGTCATCCCCTATAAGAAAGCATAAAAAAGAGAAATAACCTCAGAGTTCAACTAAATCAACACATCCAGAAACTCTGATGTCATGTGCAGTATTGTATAGCCATCGTCTTTCAACTTTATAAAGATAGAGGAAAGTAGACTAACAGTTTTAGACAAACAAAAGATGGTATTATAAAGTGATATAGTGGGTTTCCATGTACTGATCATAAGTTGTACATAAACAATTGAACATTCTGTCCAAAAACTTTGATCTCCATAATCAGTTATTAATATATTCCTGGATTAGTTAGACTGGTATTACTTAGTTCTTCCAGTTCCAAAAATCTATGACAGTGTGACCTAGCATTTAATTCTGACAAACTTCTTACAATTACCATTATAAAAATCGTGAGCACAACACTGCATTTTTATAAGAACAGAGATTAAATGTCCAAGATAGTGTAACACTGAAGGCACTTAGGGTTTATGGATAATTATATGTTGTCTTCTCCAACTAGAATGCGAGCTCCTTGAACGTGGGACTATCCTGCTTTGGTACTTTTATTCTCAGAGCTTTGTATAGTGTTTTGTACCCATTAAGCATTTAATAAACATGTATTCATTCATTCATCCATTCACATTTTTTATATCCTAATACTATAATGGAAAATGGTATAATTATCTTTGCTAGGGGGTGGTGAGGATGAAAATATTTATCTTTCAGTATGTGTTTCTGCTGGGTATTAATCATTTCAAACTCAATGAAAAGACATCACCTATCCCTGTATATTGAAATAAAATTAAATTCTTGCCAGTTTCAAATACACTTTTAGTTGGAGGTGACATGGTGGTGTCAAAACAACAACAGAAAATCCAATAATCACTTAGCTTTCTTATACACTAATAGGTAATGTCATCGCACACTGTAAAGGAGCTGCTCCACTAAAGTGGGAAAAAATGGATATATTACAGTAGTAATTCAAAGTAATTTCACCAGGCTTTCCAAATATTCTTGACAGGGGATCTCTATTATATTTCATTCAGCTTGTAGAAGGCTTTTACCATCCTTTCAAGACACTATCCTTCCCATTATGTTATTCCATTCCAACAGCATCTCTACACTATCTAAAAACAGTTCTGGGTGATGCTAGAATATGGAGTAGGTAGGATTCATTATTATAATTACACTTAATGAAGTAAAGTCAGGCATCCCAAAACTGTGTATGGGACCTGGATCTGGAAAATTCAGCTCCCCAAACTCCCTTCTTTTTATTTGTGTAACTCAAACCAATTTTTTTTCAACTGAATTAACTGGATTGCTGACATTTCATTGATTTGATGTCTGGAATAATGGCTTCCCTTTTATCATTTCATTGTGCTTTTATCCTAACTTCTAATTTTTTTTAATAACTTGCTTGATTGGAAGTTAATCATTCATGCTCTGTTATGTCAAGAAGTATGTGACTTAAAATCTTATGCTTGAAGGATCCCAGAGCTACAGATTCCAAAGTCAAATGGCAAGCTGTATTTTTGATAACTGGGCACAATACCTATGCAAGATGAAACAATTACTTTGCAAGCAACAAGGACAAGTGAAATTTCCATTATTTTATTGTTATCTCAACCATTAGCTATTTTTTCTATTAAAATATTGTTCCTTCTCACTGCCACTAACATAAGAGATAACTAACATTAGAAATAATTAGAAACACGTCTCACGATAAATATACATAATCCAGCAAAACAAATTCTTACATTGATCATATCCAAATATGCATATCTCTTTCTTGACTTTAAGATTATCCTCTTTTTGACAAGAGTTGGGTGGCATGATTTATCTCCAGTTCTCTGGACTTGGAGTTTATCATTGCATTAATTAGAGTTTTAAAGTATTTCAAAAATAATTTTCCCTATAACTTTATTGTCATCATGTAATTTGTTCTACTAGGTCTGCCTCTTTCAATCTAGATCAGAACAAAGAGATCTTCCCAGTTTCTTCTGAAATTATGTCATAATTTCTTATGGCAAAACAATATCCCATTACCTTGGTATACCTGTAATAGCAATTTAAATGGAAAGATCTTCTTCATTAATTAATAGGCCCATATGATTTGCTTAAATCACCTGGAAGTCTAAGTAACATGTGGTAGGAGGAACTTCTTGAAGAGGTAGAAGAGGAAGGGTGGAGAAAAATGGGGAGAAAGTGGGATCATGTCAGAGAAAGAACACAGAACAACTGATACAGGCCAACTGACACATTTTAACAGTTGATAGTGAGAAGGCCCTGGCTGGGGGAGGGGAGATTTGAGAATGGCTTTGCCTCTGCTGTGATCATGTTTATTAACTTCTTGGTCACCATGACGGATTTTACTTTCTGGTTCTGGGGTTTGACCTTCTGGTGTTTAAATAAATGTTCTTCTTCTGTCTTCTATAGGGAGAGTCTTTTATACTTGGCGATTAAGAACTACGCTGGCATATTAATAGTCACCACTAGTTCTGTGAATCTTGCCTTGATAATACGATACCATATTTGGATTAGCCATTCCCCAACAGGTGGGCACTCCCTCCTCACTTTCTAATTCTTGACTACTATAAAAAAATTTGGTATATGTATGTGCTTTCCCTCTTTCTTTTAATCTATTAGCAATTCATGCATTTATGTAAAATAATTAGCCTATAAGTCACATATGATTTAAACTCATTTAACCACTTTTGTGCTACATGATTTGAGAGAAAGAAAGATGTCACAAATATATGTCATATCAGGAATCATATATCTAAAATATGTGCTCAAGACCTGTATTATCAAGTCTGGATAGTTTAGCCCCCAATACCTCCTTCCTTTTTCCTCTAAATAATTGAGTAACAAAAATGTGGATTTTTTTGTGGATTGTATATCTATAGCACCATATAAAAACTGGTATGAAATGATTGACTTCCAGAGTTGTGAGACAATAAAGTACCTATGGAATCAAAGATTTAATTAATTTTATTGAAGTTTTAGCATTCGGTGTATTTTGTAGTACTTAGTAAAATATCTAATCTATGAACCAAGAGATGAGATAAATTGTTGTGTGGACCTAATTCTGACCAATAAGAAGGAATTGACTACAAAAGTAGGCTGATGGAGTTCTGGTGAGCAAGACTGCTCGGTAAAATGTATGCTAGGGAGAGGAAAATCCACTTTAGCCTAATACACTTGGGGAAAGAAAGGAGAAGCAGGATCTACAGCCTAAAATTCTATAGGAAAGTTCACATCTAGAGAGATTTAAAGTTTTTAAGACAATTGATGACAGATTTGATAACACAGAGTTTCAAGAGAGTAAAGTGGTTCCAGAGGAAATTCATTGATAGACTCATTTGCAAAGGCCATCAAAAGAGACAATGTTTGTGAAGAACTTAACCCAGTGCATAACATCTAATAGGTACTAGAGAAGCGCTTATGCCCTTCTCCCTCTTCCCAAAAGCTACACAAGTAGTAACAGTTGGAATTTGAACCAAAGGTGTCTAACTTCCAAAGTCCATCATTTTTTCCCCACTGTACCAGAGGTAGGTGAGTAATCACTCCACTAAATAGAGGTGAATTGAGCAGAGTAAGCCACCTCAAAATTATAATGAAAAGAGAATAAGAGTTCTAGTTTAGGAAGGAAAAATGGAATGAAGTGGGAGAGGGAAAGGAGGGGAGATTAATGAGGGATAAAAAATATAAATGGGGGATATTTTTACCAGCATGCTGTCCAAAGATGATTAAACTGAAATGTAAGATATCTGATAAGCCCTACATTTTGGTTTCATTATTAACTAAAAGTCTTGTGCATTTTGATGATGCTATCTAGTGAGAAGCTTAGCCTGAGTCGATTTTAAAAATATTTCTTTTGCATAGCAATGTCTACTCAAAGTATTAAATGTGTCAGTGTTCATGCTATTAATGAACTCCCATTTGGCTTGCAGTACATCTATTCTTTAAGCTGAACTTGTCCCAGCATGAAGCCAGTCTCATAGAAGACCTTACAATCAGTCCAGCTTCTGAGAAAATGAATTATCTTTTTTTAAAAAAAATCTGATTTTCAATAATATCATTTTGGATTTTATCAGCAAGATTCACACAATAAAGCTAATAATAGAGAAGTTTCCATCTAATATGTCAAATCAAGTTGTCAAAATTGTAGTCACATTTGAAAAAAAGATGTGTTTGTATGTAAAATGCAAATTAGTTGTACACAGAGCTAATGAGAGGGAGAATACAAATTTGACAGGATTTCTTATAATTTCTGTGTAGAAACTAGTCTTGTAGGCCACAGAATCATAAATATAGAGGTGACATGGACCTTGCAGGTCACTAAATCCAATTTTCTTATTTTAGAGATGAGAAAAATGAGGAACAGAAAGGTAAAGTGCATGCCCAGGGTCACACAGGGGTTAGGTAGCAGAGATGGGCTTTAAATCCAGGTCTGGATTTTAGAGTCAGAATTCTTTCTACAATGCCAAGAAGTTTTTAGGAGACAGGATCACCTGTTAGCTAGTAACACCAATGCATGTGCTATGGGTTTAACCCCTGAGGTACACTGATTCAACATATCATTTCAATGTACAGTTGTTCAATACCTATGTTGTGCAAGCAATACTGTGCTGCTGGGGGGAGTTAACAAAGAATAAAACAACCCAATTTTTATCTTCTAGGAACCTGTTTGAGATGCAGCATAGTATCAAACATATTAGATTTGAATTTGAAAACTTGGCTTATTACTAGGTTTTTCTCTGTCACTTCTGATACTGGAATTTCAAAGTCAAAATCCCAACATAGTTCTTGGACCAGTCATTAATTGTCTCTGGGCTTTAATTTCTCCATCTATAGAAAGAATGAAATGATTTTTACCAAATGATTTCTCAGGTTTCTTTAATTTCTAACATTTATTGATTTTAATTTCTTTATTTTCTTCATTTAATTTCTTTATCTGTAGAAAGAATGAAATAATTTTTACCAAATGATTTCTCTGGATCTTTGAATTTCTAACATTTATTGATTTTCATTTCCCCAAAGTTCTGTTTCCTATCCAGAAATCATGCAACAGGAGCTCTAATAAAAAACTGAATTTACTTTGCATCTTTACTAAGTTTCAGTGTTTAACTAATGGTTTAGCTTAAGTCTTTAAAATCAGAATACAGTAGATGCTTATTGACTTGTAATCAAAAGCACAAAGAAAATCTAAAGAATTATTCAAACATTTTTGACCTTTTCATCTTTTATTGATAAGTCAATTCAAATTCTACTTTCTAATATGAGAACGAAATGTATTCTAATATTTTTACTTTAGATAACATTTAGTTGATCCTGATTAAAAATAAGGGGTAGGGATCAAAAATAAATAAGGGGAAGGAATCTTAAAGGTACAACTTGACCCTGACCTCTCTTTTCAACTTTATTTCACATCTCTTTCCTTCACTCAATGTACCTTCTGACCAAATTGGTCTGCTTAACATACCTATACATGGTGTTCAAGATCCATACTTAAGGATCAGATACTTCCATGGTTAAGGAAGCATCCTCCCCTCATCTCTATCTCATGGAACTCCCGACTGCCAACAACATTTAATTCATGCCACTTATTACAGGTAATTTGGTAATTACCCTCAGGTGCTAGCGTCCTTCCTCTGGAAGTTATTTTGCAGATAACTTTTGTACACTTTGTATTTAATTTATATTCACATGACAACTTCTTCTAACTGAATCTTAGTTCTTTCAGGACAATATCTTTTATTTTTGCCTTTGTAGCCTCCTGTGTAGTGTGTGACACAGAAGGGCTTAATAAATGTTTGTGGAATTATCCAGCGGACTCCAGAACAGTGGTGTCAAATAAAAACAGGGGCCACTAACATGTAGGAAAGGGTCCCTCAGGGTCTCATGTTGACTTAGATAATTTCATATTAACATTATCTAAGTTCTATCTTATTATTATTTATATTGTTAAATATAGCATATATTTCTCTTGCTCTGATAAAACATTATTTTAAATGTAATTTCTTAAATATTATTTCTATTTAGCATTTATATAGAAATTTATCTCATTCATATTGCTTGATATTTGAACATAGAATAAAATAAGTTTTTTTTTTGCTCTTTAGATAAAGCCAAAGAACAACCAGTTAAAGGAATTTGACCTGGATTATACAGAAATTATACAGAAATAAGGGTCAAGAAAAGCAGTGGAAGTCAAATTGTGTTCAGTTCACTAGGATGATAATAAAAAGAGTCTAGACTTGAACATTTTTTGGGTGCAGGGTTAACAAATCTATTACTTTTCATTGGAGATACAGAAATAAGAATACAGAGAGAAGAATTTTAGATAACATAATACTTCCCAGAGAATCAGTGGGATCAAAAGAATCTTCAGGGAAATTAATAGATTATAAGAACAGAAGGAGGTGGATGTGGTCAGACAAAGCCAATTCATTAGTCTTTGCATAATTGACTTTTGCTTTTTGGTTATAATTGATATTTGATGAGGAAGAGGGAAAGTTCCTCTCTCCTCCCACCCCAGGAAATGACAATGAGATTTTTTAAAAAAATCAATAAAACATTATTTTAACAGAATTCATCATCTTCCTTTACTTCCCCAGTTTCCCATGATCATCAGATATGTTATACTCCCAAAACTTTTAATTGTACTTGTGCTGTGTTTCTCTATATCCAAATCTATTTTAAAATCCTAAAGAGTTTTCTTCCACAAAGTCTTTTACATTTGCTCTTTCCTTTCATTTCCCTTGACCTTGTCAAGATCATTGTTAGCCCTGTACTAAACTGACTTGCCCACCCTGTGTCCATTTAACTGATTAATCTATTAACTTAGACATAGCTCCAAAAATGATATTTCTTAGAGTTATTATCAAGATACTTTCTTGCTAAAAAATAACAGTAATCCTCTTGTTTAATGTAACAAATAGCAACTTTCATCTGATTATTCAAGGTCTTCCATCATCCAATCTCCTTTTAATTGTTTCATTACATCAGTTTTGCTCTCCTTTGCCTCAGATTATTCAATCTGTTTCCTCTCCCTCTCATACAATCTAAAAATTCCCAAATGTCTGTTCTGAGGCATGTCATCTCATTTCTTCCACTGATATACCCACATCCCTTTCCTGACTGAATCCCCAGCAATCACTTCCTGCAATGTCTGATATAAAACTTGCTTTCTCTAAAAAAAGACTTAAAGTATTAATTCTGCCTCACTACTTCCTTCACAATTTCATTTCTCATGTGTTAGGTTTTATTGTATGGGATGAAAATGTGATTAGCTGAAACCTTTAATTTTTGATTGTACAGTACTTGTCTTTTATGAGAAAGAGATAAAGCACAAAAACACAAACTGATGTTAGGAATCTAAGAGCCAAAAACAAACCTAGGCATGTTCTGTGATCAATGCACATTCACTTTAATTCACATTCATCTACATCTACTGTGTCATACCATTAAAGGAATAGAGATAGAGACTGGACCTGTGATTGTACTGATAATAGAAAGCTCCTCTAATGCTTAAAGTTCTTCTACCAGTATAAGTTGGTGTCTTTTTGCATTACATAGTTTTAGATAGCAACCTGGAACACTGAGAAATTAAATGACCTGCCCAGGGTTATAATAAGTGATCCTTTTATCTTGTGGCATCATTTCTGTGATTCTAATAATCATCAAAATAAAAACAAAAAGATGAAAACATAGTCACTAAATATGTTTAGAATATATACTAATAGATTTTAAACTTATTTTAACTAGAAAAGTCAGAATGAGTTTAAAGATTAAGACCCCATTTAAGCAGAAATCTCAGTTAGCACAAACATCCCATTACTTAAGCAGTCTAGTCCAAAGATTTTACAGTCATTTTACAGTTGCTGATATGATATTGCAAAATTACTCTTCTGTATTCCCAAATGCACTCTGAGTTCCTTAAGAGAGTCATCTAACTTTTAATGACATTACCTCAAATATAGAAAGTGGTTTGCCGATATTACATCATTTAATCCAGTGTTAGGCAGCTGCCATTTATGACCCTTTATTTATTGATGAGAAAACTGAGGCTAAGAGTAATTAAATGACTTATCCAAAGTCTCATAGTTAATGCATGTCTCCACAGGTCATTTTGTACCCATGTTCAACAATTTTATTGAGTAGGTAATTAGTTGGCACAATGGATTGGGTATTGGGTCTGGAATCAGGATATCTGAGTTCAAGTTAAATGTCAACACTTGCTAGTGACTTTGCTCAAGTCACTTAACTTTTGTCTGTTGCAGTTTCCTTAAGTGTAAAATAAGAATCACAATAGCACCTACTTTCCAGGGTTGCTGTGAGGACCAAATGAGATATTTTTAAAATGTGAATTAGAAATGCCTGGCACATAATAGATGCTATATCGCTGTGGTGGGTGTTGTGATGATGGTATGATGATGATGCCTTTCTGCCTTCCATATGGTTACTTCTATATAGTCTTCTTTTTGTTGTTTCAGTACCTAATTCATCACTTCACATATAGTGTTCAATAAGTTCAGCACCACATTCAGATACCAGAAGTGTTATTTACAACATATCCAAGGACAATTTTGAACATTAACAAGCAGGAGAACGTTCTTAAGGTCAGCAAAATTAGCATTTGGTGACTAAAATGACATAATTGAAACTGAAATTCAAGATTATCTTAATAACATTTTCTTCTTCTACTTTCCTTTCTACTAATTCCATAGAAAGTACATCTCTTCAACATGATAACATGCATGTAACCTAAAACAATATTCTTCTGAGAAAATTAGAATTATCCCTGACCTCCTTTAAACTGATTATTTCATAATCCTCTGATGGAAAATAAAGAATCAACTTACAGAACTAAAAATAAAAAAGAAAAGAGAAAGACTTGCATATGGTACAGAGCTGATAGCTCAGGTAAGATGCTACATAATGCTTATGAAGTAGCATTAGTTTAAATAGTCAACCTTAAGAATCAAATTGGGAAAAAAAAGAAAAAATAAAACAAGGAAATGGATGTTCAAGATTTACACTCATTTAAAGCAAGGGGATTGCATTTAAAAATATTATGAAGTACAAGAAAATGATTTTGTCATTCAAATAACTATTTTTAGCTACGGAGTGAAACAAATAATTGAATTCACCCATGAACATTTATTGCATTGAATTAAAATTAAATCAGTCTGTTACCATTACTAATATTAGATGAAACTGAGATGCCCTGATTATCTAAAACAGTACTTTTGAGAAGATTAAGATTGATTCTGTATTATTTACCTTTTCATTCTATTTACAATTAATTGAATTTTGTCCTGTAACTGCTTCTCATGGTTCTTTGTCTCTGAACTTAGTCCAGAGTTACACTGGCCTGTAATGGGTTAAGTTTAAAAACCCAGCTCTTCAGCCTCAATGAATTTAACTGAATCTTAAAAGATCTTGAAAAGTGAGAAAATTATACTTAATCTTGTGATGAAATGTCTCAGGGATACAAATAAAACCCTACATGGGTTCAGGGAGTTACTTCCAAAGGGCAAGGTGGATAAGATTTAGTAGGTTCAAGATTCAATATGTATCAGCAGTGTGATTATTGAAGTCAAAAAAATCAATGCTGTTTTGGGCTCTGTCAAAAGTGACCCAACTTCCAGTACTTAGAAGGTTTTACTTTGACAATAGCTCAGTTATTATACTGTAAGCACCACATATTAGAAAGAGGATTGCTAAATTGAGGAATGTCCAGAGGACAGCAACCAGAATAAGGAGGAATCCTAAGCCTTTGCTGCTTGAGGACGAGTCGAAGGCACTTTGGATGGGTTGTATAAAGAATCATGTCATCTGTCTTCATGGACTTAAAATGTGGAAGAGGGATTCAACATGTTCTATGTGGTGCCAGATGACAGAACAAGAAACAAAGTAAGAAATTATCAAAAGGAAAATTTCAGGGTGAGATTGGGAGAAACATCTTAACTGTTCATGTTCATTTTTCATGTTCATGTTCATTTTTCAATCATGTCTGACTCTTCATGACCCCATTTGAGGTTTTCTTAACAAAGATACTAGAATGGTTTGCCATTTCCTTCTACAGTTCATTTTACAAATGAGGTAACTGAGAAAAAAAGGGTTAAGTGACTTGCCCAGGGTTACACAGCTGGCTAGTGTCTGAGATAAGATTTGAACCCAGGAAGATGAATCTACCTAACTCCAGGACTGGCACTCTATCCACTGTACCACCTAGCCACCCACCTTAACAATTAGAAGTAGTCAAAAGTGTAATAGGCTATCTTGGTAGGCTACAGGTTCTCCCCTCACTGAAAGTCTTCAAGCAAAGATTGGATAAGTACTTATGAGCTATGCTATATTGAGAATTCTTGCAGGGGTTGGGGAGGGGAGATACATTGGCTTAGATGATCACTTAGATCCAACTCTGCAATTATATGATTCATTATAGTTATATTTTTGATTTGTCTCTTATCCCCCCAAAATATCATAAAACATATATGTTTGTCATCCTTTCTCTGCATCTACTATTCTATTACAAATACATCTATGAGAAAAAGAAAAAAAATCTTGGAAAACTCTATGCCTCCATAGCCAGTACTATTTGCACTACCAGATGAGAAAATCTGTGACTTGAAGATCTTAAATGGCTTTCCATGGTCATGGACTTCACTAAAGGGGAAGTTGAGAATGGAACCTCAGTGTCCTGATTCCTAGTCAATAACTGCTCTCTTCTAGTACTAGTCTGCTCATCTGGTCACTCATAGTTTGGAGAGTTTGACAATACAAGATAATTCACAAAGAAAACAATTTGTAACTGGAAAGCATTCAAAAATCTTACACAACTCTGGTCATGCTTTAGCAAAACATATTTGAAGTATACATTGAATCTAATATGTAATCTTTCAGTAAAGATATTTCAGTCATTAAATAGGTGAATTAGCTTAATCTATCCTTAAAAACTTAATAAGAAGTATACAAACTATGACAATTAACAACATTTTAGAGCATTTTAAGGTTTGAAAATATCCCATTTTAATCTCACAAGGACCATGGGAGGTAGGTAATATTATTTTTCTCATTTTATAAATAAGGAAACTGAGGCAAATAGCAGGTAAGTAATTGCCCAGGGTCATAGAGTTAGTAAATGTATGATATTAGACTTGAACTCAAGTCTTTCTGGATCCAGGTCCAGAAATCTGTTCACCATGCCGCTGACCTATATCATTATTAAAATCTTATTATAAATACCAAGGTTACAAATATTTGCATAACTATTTTAATGGCATAGAAAAAATAAAGCCCAAGGTTGTAATGTTTTCTTTCTAAACAGTATGATCCCATCATTTCCTGGTAAATTTTAATATTGACAGACTTATTCCTAGTTCCATTCAGAAGACGGCATTCTGGTGAATCAACAAAAGGAAACACAATATTAAAATGATCAAATTTGATTATTAATATCATCTTAATGCTTTCAACTAACCTGTTACATAGTACATTTAGTTCCAAATTTGTCTGTTACTTCAACTCTCTAATTTCCATCTCCAGAAATTTGCATGACTCTGTCCTGTAGATGGTTTGTTTCTTTTGTGGACAATAAATCCACTGTTTTATTTTTCCCTAAATGAAAACAGCTTAGAGCAGCAAGCAGCCATTCCAGCGGATATATTATACAGAGTGATTACAGGCAACTCTTAATTATCCATAGTTAAGGGAAATCAAGGTTATGGATAACTTAAATCTAAAGATAACCCCCAAACTTAATTTTAAACAGTAATTTCAACTTACCATTTTGCTAAGACTTTTATAAGAAACAAAATTGGATGATTTGAGTTCTGCTTTCTCTAGTGGAAGTGGCCAAAGGGAAGAGAAGGGAAAAATACATGTAAATATCTATATTTCAGATAATTTGATAATAGTGATGAGAGCTAACATTTGTATAAAACTTACTATATGCCAGGCACTATGCCAAGAGCTTTGCAGTTATCTCATTTGACCCTCACAGTAACCTTGCAAGGTGACTGCTATTATGATTCTCATTTTACAGATGAGGAAACTGAGGCAAAGAGAGCTGAACTGACTTGCTCAGGGTCCCATAACTAGTAAAGAGGATTTTAATTCATGTCTTACTGATTCCAGAACAGGCACTCTATTCATGGTACCACCTCTTAGCACTGAGAATACAAAGGATCTCGCATGCACATTTAGGAGACAACATGCAAACAACCATAAACATACATGATACATACAATATAAACAGGAAACAATTTCAGAAGGATATAATAAAATATTGGGAAAGGAGGATTGGTCAGGATTGAAAGACCTGAAAATGTCTCTTAAAGAAAGTAGAATTTGAGTGGAGTCCTGAAGGAAGCCAGAAGGAAGGAAGAAGAGGTAAGGTAAAAGAGAATTCCAGCCATAGGTGATGACCAGTGAAAAGACACAGAGTCCAGTGAAGGAGTACTTTGTTAAAGGAGAAGCAAGAAGATCAGTGTCATACACTACAGGAAGATGAGTAAGGTTTAAAATGACTAGAAAAAGTAAGAAAAGTCACCTTGCTGAAGGTTTTAAAAGTCATTTAGTGAATTTTATATTTGGTTGTGGAATTGGAAGTCACTGAAACTTACTGAGGGAGGAATAACATGGTCAGGTCTTCACCTTATGAAGATAAAGGAAGATAATGAGTTGTTATGGATGTGCGTCATCCTATTAGGATATTTAGGTAAATTTGTTCAAGAAGCAGAAATGGAATTCAGGAGACAGGTAAGAGATACAGATAAGGATCCAAGAACTATCTGCATTGAAATGATAGTTGAACTCATGAGCAGTAATGAGATGATTAAGAGGAATGGTATACTAGAAGAAAAGGCCCCACGGCAGTGCATTATGGGATGCTTGTATTTAGGTGGTAGGTGTTGATGGTCCATTAAAGGAGACTGAGGAGAGAATTATTCTATGGAAGTCAAGGGAGGTAAGAATAGCTAGGAAAAGAGAGAAGTCAGTTGTGTGAAAAGCTATAGAGATGATTCCAAAATGAGGACAAGAAAAAGCCATTGAATTTGTCAATTAGTAGAACATTGGTGACCATGGAGAGAGTGCTTTCAGTCTAATAGCAGGATCAGAAGCCAGGCTATATGGGTGAGACATCAAAAGGAGGAAGCAGTGAGTATAGATAATGTTACAAATATCATTTCTGCCATTAACCTGTGACTTGGAGGAGAGATACAGGTTTATAACTGGAGGAGATAATTGTATTTTTTTCCTTTTCTTTTTTTTTTAAATAAAGGGAAGAGGAAAATATTTAAATGAAGGAAACTATATGAATTGAGAGACTGAAGATGAGAACATGAGTGAGAAAAAGGGGAGGATGATCATTATAACCAAAGGAGGAAAAGTAAAATACTATCCAATATTGCTATGAGTAAAAAGAGTTAGCTACTGGCAGAAACAGAAAGGGATGGGATCAAGGGCACAAGTAAAAAGTTGGCATTCACAGTTCATCATTTTGCATAATGGTCTTTTCTTTTGCAGAAAAATAGTGGATATTTCTTTAGATTATGAGTAATAATGAGTCTATTTCTCTGCAGAAATTAATAAGCATGGGTGTGTGGAAAAGCTCAGTGTTTGGAGTGCTATGGGTTTAGGAGCAGGATGAGAAATTTACAAGATCCTTAATAACTAATTTTATATTCAGTCATAAAAGGCATAATGATTAGAACTATACTTGCAAATTCATAATTATTTGTACAATTTGGTCCAAGAAAAATTTTACCCAAAATATTGGGAGAGTTTATTCAAAGAAAATTTGGTCATAAACTAACCAGATAATTATTTGCATTCTCCACTTTAGTTGGCATTTTTAGGTATCATTAATGATAACATAGCTGATAAATATTATCTCATTATCTTCTCAATAATCTTGTCAGTATTCTTAATACTATTTACTCCTATCTACCAGATGGAAACAAGAGGAATGAGAAATTAAATGGTTTAGTTAAAAATCAGAGGCACATAATGGTAAACCCGAAATCCTATCCAAGACATAAGAAGCACTGCTTATAGTTATTATATTACAGATTAATTCCAAGCAATGGATTTTTCATCACCTTCCTGAACCAAGAAAATGATGGGATCTGAAGATGTTAGTTGAAAAGTCAGAGAAATATTAATAGTCAATGGTTCTCACTGATTCTTTAGCTGCAATGACCTCTAGTAGCTATAGGCAAGGGCTGGGTCAATGCCATATAACCAATCTGAAGAAGTGTATGTAATTGAATCAAAAATTAGAAAAGAAAAGTAATATTCTCACAAAATTCCATTATAAAGAATGAGGTAATTTCTTCTCCAAATGATTCTATGGTCCCTAAAGATATAATGCTATTATAGAAACACATTTAAACAAACATAAAGCTAAATGAACTCATAATATGCTGCTTCAGCTAAGTCAAGCAGGGTATAAAAGGAGAAGGAGGGAAAAAAATTCAACAGTGAAAAACTGAAAAAAAAATGGAGTATTTAGATTTTCACTCTGACTTCTCAATGATTTGGGCCTTTTCTAACTTAAAGAAATTCCTCAGCCTTTTAAACTCTGGTTATACTATATCCTTCAGACATTTTAGCTTTTCATACTAAAGAACAACTTTATTGGAAAGGGCAGCTTACAAATTTAATGATTCCTAACCAGAACTTTTTTGTTTCCTTCCAGGATTTGTATATACAAAGTGACTAAAGAGCAAAGACCTAAAGAAAAATCATCAGACCTTATTTCTGATTCCAGTGAAATAATTCCATTAAAAATCAGTAGCTGACATTACACTGGTAATACCTTATCAGATTTAGCACACTGCCCGGCCAAATGTCAGTACTTTATGAATTCATGATTTGATATGATAAATTAAAGAAAACATATATCAATCATCCATAAAGCAAATGTGTTTTTATATGAATGAGCAATCACATCTCATTGTGTTTCCTTTGAAAACACAGTTTTCTGATAAACAGCACCAGATAATCTATTAATGCTGGCATCAATATACTTGAATTCTATATCAGTCTTCCTAGATAAAAGAAAATATAAGTGATGAATGTGTATTTAATAGCTGTCTTCTTCCTAAATACACTGAAGCAGTTACTGGCTAGGAAAACAATTCTCTTTCTCCCAAAACCCCTTCATGTGAGAGCTCTTCTTCTCTAAACCTCTATTATCTTTTGGTTTCCCTTCTCTAGTTTCCCTCCGTTTTCAAAGTAAAAGAAATAGTAAGAGGATGGGAGGAAAAAAATCAGCACCACTGTTCATTTACATGCTGCCTAACTTACATTCTCAAATAGAATTCTTTAACAATAATGAAAACAGTATCATTTTCTGTCTGGTTCCTTTACACATTCATGTTTTTCTTAGTCATCCTTCACCTTGTACTCTTGGCAATATTAAATACGGTTGATTTCCAGATACTCTTTCATTCTTTTGGCCTTCTGCACTGTATTTTCTGATAATACCCTTAATTGAATTTATATTTGGAATTGGCTGAATGACCAGACCCAAAAAGGTGATGATTAATTGACTAGTGAATGGGAGGTCACTATGGGACTATGTTACTAATCTTTTCTTGGCCAACATAGTAGGTGACTTAAGTGAAGGCATATTTGGGATGTTTATTAAATTTGCAGAAGGGAAACCTGGGATAACACTACAGATAACTGAATCTGGGTCCAAAATAATCTGAATGCTGAATCTAACAAGATTAATATAATAGGGAGAAATACAAAATCTTACAAAAAGACTCAAAAAAATCTACACAAATTTAGAAAGGTGTAAGCATGGCTAAATGACAATTCAGGTGAATATAGTTTGACATTTTAGCGGGCTAACAATTCATTACATATTGAAAGTAAGACATGGCAACCAAAAAATGATTAACACAAAGTTAGACAAATTGATTGAATCATATTATCTGGGAGGATGGGATAGTCTTCCTACACACTGACCCATGACTTCTGTATAATTGGGATTCAGTGTGTAGTGCCACATTTTAGGATGTTTATTGACAGACAAAGATTCTACTTCATTTGCAAGATAATCTCAGCATGGAAAAAAATGATTATTTTCATTTTGAGCCAATGAAATTTATTATTCATCTTACTGTACAATGAAGTTTATTATGATGTTATTTCTTCCTGCGATGCCATGATCAAATGTATTTCGGGCATACAACTAGCTTTTGTCATTTTATTATATTTATGAAAGAAAATCTTTTCATGATCTAATACATGTTAAAAAAATGCTACTGAAATGTATGTACTATGTCCTGTCAAAATGAGTCATGTTTAGTACTGTCTTTGGAAGAATGGTTCCATTCTTGCCCTCACTATAAGGCAAAGATTTGTACTGGATTTATAGATAGAACAAAGCTATTAGTTACTAGAGTAATCAATAACCTTCAGAGATAGGGAGCCTACAATCAAGGGAGATCTTCAATGAAGATTCCTATCCAGATATGTTTGATTAGATGGTCTTTAAGTTAGTCCTATCTCGGGATAATATATAATATAAAGGACCTGAAATAGCTTATTATTTAGCACCCCCCAAAAAAATCCATTAATATTGCTATACTGAGAACTCTTAAAAATTATCCTCTACATCAAGTGTAATCCCAATTTACTGAAAGTGAATACCAAAGCAATACACTAAAGGGTGACAAAACATTTCATGTTCCCAGATCTAATAATGCTGTGATTTTATGTATCATTACCTTAGCTGAATAGCAATGTCCGGACTTCTGAGTCCAGATAAGAGAGCTTTGAATCCTTGGAATGGAACATTTCTTTCATGAGAGAGAAAGTGGAGACTAATGTGAAATGAATACACTGTGCATATTTTAGTTCACTGAAAATGCACATAGGTCCTACCTAATATATTTTAAAATTAAGGTGGTAGAATTCTAATAAGAAAGAATTAAGGTATGCACTCAAGGTAAAATACCCTCTCTTAAGCCAAATGAAACATATTTGTTAAAATTACTGAACTATTTTCCCAATATTTATCTGGCCTGTACTCTCAGTACCTAGAGGCCCTAGCCTCCCACCCTTCCATTTAAATTCCTCCTCTATTGAATTAAACTGCAGATGATCAGGTTGTACTTTGCAATTTGAGACCTTGAATTATTTTCTCTCTAGATATAATAATACTTGAATATATAGCAACCTGAAGTAATTGAAAAAATCAGTTATTACATGAAGGATTATTTGACCACCACTGTTTCTAGGTATTAGTGCACATACGTCCTCTGAAGAAACTTAAGAAGAGGCTTACTAGTCATGTGTTAGGAAAGACAAAGTGATAATCTCCCTAGCAGAAGAAAACATCCTGACTCTTGCTTATTCCCAAAGTTAAGATGCAATCAATAAACTGGCAAAGAGCTTTCAGAAATATTCTAATCTGCTGAAACAAATAAACAATCCTCTTATGACTCATATATCTAACCTGAGAATTCCCTCCTCTGGATGCCAATTACACATATTCTTACAGGCATCTTTTCTCACAAAGAGTTCAATAACTTTTTTAAAAAATCAATTAACTCTCATTTCAGTTTATTCTATCTCAAATAATCCATATGACTTTTTTCCCCAGATGGCTTGAGGGGATTGACCGAAAAATGTGGGAATATTAAGTTCTTAAAGCATATCCACTAAGTTTTTAACCTGACACTGCCTCATAATGCCCTTCCTTTCTTCAAGTCTCTGTCAATGGAATACAACAAGGATAACAATGGAAGCTGATGTTTTATATAATATTAAGGTTTGCAAAGGGTTTAAATTATGTGATTTCATTTCAGTCTCACATTGACTCTCTGGGATAGGTACTATGGGATTATCATTTCCATTTTATTTACAAGGAAAGAGGTGCAAAAGGGCAATATATTTGCCAATGGTTGATCAAATAGTAATAGGAGAGGAGAAATTGAACCAAGGTTTTCCCGACTCCATGTCCAGCACTCTATCCATTCTTCCTCACCATTTAGTTCTTGTCAAGGAGTGAAAGCTCTGAATAAAAGGATTGTTGATGACCTGTATGAATATTGTGTGAATGGTAGCTTAAGTTCACAGTCTCACAACTAAAGACAAGATCATCAATTAATGGTCATCCAGAAATTAAACTGTTTTCAATTCCATGAATAGTTGTGATCTACATGGGTGGAAGGAATACCCATACACACTGATGAAATGATGACTTCTTGAAGGAATTAAATAAGTACCATCAGTGACTTAGGCATTGTTTCAGGGTCTAGCTACACTATAATTTTATTGAAATTAATCCACCTTCTCTCCAAATTTACTTTTCCTCGATCAAGACTGATACCAAGATATTAATGATTCAAGTACATTGCCTTTGAAATGTTCCCCCCTGCCTTTCTATGTAATTATAAAATAAGGAGAAGAAATTATATTGTGACATGATTACTACCCTTCCTATCTCATTAAGAAGGCACAATCTGTGCTGTATGTATTTGAAGGCCATTTATTTCAGGTGCTATTAGGTTGGGGCTGAGCTCAGGGATCTTAGATATCTTTCTATATTATAGGAAATGTGTTACATGAAGGTACCAACTCAATATTCAGATTAAAATTCCAGTTATATTCCACCTATTGTCTCCAATTACTATGACTGATCAAACAGAAGAGAATGAATGAATGTGACAATTTTTGTCTACTTTAAATTTTATTGTTTTAAATTTTTAGTAATTATATCATTGATATTCTTACAGCATTTGCATTCTTCTTGACTTTGAGGGGAGGGACTGCCTTTGAACAGTTGATTAAAATTAAGTTTTAGAAAAATAAGAATATCAGTCTGGAAATCAGACGATGTAGAGTGTTTTGAATAGGAAATTGCCTTGTGAGCCACCAAAACTCACCTTCAGTATATTGTGAGTTGTGTAGGGCACAACCAGAGTTTAAGTTATTTATCCATGGTCACCCAGTGAGGTTATGGCCGAGAAAAGACATGAACCCACACCTGTGTGACTCTAAAGTTAGCCTTTTATTCGCTATCTGTGCCACATCCTGCCTCTTTATCAATGTTTTTGAAGAGGTCTTTTTGAAGATGAGTGACATGGTTTAATCAGTACTTTAAGATAGATAATAAATAAGTGGTGGGCAAGACTGACTGGTAAAGGAAGTAAACTTGAAGTAGAGGGATTATTTTATGAGGATACATGATATGAATGGGATCTGAATCAGGCTAGTAGCAGCAAAAACTAAAGGGAAGATTTAGCTGATGGAGATATGGCAAAGAGGAAATTAAAAGAATTCAGTATTTCACACATGAAGAAATTGCAAAGAGGAAATGATTTTTATTTGTAATGAAAAAGAAGTTGTATTTTATGCATACTGAGTTTGAGATGATGGCATTACATATAGGTGGAAATACTGATGTGATTAGGGTTGAGTGAATGGTGATGTGGGGGAGAGAGATTGTCATTTACGTTGAGCTGACAGTTAAAGACATAAGAATGTGGTAAGATCATGGAGAGAGAATAACAGGAGGGGGAAAGTCTCAAATTGAACATTAGGAAAACCCAATTGTGTTTCAGAGTATGAAAAACATAGAGCTAATGACAGAGGCATAGGATAGGTAGGTTGAAAAGGAGGAAGATCATGAGACCTTTTGTTGGATGCTTCAGGGTCATAGAAAGCAAGGGAGAGTTTCAGTAAAGAAGGAGGTCACCAGAAGAATCAAATGCAAGATAAAGGAGATGAACTCTAAGGGAAAAAAATCATTAGATTATGTTATTAGAAGCTAAACAGTAATCTTTAGGATTGCAATTTCAGTGGAATTGTGGGGATGGCATCAAGAATGAAGTGGATAGAAGAATCATCACCATTTGTAGGTAACTTATTAAAGAATTTGGCAGAAAGGAGGAGAGAAATGAAATGGTGTTCAAGTGGGGTTCAGAAAAGAGGTTTTTCTTGTTTTTAGCACTGCAGAAACCTGTTTGTTTTACAAAACAGAGACAGAGCAAGTTTATGGCTATGTTTACAGTTAAATCATTTTGACTTTCATGATATTTCTATTAAGTCAATAAAGATCAACTGATTTTTTCCCCCATCAACTTAACTGTCTGTACAGAGTGGTAATTTCAGTGTAATATAGTTGCAGTCTGCCTCTCCATATCATACAAAGAAGGTTCATCATAATTAAAAATATCACATAGTATTTGTGTTTTATTTATCAACAGAATACAGATGTTTTCAGAGAAACCATTCAAGTGATTTGCACAATTTCACTCCACTGTGAGATGGGGAAAGAGGAAATAAACTTCCCCTGTGTTGGCATCCAAGACAAAATTACCCTGGCCTTATGTAGGTACAGTTAGATAGTACTTTTAGATATTCTGTAACATGTTACTAGATATGCTCTGGCAGAGTATGAAAGACTTAAAGTCTTACAGGAACTTGATACATCCTTTCAGCATCAGAATCATTTTAGTGTTTTTACAGGCTCTTTAAAGAAAATTGCATCGACACTCAGATTATCATCTTGCTAACCATGCTGTTTTAATTTAACTTAAACACTGATCCTAAAGATACTCTGAAAACATACATTTCATTTGAAAAATAAATGGTATGCAGGTTCCTCTTAAAAAATCTGTAATCACATACTTATCTCTGTGTATAATAAAGTATTTTCTCATCTCCTCATAAGTTAGCCTTATCCAACATTCTGGGCTTTACAATTATCCTCATTTCTTTGGGAATTAGAAATGAAATCCATATCCTGACCCTTAGAGAAGATATCACACATTTTTGATGGGAATCTAATGCTTTGTGAACACCATTCTGGCTGTGGTTATTTTTGAATACTGATCTTTCAGTGTCTTTTAGAAATGAACATTTATGTTAGGGCTCTAATATTAATATAGCAATAAATAAAATGCCAGCTTTTGCTTAGAGCTTGATTTAGAAAATATTTAAGATTCTTTAGCACTTTTTCATGTTTAAAGAAAGCAATATGGTACTTCTTTTTCAGGTATACCAGAAGGAGCAGAGTTCAAAAACTACCTCTTCCCCAATCATGTAATTGCCTCTTGTTCATAGGTATATATGCTGCCTCCGTTGGCAATGCCCTACTCAGGTCATATGTGATAAAAATTCATCATATCATCCTTGACATCAAAAATGCTGGTACAGAAATACAGAAACCAAAAACATGTACTTGGGTTTCATTCATTTTGAACAGGTGCTGCTTTGCAAAATGTATTTTGTTAAGTTTCCTTCTATGGAGGGGACCTTTGAAAAATACAAAAAAGAAATTTAACTAATTCTGCTCAGTCAAGAGAGTGCAGACCAATTCAGTGACTTTCTAATAAAAGCTATCAAGCCTTCAGCTACAGAAGCACTTGTCATGTATAAATCCATTGTATATAAGGACAGCTTGGAAGAGTCATAATGGCAATTCCTGATACTCAGGTTGGAACTGATTCCATGAACTCTACATAATTACCTGAAAATGGTCTAAGAATACTACTACTAAAAATAAAAAAAAAGCTACTCTTTCTCTCTTCCTCCCTCCCTCCCTCTCTCTCCATCTCTCTCTCTCTGTCTCTCTGTCTCTGTCTCTGTCTCTCTCTCTCTGTCTCTCTCTCTCTCTCTCTCTCTCTCTCTCTCTCTCTCTCTCTCTCTCACACACACACACACACACACACACATGCACACAAATACATACACACTTTAAAGTTTTAGCACCTACCTCATAGAGTTGTGAGAATCAAATTTGACAATATTTGGAAGAACTCACTAGTGTGCCTGATACATGGTAGGCACTATGCAAATATTTATTCCCCTCCATTCTCTCTTTATGACATTTTACATACATTATTACTTCCAGGCCTCACATTAGCCCTCAATGGTAGGTGTAGAGTTATTGTCCTGATTTTACAAAAGAAGAAACTAGGGCCTGGAATGCTTAAACAACTGGACAGTAGCCACAAAACGTGTCAGAAATGGAATTTAGGTATTCCTGATGCCAAGTTCAGTACTCTATCCAATAACCCACATTGCCTCTCAACAATAAATAATCAAGAATCACTGTGGGAAAATTTGGTTGGAAGAATAAATACTTTTTTATAAACAACTTGTAAGACAAGAGGATCTAATGATCTGGGCAGGGGGAAGAAACTGAAATTTAACTCGCCAGTTATACTCCTGGGAAGAGATGGACAGATTTCTAGTCATGATGATCCGTGGATTTTCAGTTGCTTTCAGATGGAGTTTATAGGCTAAGTGTCAAGAAGAAATCACATATAGATGTGAAGAATTATATCTTTAAATCTGAATATGCCTTAATTGAATAATTTGAGAAGTTAGTATGATTGGTAAACACATATATATATATATATAATAGTTAACATTTATATAATGCTATGTGCCAAGCATTATGCTAAAAAATTTACAATTATTATTTTACTTGATCGTCACAACAACCCTGAGAAGTAGTTGCCATTATTATCCCTATGTGACATGAGGAAACTGAGGCAGAGAGAAAGTAAGTGCCTTGCCCAGCACCACTTAACTGGTAAATGTCTGAGGCTGGACTTGAATTCAGTTCTTCTTGACTATAAGCCCAGCTCTTGATTTCAGTGTGCCACCTAGCTGTTACATCCCTTGACTCTCCCAAATACCAGGATCACCATAACCGAGATTTTCTGAGGAATATTCTTTAAAGATTCATTATTTTATAAGAATATGCCATTCTCCAAGGGACAAATAGTAAAAGCATATGAACAGGCAGTTTTCAGAAGAAATCAAAGCTATCTATAGTCATACAAAATATTCTAAATTAATATTGATTAGAGAAAGATAAATTAAAACAACTCCAAAGTACCACCTCAGTTCTATAAGAGTGCTTAAAATGAGAGAAAAGTGACAAAATTTGGAAGGGATATGGAAAAACTGGGACTCTAATGTACTGGTGGTGGAGCTGTGAACTGATCCAACCATTCTAGAGAACAGTTTGGAAGTGTGACCAAAGGGCTACAAAACTGCACACAGTCTTTGATTCAGCAATATCACTATGATATTTGTACCCCAAAGAGATCAAAGGAAGAAGGACCTATATGTACAAAAATATTAAAAGCAGCTCTTTTTGTGGTGGCAAAAAATGGAAACTGCAGGGATTCCCATCAATTGGGGAATAGATGAACAAGCTGTAGTATATGAAAATAATGGGATGCTATTCTGCTGTAAGAAATGAAGAGCAGTATACTTTCCAAAAAAAGAAACAAAAGACTTCCATGAACTGTTGCAAGGTAAAGTGAGCAGAACCAGGAGAACACTGTACACAGTAACAGCAATGTTTCATGATGCTCAACTGTGGAGGACTCAGCAATACAATGATCCAAGATCATTATGGACTTAGGATAAGGACTTATGATACCTCTAGAGAAAGAAATAATACTGTGAGAACACAGATTGAAAGTGAAGCATATTTTTTAAAAATTCTTTATTTTTCTTTTCTTTTTGTGGTGTCTGTTTTCTTTTGCAACATGGTTAAAATGGAATTATGCTTTGTATGACTTCACATATATAATTGATATCAAATTGCTTGCCTTTTCATGGAGGGAGGAGGGTTAGAAAGAAGAGAGAATTTGGAATTGAAATTTTTAAAAAATAAATGTTAATTTTTTTTACATGTAATTAAGAGAAAATGAAAATCAGAAACAGAGACAGATACAGAGAGATAAAAAGAGAGAGACACACAGAGACAGAGAGGTTTTTTTCTTTTACTGTGGAATGATGACTTTATCCCCTTGACAATTTCTCGGATAGAACACATTAGCTACAAATCATTTTTTAGTCCTGTAGTACCTATATTACCTCGGGCAAGTCATTTAAACTCTTCCAACCTCTATTTCTTCATCTATGAAATGGGAATAATACTATCACTCATTTCATAGAGTTATCATGATGATCAAATGATAAAAGATATGCAAGGTGCTTTTGCAAACCTCAAAGTGCTATATAAATACTAGTTTATATTGTTGTTTTTGTTATTATCAATATTATTATTTTGACATGGTGGATATGAACAGTGTATAACACATTACAACAAGTCAAGTGCAAGTCATGCAATCATTTCTCTGATAGCATAGTATTCTTCAGCAACAAAGGACGAACACACACACACAGCAGTCATCAAAGAAATGTACGATGAAACAAAAACACGATGTGCAGGACACTAACCAAAGTGATAGAAAACAAACTCATAAGCTACTGGCATCCTTGTAATATAAACAAACTAGAAGGAAGATTGTTAGCATATTAGGTAGGTGACCTGGTAGACCAAATGTATTGGAGAAGATGGAGGAAACTTGTTTATGATAGCTAGGTACTGGCTGCAACCTGCATCATTAGAGGCATCACTTGCATCAATGAGATCAGAGATCCATTGGAGTACTAGGTAATGGACTGTGGAAGGATTGATTTCATTACTTCTAAATCATTATCTCTGATAGGTGTCACCTCTCAGTGTTAAATGTTTCTATTGTAAGTGTTTCTGAAACAATCTCCCTTGGCAATTAGTTTCATTATCTGCCTGTCTTTCTTATAAAAATAGAGTTTACAAAACGCTTTTTCCTGGTGTTTAACCTAACACTTCTTTCCCTGTTAAATGCCATCACTTCAAGCTCATCCTCTTGGTTAATGAGGATAATTGATCCCTGTTCCTAGTATAGATCCCTTCATGAATCTAAGTACAACTCATATCTTCCCATCCTTTTTGTTCCCATTCCAGATTGAATACAACTCAATACTTTAATTTTTTTTGACAAGACTTATTTTCTAAATATTTAATCATCTTTGTTACTCTGTATTCTTCAATTTCTTTTGTCTTTTAAAACCAAAAAGCAAACAAAATGAAAAAAAGACCTAGAATTAATTTAGTGCCGCAGTTGTAACTTAAGTGGTGTGAACACATGGCATTGATCAGATAGTTTTCTTGGTTCAGCTTCAGTGTTTCTCTTCTGTGGACACCAGCTGGGGTCATAAGTAAACCTTCTTAAGCCTCAGCCTATGATGTACAACACTTTCTCTCACACGGATACCTTGACACTGCACCAAAGACCATGTGTTATGGGAACTTCAGAGTCTCGAATAGTGACTGCCTCTCGTGGAACACTATTTTGGGAAGGCTCCAGACCTGCTTCACTTCAGTCTCCCTGTTGTGGTCACCTCTTCTACATCTTCCTCCTTAAGTACCTTACTCAGTGCCTCCTACTATTTCATCACCACAACCTCTCCTCCCAAACCCCTCCTTCCCCTGACACCTCCACTGCATCCAAGTCTGGAATTATGAATCCTGACCAAATTGATTCTGTCATTATTGCAGGTTGGAATGTCTCAATCTATTTCCTTATGCTACTATGTCCTAATCCTGTAATCAGTATCCCTCCCTGTCCACCATTCCCCTCTTAGCACTTTACATATATTACCACTTTGGAACCTCATATCCTATAATCCATAAAAACAGTAGAGGTATTATCATCTCATCTTTACAAATGAGGACTCTAAGGCCTACAGAGGTTAAGTGTCTGGGTTATGATAATAGGTATGTATGATGCCAAGTAAAACACTCTCTCTAAGATAACATTTTTAAAATAATTAGCTATAACAGTAAGCACCCCAACATACACAGGGGGGCCTGCTACCACAGGTTCTTTGATCTGCTTCTCTAAAAGGAAAGGCAACTTTTGAGGGGTTAACAATCACTTTAATCAAGTATAGGTATCAGAGAAAATAAAAATAAAAATTTCAGAGAAACCAAAATCAGCAGACAGCCTGCCTGACCATTAACGTACACACAGCTTTACCAGAGAGGGAAGAACCAACATACGGGTTTTCAAAGCAGAGGGGTTGCTTAGTAGCTTCCCAGAGTCCCATCTGGTATACAACGTGTCTTCCAAAAGCTAAGCCCCAAAGTAAAACCTCACCCTCAGAGTATTTAGACACTTTTCAGAGTCAGAGGGTATGACCCTCTGACCCAGTGCCTCAGTAGGAAAAAAAAAAAAAAGGTACTTGGAACCTTCCTATAAAACAACTTCCCTAATCAAGCTTCCCTCAGTGGGCAGATCCATCAATGGGTGGAGGAGATCTTCTTTAATAACAATCAAACAGAGGCATTATACTTCTTGATTATATTTAAAAAACAGCAAAAGATTCTACTTTGCTTGGCCTTAACATTAGCACAATGGCCCATATTAGATGTTTAGGTGTTTAAGAAATGTTTGTTCCCTTTTCCCCTCCTCTTCCATATTATGTCCCTCATTAAAATGTATGCTCCTTACAGTCAAGGACTGTCCTCCTTTCTTGTCCTTCTCTCTCCTTCCTTCCTTCCTTCCTCCTTCCACAGAGGCCATTCTAAACACAACACTATAACAGTGCTATCAGAAAATAGAACACATTCTTTTTGAAAGAATGGAGAAAGGTAAAAGTAATAACTCCCAGATTTCTATATGCTACTCTCTCTGCTGAGAGAGTAATTATCTGATATTTACTGACTATATACTGTGTCCCCATAGAGTTGGGTACTAGTGCAATGCAAAGGTTATAAAAAAGAAATACAAGAGTGTGGTCATGTTTACAGTGGCTTCCTCCTGCCCCTAGGCTCAAACATATAGTCTTCTATTTTGATTTTAAAACTCTTCATAATCTGGTCATGACTTTCATGTCTAGTCTCCTTATACCTTAGGCCCCTCCACAGGCTGTACATGCCGCAAACTTGTGGTTCCTCTTGCTATCTCGTGACCTTCCTGACCCGTTGGAACTCATTGTCCCCATGCTTGGAAAGCACTCCTTTGTCATTTCCCTCTCCTAGTTTGACTCACACTTTCATGTATCCATCTTTTGAAGAAATCCATTCTTAGTCTCCCTTAATCTTCCTTCCTTCTGAGAAAACTCTGAGTTTATACTGCAGATAGAATCTTTATATATGGTAGTTCTTGTGTTTTCTTCCCCATTAGATTGTGAGCTCATTGAGAGGAGGGGCTGATTTCTTTTGCCTTTCTTTGTATCCTCAGCACTGTTCCTGGCACCTAGTAGGCACTTTTAAAATGCTAAATGACTGATTCTCTTAGAGGAACAATCAAGTTGCACTTCAACTTTCATTTTTCCTAATGAAAAAGAAGAGGAAGATTTATGTCTTTAGGGAAAAATATCAGGATGGTCATTTTAAGATTTAGTTTTTTCTTCTTGTTAGTCATTTCAGTTGTGTCCAACTCTTTGTAAACAAATTTGGGGTTTTCTTGTTAAAGTGCCTGGCCATTTCCTTCTCCAGCTCATTTTACTGATGAGAAAATTGAGGCAAACAGGGTTGTGATTTGCACAGTCATACAACTAATGTCTGAGAAAAGATTTGAACTGAGGAAGGTAAGTCCTGATTCCATGCCCAGTGGTCTATCCACTCTGTCACCTTGCTGACCCAAATGCTATGACCCTCGGCAAAGATACTAGAATAGTTTGCCCATTCCTTCTCCAGCTCCTTTTACAGATGAGGAAATTGAGGCAAATCAAGTTAAGTGATTTGCCCTGGGTTACATAGCTTGTATCTGATGGTAGATTTGAACTCAGGAAGATGAGTTTTCATGACTCCAGGCCCAATGCCGATTTGCTGCACTACCTAACTGTCCTTATGTTTAACTACCCCCTTGCTCATGCAAAAATTCAGTCCCTACACTGTGGCATCTTAATTCCTTTCTTTAGTTTAATTCCTTACAAAATGTCATATTCAGAGAGTACTCTATATTTTTAGAAAGAAAATGAAGACCAAAGGGGAGAAATGTATTGCTTCCTTCCTCCTCTCTTTCCTTGTTCCTTCCTAAGTGTTCTCCTTGAGAAACAATAAGATACTTTTGGAAGCTCATTCTTTGCCCTGTGGTGGTGGATTGAAATCTGTTCACTCTCTAAACACCCACAATTTTCTCACTGCACACTAGGGCTTCAAAAGTAAGAAACAGAACAAAATTTCATCTGTGAATACTGAGAGCTCAATACAAGGGTATGTAGGAGGAGAAAGTATAGCCCCAAGGAAGGTAGAACATTTCATTACAAAAATGTCTCACTTGTATCTTTCTTTTAATGGAACTACATTTATATACAACGTTGTTTTAGTGGAGTGTGTTCTTATGCACATGTGTTAGTATATACATATGTAAACACACATGTATATATGTAGAGGCACATGTATGTATACAATTATCCCCCTCTCCCACCCAATATATAGACACACACAGGGATGTCCTAGAGTCAGTTCAAACAGCCTCCCAAAAGCCAACTGTCAAACTTTCATTATGAACATTTAAACCTACGAAATTGGCAATTGCTGCAAATCAAAGTCTGACTTGTTTTGCTACTTGCCTGAACTTAAGGAAGTGATAGAAGAAAGTTGAAAAATTCAGATTCAACTTGAAAGTAAGCCTTTACTCCAGAATGAAGATATGTATATGCATGTACACACGTACATGTGTGTGTACACATATACACATGTATATATATAGCAAGACAAAATGTGGAAGGATAAATATATACATGAACACAGAAATACAATCAATCAAAAAGCATTTATTAAGCACCTAACATATGCAAGAAACTCTAGGTGTGGAAGAGGAAGGAAGACCAGCCATGCGTACATCTGACCCAGTTCGGTTCCCTACTCTCCATGTCTTTTGACATTCTGGTTCTGGTGGCTGATTCATGCTTCTTCGCCTTGCAGCCCCCTCCTGTGATAGATGAATTCCTTCCAGGAATCTTCATTTGAAGAAGAACCCAAGCCAGCCCTAAAAATTTCTAACCAGGCTCAGCTCCCGATCCTCAAGATTTATTACCACTCTCCTTTCCCTTCCCCTTTACATATGTTCTTCCACCATCAGAATAAAAACTCTGTGATGGTAGGGACTCTCCTCACCCTTTTGCATTCTCCGTGCGTTAACACAGTGCCTGTACATTGTTGCTGCTGAGTTATTTTTCAGTTGTGTCTGACTCTTCATGATCCCATTTGGGGTTTTCTTGGTAAATATAATGGAATGGCTTGCTATTTCCTTCTCCAGTACATTTGACAGATGCAGAAACTCCCTCCCTCCCTCCCTTCCTTCCTTTTCTTTCTTGTCGTTCCCAAAATCTTAAACTCAGTGCACTCTGTAGGCCATGGATTGGACAACAGTGGGTCCCTGCCCAAGCTCTACGGAATGGCTGTTTTCTGGACCTCCTGGTTTAAGAGTGGATTATCAATAGTAACTGTTGCTCTTTCCCTCCTAGCTTGATTTACTTATATTTTTTTTTTCTTTTGTTCATTAAAGGGGCCATTATCTGGTCACTGGATCCAGACAGTTCAGGAGCAGAAAGTGAGGCTGGTGACCTTCCATGGCCCTCCCTCACTCCAAATCATGTCATCATTTCTCTGATGTCATGGTCTTCTTGAAAATGGATGAACACAACAACAACAGGAGCTGGGACAAAAGGCAATATTTATAATACTTTCATTTTTCATATATTAGAGTAACTAATAGCCAAACCGAAATGGTATCAGGAGTCTAATAGACTTTCTGTTGTGTATTGTTTTCTGTGATACATAGACTTGTATTGCTAGATCCTTTAAGATGTAAATAATGATCCTTTCCTAAAGATAGAGGATATTTAGAAAAGAATGACTGAAGCAATTAAGGGTACTTTGTGAAGTTTTTCTATTAATGGTTAGTGATTATCATCACAAGCCTTCAAGAGGAGAAAGTTAAGCAATGTAATGAACTCTTCAGTATTTCTCTTACAAATTTACTAAGCATGTCTAATAGTTAAGATAGCAAAAGCTTATTTCCACAGATTTTTCAATAGTAATAAAACCACCATTCAAGTGAAACAAGCCACCTGTAGGTATAGATAACTTTGACAAGTTGTCTTTAAATCTCAGTTTCCCTTACATGTTAAAATTAAGGTTGGATTACATAACTGCTCAGATCCTTTCTAACTCTTACCACCATAATATTAGTATTCAAGGATTTTGTTCTTTACATACAGCAATTCTCCTCATAAACAATACCTAGACTTGAAATTCATCTTAGAATTATAGGAAATTTTGAAGAGATTTACATAACTACATTATATTTAGCTGTGAATACAGATTTCCTCAAACCTCAATATGTTTCCTTATTAGCTCTAATATAAATGCACTTCTCAGTGATGTCCACTAAACAATGTTAATGGCTATATTTAAGTATAAACTAAGAAGTCTTGGATATAATCCACTGTCTAATGATACTAGAATTTAATATTTTACTTTTATTGGAAAATACCAAATTACTTCAAAAGCACAGATATCATTACTACTTATTAGAACTATCATATGCTCACCTCATCAAGGAAATTCTGTACTGAAAGTTAAATGAATTAAATTTAATTTTTAAAAATTAGTTGACAGGCAGCCTGGAAAGAAAGAAAAAAAATTAGAGCTATGAGGGAGCTTAGGGAAGGGGCAATTGAAAGTTTAGTTAATACATACAAAAATGTAGTACGTAAAACAGATTGTTGGATATTCCACCAACTCTTTTTACAAATGAGGAAGCTAAAGCTAAGACAGAGTCCATGGGATAGTCAAGTTTTATTTATGTAAATTTCACTGACTAGGAGACAATATAACAAAATGCTTTGTGTTTTTTTTTCTTTTTTCCCCCTCAACAATTGAGTTTTGTTGTAAAGTCTTTTTCTTAAAGACTTTGAAATTATTCTTTAAATCTTCAAAGTAATTGCATGGACTACAATATGATTCTGTTTTATATTCCTTTCTTTTCATTTTTTAGCTTCTTCCAATGTTTTAATTCATGTTGAGGCACAAGAAACATTTTATGTCTCGTTTAGAAATCCACCATTTGTCCACTATGTTGTTTATACTTCACTGGGCTTGAGACATGATAAAAGTCTCATAAATCATGTGGCAGATTATAAAGAATATTAGTTTTTCGTGTTACCAAGGTTTTTCTTTTTCATGCCAGGAAAAACAAGGAATATTCATCTCTAACAGTTCTATGGGTCAAAATTTATATGAAACCTTAAGGTCAGTAGGTAATAATAACATAGATACAGAGTTGACTTCCAGGTATTTGAAATACTCCCCCTCTTTAACTTTTCTATTTGATGTTTTAAAGAACACTGAAATCACAGAATCTCAGACTTGAGAGAGATTCAGAAGTTGGTCCAAGCTTTACCAGAACAAAAATCTACTCTACAGTGTTTCCAACAAGTTGTCCGACTTTATTTGAAAATCCACACTATGGCAGAATCCATGACATACTGAGGAGGCCCATTCCGCATCTGGATAATTGTTAGGAAGTTGTACCCTACCTCCCAATACCTCCATCCTGGCTCTAACTTTCCCTTGCCTTCAGTCAGGAAACAATAGTTCCCCACTAAGTATTTCAAACTGGATGTTCTGGAAACATGGCAAATTCAACAGGTTCAAGACAGAACTCTTGTTTTTTTTTTCCCTCTAAACCCTACCCTCTTCCAAAGCTCCCTGTTTCTCAGAGTCCTGATCTTAGCATTATACTCAACTCCTCATTCACTCATTCAAGGAATTACCAATTTCCCATCTCTCACATCTAACCTTCCCTCCACTGGCACAGTCATCAACTATGGGCAGCATCTCATCCCTTCTCTCCAAGATTAAAAGGCTCAAAACCACAGGCACATGTGGCCCACGACACTCTTGAGTGCAGCCAAACCAGATTAGAATGTCATTAGCAAGTATTTAAAAGTACAGCAGAACACAGATAGCATTTACATGTGACTTTTTATGTCAGTGTGCAGCCTGGACAGATCCGTATGTGCGGCTGCTTTAGCGGTCCTCATTTACATTTGAGTTTGACACCCCTGCCCTAGATCATTGCCACTAGTGCTTTGCTGTTCTTTCTGCCTCAGTGTGTAGGAGGGACTGAGTTCCCCTCTTCTTCACATCTCCTCTGTTTCTCAATCATTTCCATCTTGCTGCCCTTGCGCTGGTCATCTTCCATGCCTGGAATGCACTCTTCCATTTAGACTCAGATTCACTCCCTTTCCCTCTCTCCCTGCTTATCTTTACCTCCCTGTCCCCCATTCCCTCCTCCTCCTTCTGCTTGCTTCTCTCTCTTTCTCTGTCTGTCTCTGTCTCCTTCTCTCTCCCCCCACCCTCTTCTTTTCTTTATAAAGCCCTTCCAGATTCCTATACCTTCCCTGCCAAACTATCTTCCATTTAACTGCTTTGTTATATTTGTATTTATTCACTTTATACTCATGCTATATATGTATGGATACATGTAAACACACACAAACATACATACTTGCCTCCCTTATTAGAACATGATCTGCTTTTGAATAGGGGTTAGTTCATTCTTTCTACTTCCATCCTTGGATAGTATTTGTCACACATTTAACGGATGCTTAATAAATGCCTGCTGATTGATTAATTTATGTCATACTGTGGTTTGGACCCATAGCAGGATCCAGAGCCCACAATGGATGAAATCCAATGCTTATTAAAAATGTAGGACTTATTTTCATTAGTCCTTTTCTTTTTATCATGGCTTTAAAGCATTTTCAAGGTATCCCTTGACATCTCTTAAAGCAATACAACCACAAATGAAATTGATGCAAGTAAATGATAAGCTCATCATCTGAAAAGTAATATTTTGTTAATTCAGTAAACTTGATTTCACCTAATCCTCCTAAGAATTTTAAGCAATTGAGAATGAAGAGTGATTGAAAAAGAGCTTTGGGTCCAGATAAGATAATAAGTGGGTTGTCTGTCTTTAATATTTACATAGAATAATTCTCTTCCTACTTTCTTCCCTATCCCTATCTTTAAGAACATTACATTTGAAAGTATCATGCTGTCTCATCAAAAGATCTTTTATAAATTCAATAGTACAAATTCATATATTCTTGGCAATAGAAAACAAAGATATATGTCTACAGACTAGTTGGTTAAATGATCTTCTTCTGTTCAATGACTACATTAGCTAAATAATACAGATGCCTATGGGACTACTCTTACTATTGGCATTATTGTTACCCACATTAGAAAGACCAGTATTGAAGAATATCTTAAAGAACAAAGCTGTGCCCATTGATATGGTGCATTTTTCAATCCACAAAGAATTTATTTATATATCAAAAATTCTTTTAAAAGATTTTTTACAAGAAAGATGTTTCAATGGACATGTCTGGCTCTTCTGGTGTTTGCATCTGCCTATAATTTAAAATTTATCCCTCCCTAATGTGTTTCTTTTGCTGAACTTCAAAAGAAATCATTTTTTGAGTTAAGACAGGGAGACATTTGGAACTTCTCCATGTATGCTGCATAGTAGCCTTGCAAAAGATTGATACCAAGTGAACATGATATATTGGGAACATTGGAGAAAATGAAAAAGAACAAGAGATAGAGAAAGTTTAATTTTTTGGTGTTATCAGGGGAAAACATTATTAACAACCCCATAGTTACTTGAGCAAACCCTCTAACAAAGATCACATCCTTAGTTTGATCCTTATGCTGATTTAATACACCTAAAATGCCCACAGTATTCAGAACTGAAAGAGAATGGAAATAATTTTTCAGATCACTCCCTTAAGGTTTTCAAGAGTTAAACTCTTAATTTTAGGGAAACCAATTTTCAGAGAGGCGACACTACTTCTCTACCACCACATAGGCAGGAAAGAGCTAAGCTTGGATTTGAATCCAAGTCTTTTGACTCTAAGCCAATACTTTTTCACCGTATCACTCTTCTCATCAGTGATTTAAAAACAAACATGACATACATTTTACTAACATACTCTACTTTTATAAGAATATATAAAGTATTTACTTCAGGTAACTGGTCTGAGCAAGAAATTAAGTGAAATATAAGACAATTTTTAAAGGCTGAATTTTCCATAGATTCTCCATTCCAGACTTGGGAGATATCCTCAAGGCTATTTCCAAATCCCACTACACCCTCCTTATCAACTTCTCTCTGTGCCCCAAAGCTGTTGGTATGGTGACTTTAGCTAGTCATGCCAGGCCTTTTGAGTGTTTCATTACTCCAGGTCCACTAGCTTAAACATGAAAAGTCCTATTTCGTTTAGTTTGCCATAGAGAGAGGTTAGTGAGTCTTTTCAAAACAGGTCTTGCTGATAACTAAGGAAAAAAGTAAATTAAATCAGTTGTACTCTTTGGATAATGGAAATAACAAATGACAGAATATGGTTATCTCCATCTAAAATGTATCTAATCTAGTCACAAAGGGGTTGTATAGTTTCCTCTGCCTAATTTATCTTCAGTCCCCAACTACCATTTCAGTACTGCCTCATCACACAGGTGATCTCTGATTTCTCTGGAGAGGCCACATGAATGACTGTTCTTGCTAAGGTTAGTTACCAACAAATTTCCTTCCCTATCAGGATCAACACTGGTACAAATTCCATTTCTTGGATCCTTTCTGTATAGAACATGCTTAGTATATTGATTTTATTTTTCATGGTACTATTTATCAGATCATAGATCTACAGTTAGATGGGATTTAGCTAACCTCCTAGTCCAACCTTTCTATTTTACAGATCAGGCAAATGACACATAGGGAAGTTAAGGGGTTGCTTAAGTCACAAAGTTATGTGAGGTTGAAGGCTCCAGAGCTACTGCTCTTTCTTCTGTTCCTTCCCCCTGCCATTCTCTTTGATTTCATTAATTTTTCTCTTACTATCCATTGACTGAAACCTAGTTTGGGGCAAAAAGCAGACCCAGTCATTCTTGCCAAGAAAAGAACAGTTTAGAAAATAAAACAATCAGATTGTAATATTTTAGTGTAAGAAGGATTTTAGGAAGTGACTTCCTGCAGAAAGCAGCATAAAATCAGGTTGTTTTAAAGCACTGACAGTTTGTATATGTGATGCTTTCTTGCTGCCACATCAGGAACATAGCCAAGAGCAAGTTTTAAGCTCCCTACTTTCTCAGTCTTTAAAGCATTCTTCAGTTTTCTCCCAGTCTGGGCACTAACAGATTATTCTTTCCTCTTTGGATATTTTTTATATTCACTTACATTTTTATTAGTTAATCCTCAGGGCAAACTGGCTTCCAAAAGACAAGTTTATATATAACTGAATTAATGCTGCTCATCATCTCAATTTAAAAGATGATTAAATGCCCCTTAGTCACATACTATGGCATTAAATTTTGGGGGTAGGCTATAAATAAGGTGTCCACTATTCTTTTATTTTCTCCCCTTACCTTGTAGCTACAACAAAATTACTCTTCTTTTTAGTAACATGTAGGTTACTCAGGGAACATGCATCAAAGTTGTTTAATTTGTTCTCAAATACCAGAAATCAATTGATAGCAATATCAGATTGTCCAGGTTTTATAATGTAACACAAACCTTCTCTTATAAAAGCTATAACTGTAAAAGAGGACAAAGGTAACTTTCAAAGTATTAAAAATAGCAAGGTCTATCCTATCCTTAAAAGGATTGTTCACAATCTGAATCGTAGTGACAATTTTGTGTAACTTCCTGGCCAAGGGGGTGGGAGGTATGTTGATGTCTCAATGTGATTAGCTCCCTTAGGCTGGCATTAGTATACCTTCAATCTGTAAAACAACTGAGTGCAATAAGCCTCATGGATAGATGTTACTTTTAGTGAGAGGACAGGCAAGTCCTGGATCCACAATGCTGTGCATGATGATGGCCTCTCGTGGTGCTCTGTCTTTACAAAGCTCCATTTGCTTTGTTTTCTCTTCTGGTGACTGTTTTCATTATAAGATGTTTTTCAAACAAGAGAACCATACTATATTGTACTATTTATATTTTTAATTACAAGCTTCCATAATTGAAGGCCTTGAGATTCCCCTTCAAGGAACCTTTACAGTTTTTTAAATGGAAATCTAGGAACGTGCTGTTTACTATAGAGTCAACCAAGGAAAATTATTTTCAGCATTCTACCATGTTTTCTGAAGAGGTATCAGGCCCATTTTCTAGGGTGGGTTGAGAAAATTGAAAAAGTATTTATTTAGCATCTATTAAATTCTAGGTACTGTGTTAATTAAACACTTTGCAACTCTCAGAACTACTCTGGGAAGTAGGTGCTAACATGAGCCCCTTTTGTATATTTGAAGAAACTGAGTCATACAGAAATTAAGTGATTTACCCAGGGTCACAAAAATAGCAGCTAAATTTAGATTTAAACTCAGGTCTATTTCACTCCAGGCTGAGTGCTCTAACCACTGTAACATCTGTTAGTCCTTTTCCTCTCTCTCTCTCCCTTTCCCTTTCTCTCTGTCTTCGCCCCATTCCAGAGGCCCTAAAAGTGAGACATCCCTCAGCTTATCCAGTGATTAAATAGCAAAGTCTGGATTTTAAACAATACCTTCTAACTCCAAATCTAGCATTCTTTCCACCGTACCATACTGCCTAATAAGCTTTCTCATCAAAGAACAGTAAAAAATCAATTACATGATTCAAAGTTTAAATTATGTACAATAAACCCTCAACTCTTGCAGAGGTAACATTTCTACATGGTATGAATGTAAAATACCCAAATGTTGATACACTGAACTGATGGAAAATGGGGGTGGGGGATTAGGTTCCTACCATCACTAAAAACTATAATTTTTCACTAGAGATTCCTGAAAACAGACTTTTCTACATATGATTCTTTATAACAAAACATTGATTATGTTAAGATGCATTTTTCCTAACACAATAAAACCATGAAATAACTCATAAAATGCAGTATGCCAAACAAAATTGATAATATACAAAACATTTTTCTCACTATTAATTCTCTAGAATTTGGTGACCTTTTGTGCTAACATCGCAATCAAAAAACAAAACAAAAATATAATTTCAGACAATACTATATTGCTATAAACCTTTCTAACTTGGTTGTCGTCTGAAAACAAAGGAGAGGTTACTGGGGCTTTAGTCACTGCTGTCGGAAGACAGAAACTGGTAGATGTCTGGCAGAAATCTCACGACATCACCTCTGATGCTCTGAATGCATAGGGAGCTCTTTACAATGGTAGGGTGAACCAGACCATTGACGTGTCTAGTAAGGTACCAGCTGAGAAGCAAACTAGCACAGTATCACACCTCTTTTTTTCTCTGTTGTGAGTGGCTGATGAATGTGCATAGTTGATACAAAAGTGAAAATGAGGTTACTATTAAAATCACCCAAATGCTTGAGTCATTAAAGTTGAATGTGAGAATGTTGAAAATTTACTCTAAGGCTAAGTTTGTCAAGATACCTAATTTATGTCTTATTGTCTATATAAAAAATATGAAAGTCCTCCTATCACATTCCTGATAAATAGAAGTCATGATCCCACTAAATGCCTTTCTACTTAAAATTCAAATAGTTTGAAGTTTAAAACTCATGAAATTCTTTAAATAATTGAGATTTAGAGCAATAATGGGTTCTACAAGATAGAAATTGACGTGAGAAATGAATGCTTCTTTTTAGCTATCCTACCAGTAACTATTTGAATAACTGATTAAAGTCATATCTAATGCTGGAATATACCAGGAAAGAAGGTGATAATAAATCCATTTTTTTTTCCCTCTGGTGAGCAATCATGAGATTTGGAATCAGAAGACCTGGGTTCTAATCCTAGCTCTACCACTAATTATCTATGTGATATTTAGACAAGTCACTTTACCTTGTCTTGGTCTTACTTGTCAAATAGAGAGTTTGCATTGAATGATCTCTAAGATGACTTCTATAGTCACCTATAATATTGCCTAAGTATATGTCATTGTTAAACATTATCTTTGAAAATTTGGCCTTAATTAACTTTGCCTCCTTTAAAAATATTTTTCTGCTATAAATATTTCTTTAAATTTTGGGGAAGTTTCTATTAACCTTTGCATAGTTAAAACCATTTTCTCTCAGACCCAATATTCACTAGTCACTGGGTGACTCTTATTTGACTTAGACCAAATTAGGCTAATCAGCACCTTCCTTTAAGAACCTAATTAATTTTGTCCCTGAAACACTGAAAAGCATCAGATACTTAATTTACTTTTTGTTTTCCTGTACAAAGAAGTTGCTGATGAAATGAGGATGACCTATGGTGAGTAATTCAGTTTTTAGACCAGAATGAAATTGCAACTTCTGTAACACCTTTTTCTGAAGAGTCAGCCTGTGCTTACATGATGTCAACACAACTAAATGAGCTGGCCGATAATTTAATTTGTAAACATTTAATACACACAGGAACTTGAAAATAACTATCATATTATAGAAGCTGAGTATAAACTATGTTTTCTAGGCCTGAAATCATGGGCTTTTGGTGAATCAGAAAGGATTTTATAATGTTTTGTTTTATATGATTCTACAGCAAAGACTTTTCCCCTCCCTGTCACCCCAAAGATGGTATTATCGTGACATTCTAATATATTACAAAATGCAGGTGCTGAGATCTGTAAGGTGGCAGACTGAACTTTTCCCATGCTTGCTTATTTTCCAGAATTAATGTGGCTAGGGTTCTAGACATGGAGTTTAGATGAAGTGAGTTCAAATCTTGTCTCATACCCTATTTGTGGGATGATGGGTAAGTTCTTAATTTCTCAGAACCTCTTTCCTTGTCTGTAAAATGGATAATAAAATCCTTGAAGTACATACCTCGAAGTGTTATGATGTTTAAGAGAAAATGCAAAAACAAGTGTGTTTAAAATAATATATTAATGTTTGTCATTATTATTAATTATATTCTCCTTATTACTTAAGGATTGCTGGTCCATTCTTTTGAGAGTTCATCAATAGAAGAGACTCAGAACACAGCATAACCTCTAGTGTCAAAGGGAAAATGATGCTCATTCTTGGACATTCTTTAATAACTAGGAAAATAAGTTGAGTTGGGGAATGTCAATCATGACGAATATTGCCCCCGCTCCCTCCCCCTGTAATAAACTTGTTAGGAAATGGCCTGGAGCTTCTGCCTCTCTGTGCTTTCACAGAGGCCAATGAAAAAGCTGCTGTTGATTTGTTTAACTCTGACTTTCTCAAGATGGGAACTAAAAATAAAAGGCATATGGTCCCTTGGGCTATTCAGACTTTTCTTTCTCATAATCTGAGTTAAGCTGCACATGAGTTGGAACATACCAATGTTTACATAAGCCACAAATACCATCAGAAAGGTAGCATGCATTCTTTCTATTTTAAACTTCCAAGAAAGCTTCTGTCGGTAAATGGACATCCTTCCGAACAAGGCTGGTGCTTCCTACTGAGAAAAGAATGAACACTGACAAAATGTTCTCAACAGTCTCCACCATAGTTTCTAGTCAAATTGTATCTATAGTACTGTCATTAAAAAGCATAAAAATACTCAGAATAACCATGATTGGTTTTAGTTGAAAGAAACTGTCCACATGTAAAGTTTCATTACCATTTAAATTAAATTTTAAAAAAACTCATCTACATGTAGTGCAAGCAGAAACAAGCAAAAATATAAACTGGGTCAGGAAGACTTCTTCTCCTGAGTTCAAATCTGACCTCAGACACTTACTACCTGTGTGACCTTAGGCAAGTCACTTAACCCTCTTCACCTCAGTTTCCTCATCTGTAAAATAAGATGGAGAAGGTAAAGGAAAACCACTCCACTATCTCTGTCAAGAAAACTCCAAATGAGGCTGTGAAAAGTAAGACAAGTCAAACAGAACCAAAAACCACAAATATCTTCTTATGTTTCAAGTATCTTTACTTGCTCAATAATATTGTCTTAATAATAATCAGCCAATTCTCTAGGATTATTGAAACTGATCCTTTGATGACAAACAGAATTTATAAGAAAATTTGCATTTGAATCCTTTCTAGCTTTTTCTCCACTGACATAATTTTCAAAAACCTGGTGTGACCTTGAATACTGTGGTGAGGCATTCATGTAGGACTTCAGGGAATTAGGTAGACAAAGTAACGCACAATAATAAATAAGTTAATGGGGGAAGAACAATAAAAAAGCACTGAGATGTAGGAGGGAAGGTCAGAGAAGGTGACACTGAAGAATGGGTAGTAATTATAGGAGAAGATTCGAATCAAGGACATTTGAGGTTCATGTCAACTCTTTGAGGCCAGGGGTCCTGATTTCTATTTCTTTGTTAGCCCAGTTTCTATTATGGTGCCTGGAATATAGTTAGTGCTTAATAAATGCATATTGACAGACATAGAAGGAGCAATATGAGATATTTGTCAGAGATACAGTGTGGCTTCAGAAACACAAATGGAATAATGTAAGAAAAAGCTGCAAATGACCTTAAGACCAAATTTATTATTTATCTGCTGGGTGACAGGGAGAAACTAAAGATTTTTGAGCAAAAGAAGAGACAAAATGAGATTTATATATAAGAATGCATAAGTCTGACAGAAGTATGAAGTACAGATTGGAAAAAATGAATAGGTCGAAAGACCTGAGATGAGGCTATTGTAATAAGTAGGTAGCAAAGGATGTTTATATTAGCCTAGTAGCAGCGGGGATGGAGAAAGAGACAGATGGAAAATAAGTCCCAGTAGTGAAGTCAAAAGTATTTGGCAATTTCTTGAATAAGAGAAGAAAGATAAGGGAATGAGCATTTATAGAAAGCCTATTGCGTGCCAGGTACTGTGCTAAGTGCTTTACAAATATTATCTCATTTCATCCTCTCAACAATCCTATGAGGTAGGTGATGTTATATTCCCTATTTTAGATTTGAGGAAACTGAGGCAAACAGAAGTTAAGTGACTTGTCTAGTGTCAGAGCCCAAATAAGAACTCAAATCTTCCTGAGTCCAGATACCTTTGCTCTATCCACTATCTACCTACCTGCCCATAAATAGGTCAGCAAGAAGGAAGAATCATAAATAGCCACAGGATTTTTGCCAAGGGACACTGACTGAATGGAAGCTCTTTTGACAAAAATATTAAAGTCAGAAGGAAAGTCTGTAGGGAAGAAAAAGATCTTAGCTTTGGTTTTGGAGGTATTAAGTTTTAGGTATTGGTAGGCATGAGACAGAAGCTGGGGGGGCCTTCAGATGGCAAAAGGGAGTCAACAAGAACATAAATGGACAGAGATGACAAAAACAGATTATTAAGAGACGTACATAGAACCAACAAACAGAAAGACTGATATGACATGATTCAGCAGCCATTATGGGGAAAAGCTATCAAGGATTAACCTCCCTGAGGAATAGAAATACCTCTTCTGTGACAGAACAGAAGGGAGAGTAAGCAATGAGGTTGGGAATTTTGAAGGAATGGCAGAAGGGGGCTGAATAGCCTTGATCTATCATTGCCCACAGGCAGCGTGATACTGGTTTCAGTGAACACACAGGAATTGAATACAATGAAAGTATTCAACAAAGATGTAGGACTGCTCAATTCATTCTTTCAAAAGTTTGCATTCTCTGCATCTCTTTGTACTGAAGACACCATGCCAATTTTGAATACATTACTGTTTAGAGTACATTGGCCTCTAGCTTTGCCACAATTTTATCTCAATTTTTGTCACTGAAATGGAAAGTGACACTGGTCAGATGGATAATAAGAAAATGGTATAAGCTTTTTGGCTTTCATGTAGAAATTGTATGTATTGAGTTGCTCAGGGTTCTTGCTGCCTGTTTTAAGTGGTTAAATTTTTTCTGTGATAAATGAGGGCAACATGTCCTTCTGTTCCCCTCCATCACCACAGCTGTGAGGACAGCATGAATATTCCAGGAGTCAGCACTCAGAAAGAGCTTTCCCTGTACTCACTCAACATCAACTATCCTAAATGTTTGGAAAATGTTGAAATTCAGAAACTCTACATTTGTGATCCCATCTTTAGGAATCATTTGAAATACGTGTCTTTTCTGAGACACTATCATTTGGCCATTAAATGACCTCTATCATAGCCTTTTCATCATTTTTCCTAGGTGACAAAGTAGAACATACAGACTAGAGGCATCCTCGTGTCACTGATGTCAGTGAACACCATAGAAGAAAGCTGGTATTGAATAAAGCAAAATTAAGTGGCATCTTACTCATTTTGAAAGACTCAGATCTGTAATTTTATTTGAAAGACTACTGTCTCCAACAACTCAGAATTCAAGCCCACTATGATCTAGTAGATGATCCTAGAGAGCCCTATGGCCAAAAAGTTTCACAAAAAAAAAAAAATCAGCCCCTCTAAACTTCCATTGCTGAGGCTACATTGCATGGTCTTTGTGAGAACACAGAGTCACATTTATGTCACAGTGAGGTATGTGAATAGGACTCTATGAGAGGGACACTAATGAAACATGACTATTCATTTATCTATACATGAAATCACCTCTGAGGTCTTCCAGCTTAAGTTACAAAAATGGTACCCTACTAAGGACAGTATAGCACTATGCCATTTATTCCTTGAGCTACCCAACAACTTTCTTAGACCAGATAAGTCTTAGAGCCCACCCCAAACTTAATGATAACAATAATTGAGGCACAGTAGCATAGCAGGTATAAAACAACATACTTGCAGTCAAGACATCTGGGTTTAAATCCTGCCTCAACATTAGTTTTGTGGTTCTGGGCAAGTCACTGAACCCTTAAAATGTCATAAATGGAAAATATGATTAACAGTACTTGTGTTGTTGATCTTACAAAGTCTATGTGAGAATAGTACTTTGCAAACTTTAAAGAACTATTCAAATAAGGCAACTCTTGGCATCTAAGTACTACAATGGATAGAGGTCTGAGTCTAAAGCCAGAAACATGAGGTCCAATCCATTCTGGGACACTCACTAGCTATGGTGGACAAATAATTTAATTTTGGTTTGCTTGATTTCTACAACTGTGAAGTAGAAATAATAATAGTTCTATTACCTTTCTGGGGTTTTCTGCACAGTGCTTGGCACACTGTAAGGACTATATAGAGGTCAGCTATTTATTGCTATTGCTGCAGCTACTGCTGTTACTACTACTACTACTACTAGGTGGCAGGGGGCTATACTCTCTACTACTACTACTGATGAGGGCTAGAAGTGGGGATGGGTGAGAATTCTGAAAAGACTGGAGTAACAGGGGCAGGCCACCTGGAATAAATGCACAGACTCAAGGATTTTTGAGGTCAAGGTAAAGATTTATTACACTTTTCAGAAGGCAAGAGTTCTTAGGGAACCTGAAACCTTACAGGGGTACAGGTAAACTTTATATAGGATATTCTACAGTAAAATATGTCTTAAATATTCTAACTAGGTGATTCAGGGAGGGGTTAAGGAGTGGTTAGTTCTTAAAGGAACATGCACTTTTGGTATCTAGTGTGAAAGTATTTTACCCAGAGTTCATTGGGGAATAGCCCAAGGGGTGGGGTTACCTGGGGGTATGGTTTTAGGCCTGAAACATCACTAAGTCAATTAAGGGTCAGGACTGACTAAGGAATACCAGGCTGCTCTCATTAATTTCTTGTTAGACAAGATAAATGTAAGGGAATATATGTATGTCTAAGTCTAGGATACATATAATTGTTCAGCGAGTAGTGAATGTCTTTATGATCTAGTACACAGCCTGTTCAGCCAATACACAGCTGGTTCAGACTAATAAGTTCTATAGGTGTGGCTGGCTACAGTAACAGGAAAAGAGATAATAGTTTTGCTAAGTCCTAGGGCTGGGGAGAAACTGCCTGGGATAGTGTTTTGCAGCTAGGGAGAAATGTGATTTTTGGAGAGAAATGTGATTTTAGAATGGGGGTCCAAGTACATGCATCACAAGCACTCATCACTACTACTACTACTACTACTACTACTACTACTACTACTACTACCAGTTCTGCCATTACCACCCACTACTACTATTTTCATCCTTATTATTTGAACTGAGCTTGGCCGAACATCTAACTAGGAAATCTAGGTCATGTTGGTTTTTTATGTCAGATTTGCCCTTAGTTTGACTGCTTAAATAAGTCAACCTTTCTGATATCCAAAGCTGAACTTAATTATATATACAATCATCAGTTGATCTAGCACTAAATACTTTCAATAGCTCCATAATCTTATCAATGTGGGTACTTCCTGCCAAAAAACAGAATAAAGGGATGAAAAAAAACCTGTTTTTAAGCTCATACCAAGTGTCAGGCACTGTGTTAAGCACTAAGGAACAGATCAGTATACTTACTTTTAGAATTACAAGGCAAAAATAACCAATACATGAAATATACCTTGTTACCTTTGGGTGCAAAATGAAACAAGCCTTGCAAATTTCTTTTATGTAATTTTCTGAGGAGAACCTTTGAGTGATCTTTCCATTCAAATAAAACTTCCTTATACATTTTGACTTCTTTTATAGCAAAAAATTCAATATGGATATAGTTTAACTTATAATTGAGGTTGCTGGAAAGAAATGTCCTATTTAGAATGTCAATAGTTAATTAATAATTTTGGAACTATTCTACCATTATGACTGCTGAAAGGTGGCAAGGGGTTATACTCTCTCTCTCTCACACACATGCATACACACAGGCACACACACACACAAAGGTATAATTATATGCACCTTAAGTAACCCATTTATTGAAAAATATACAAACCCTCATGGGCATATACTTATACAGAGGGCATGAGAAGACACAGGCACATCCAATTTTCTCTTCATTATTTAGGTCCAGGTACATAAAACTGCCCATATAACTATACTCAGGAGGTTATTAGCACATTGGATAGAATGCTGGGCTTGGGAGTTATAAAGTTTTGTGTCTCAATGAAGTTTTGCGTCTCAATCCTGTCTTAGATACTACTGTGTGCCCGAGTAAGTCACTTAGCTGCTCTCAGTCTTGTTTTCTCATCTGTAAAATGGGGAAAACATTATCTTCATTATCATTCAGAATAAAGGATATCTTGTAGTTGTAGCTTGTGGAGTGGGTATGGTTTTATACTGACCAAAGCAAAGGGAAAAGAGAAAAAGCATTTACTTAATGAGTAGTTCTTTTGGAAACAGAATCTATACTCCTGGATATTCATCAATGACACTGTTTTTTTTTTACCTGTATACCCACCCTTCTACTTTAGGTAAAAGGAATGGAGTTTAACTGGTTTGCATCATTTATTTTAATTTGTTTTAGGGATTACCACAGTCAGAGAATTGATTGTCCAGTGATTAACCTGTTCATTATAAGCCTCTCATTACTTAGCTAAGCTTTGGGTAGTCTGTCACTGCAATTGTACTGGGAGCATTGCTGGTTCAAGAGAACCAGCTTGTGCTTATGTTCCATGAATGCATTCATAGAAAACCCAGGCGTAACCTCCACAATACAATAGGGCTCTGGAGATGAACTAAATAATAACTACATTTTGTACAGTGCTTTCTTTACTTATTACCACGTAGATAGTGCTATGAAGTAACAGCAGTGTTAACAAGACTTGAATCTAGCTCTTCAGACTCCAAATCTATAGTTTTTCCTAATATGCCATGCTATTTCCTAATATATCTTGCTATCCCACATCTGTAATTTGGGAACATTTTATCTTACGTGGTTTTCTGCTTTGGTAATTTTTACTTAAGTCAATACTGTCTCTGGTGTATAGAGTTGTTCTGTCTCTACCAGAGTTCTCCAATTATTTAGTTCCAAAATATTAGTAAAAATTCCTGCAATCTTGTTTTATTTCTGTAAATAAAACATATTTTCACTATCTTACAAATATATAATACTTTATTTTTAAAATATTATGATTATTACTTTTAAATATTATTACTGTTACATTCAGATAGCCTGAACAAATATGTTCGGTATTTATAGGGAGTATGTAGAAGTGTAGTCAGGGTAAAAGAGATATCCCACAAGAATCAAGATACTTCATGTATGGATACTTTTATTAGATGAAGATATTTCTTTGAATTACAGAATCAATGGTATAAATTAGGGGTGAAAAATACATAGCATATAGAAGCTATCAATTATAAATGTAAACTAGGTATAAATTGATTAATATGAATATAATTCTTAATTAAGATGAATATGAATTCTTGGGTCATTGAGTGAACGTAGATGACACCACTAGGAATGAATTTGTGATTTATTGATGAGAATCAGTCAAGCACTGTGGGTCTTGGGTAACACAGCAAGCCAAGCTGAACTTCTTAGTGGTAATAAAAATAGTTCCTGTCAAACTCCTGAAAAGAAATTCCTTGGGGGTTTGGTAGAGAAGAGAGACTCCTTCACCAGAGGCTGCCTTCATGAATTTCAAAAGTTTGAAGAGCTGAACTTCCCATCAGTATTTTGAATAGCAGTGGCTGATTGCAATGTCTACAACAGAAACCAAGGGCAAACCAGACATGGCCAAGGAAAGCAGCTTCGGAACTCCACAATGGCACCAATCCTTAGAGTCCAGTGGTGAGCTAATGACATCAAAGAGGCATATTATGAGGACTCCACAAAGGGAGAAAAGGACTTCTAATTATCAGCCGCTGTGAATTAATCCTTTGCCATTTGTACTCTCCAAGTATGAGAACATTTTCTCCTGGACTCCATATTTGGGTAAGCATGTGTCCCAGACTTATGTGAGGTTGCTTTTGTTTTAGCTATTCTTATTATACTTGCTAAGTAAATATTTCTTGACTAAAAGCTAATTCACTCTGGCTGACTAACTGGTAATCAATGAGAAGTACACTGGATAGGAGCTTGGGAATAGGAGTCGAAGAGAAACATTCCAATTCGTGAGGGTCAGCCTGGGAACCCTTTGGGGAACAGAAGTCAGCCACTGTCTCGGGACCCACCGGGTAAACAGAATTGAGAAGAGGGGGAGGGTGAGAAGCAGGCCTGGAGTGGAATGCTGTGCATATACTACTAAAGACCATTATGTTGGGGATACGCAAAAAAAAGGTTAAGGTTAGAATAATAAACTGGAACAGAGAAAAGTAGGCAGTTAAGGAAATGAAAAAAAGAGAGTAACCAAGAATAATGAAGAAATAATATTAAATTTCCTTTAGTAAATTAAATTTGATAAATTATGGTACAGAACTGTGATTTCAATGGTATGGGGGGCTCTTTCTACTAACATTTCTTATAGCAAACCCACTACAGCCTGCTTTTGCCCCCTGATTTTCCACTATTATATCTTTTTAGGTACATTTCATACTTTTCCCATAGGATGTAAGCTCCTTAAGGACATTTTTTTGTGAGATATCTTACACACGGTATGTGGTTAATAAATATTAGCTCAATGAACTAGTTTAGTTGGTGAAATGTTTATTGAATAGAATTGAATTAGTGGATACATTGGGGGAGCTTTTAAGTCACGAAATGACATACTGAAGGTTTTGCATGAAGCGATATTGACAACAGAATCTTTGAGGGACTGATACCTATGTTTACTTTCCATACACAGAAATAGTCGAAGAATAAGTTAATAATCTCAAAATGCTAGAGCTTGGCCTTGTAGTTATTGGTCCTGGATTCCAAACTGATTTTATAGCCAGTTTCTCAGCATTTTTCCAGTTTTATTTAAATGAACAGGCTGTCTTTCATAGTTGGAACATGTTCCTTTAGATTAATTTGCTTTAATACTCTACTAAACTGGAATTGTTGGTATAAATCTCATTCTTTCACCTCTGAAACATGTAGCATTACAGAATATTAGAACTGTAATAGTATTAATAAAAATAATCACAAGTAGCTTTGATATAATGCTTTAATGTTTACAAAGCACTCTACAAATATTTCATTATATTTCATTATGTTCTCCCTAAAACTCTGGGAGGTAGTGCTATAATTATTCCCATTTCACAGATAACGACAGTGAGGCAGATAGAGGTCATAGAACTGAGAAGTGTCACAGCATAGGTTTGAACCCAGGGGTCCCTGATTCCCTCTCTCTACTGTGCCACTGTCTGATTCTGCCTATGCCTTTGATAAATGAGGACAGAAAGTCTGAGGAAGTTAAGGTACTTGACCAGCATCATACAAACACTTACAGAAGTAGGGTTCACTCCAAATCCAATGACCTTTTTTTTTTTTACTATCTTCTCTATTGTAATGATAAAAGAGCCTCCATGCTGTGCTATAGTCCTCATCTGTATCTATGCCCTTGGAGCAAATCACAGTTTCTTCAAAGAAGCTTACTAGGGAATTCAAGAAGCGAAGGATGATGATGAATAGATTCAGAAACTTAGTAAAAAGGAAAAAAGAGTCAGACAGAGGGAAAAATGTAGTCCGGGTAGGACAGAAGAAAGTTAAGTTTAGAGAGAAGAAATTTAAAATCACATGTTACTCTTTCGGGCTTAGGAAAAAGCACAAATTTTTAAGGTACAGCTTTTGTTAACATTAAGCACCGTATTTCAAATCAAGTCAAGAAGTATATGTTAAGTACCTACTATGTGCTAGGGACTGTGGTGAAAAAATGACTTTCAAAGATTTCCTGGAGGAGGATAAATATTACTTGGGCTAAATTTAATTCTTTCATATACAGTAAAGTCTTTAACATCTAACCATGCTATTTATAACATCAGATAGGCTTGCTATAACTTATATATAACATTAACATGAAAGAGATCAATATTGATTTTGAGACATTGAGACACTGATTTTGAGACAAGCTCTCCTATTCTTCCATTTCAAAATTATTATGACACAAACATAAATACCAAAACAGAATGTATTTCATGTGACTTATTATGACATAAGCAAGTACATTTATATGTAAAAAAATACTCTAATTTGCATTCTTATATGTCATTATAGATTCTCCTATTTGAATTTCCATCTGGTCTCTAATTTTTTTTATCTTTATTATTGTTTTAATGATCTACTCTTGTTCTTACACACCTAGATTTCATTACTATTTGGCAGTAGCAGCACCTAACTCCCCTTTCAGTGTCATAAACACCACAGAGTTCACCTTGTAGTTTAATTAATACATCCTGGGTAAATGTTACTTTTAAAAAATGGGAAGTGACAAATTAGAAAAAAAGATTATAAAATATCTCTGATGTATCTCTGGAACACTGAGATTTGGAGGTGGGGAAGGTTCCTCCCTTCTCAGTCTGGATTTGTGATTTCATTTGTAAAGGGGACCCTAGCATGAAAATTCCTTTCAAAACATAGTGCAGGGGCAGCAGTGGCACAATGGATAGAGCACTGGCCAAAGAGTTGGAAAGATTTGAGTTCAAATCCAGCCTCAGACACTTGATATTTCCAGCTGAGTGACCCGGCGCTAATACTTTAACCCTGATTGACACACACACACACACACACACACACACACACACACACACACACCAAACCAAAAAACAAAAAAATCAAAAACAAACCAAAAAACATCATACATCGTTTTGTATCTAGGTCATATATTCATTTGGACGATAGCTTGGTGTATTGTGTGAAATGTTAGTCTAAACTTAATTTCTACCAGACACCTATCCAATTTTCATGACATTGTCTTTTTTGGTCAAATACTGAGTAATTCCCTCAACAACTGATATCTCAGGTTTTGTCCACCACTGATGTGCTGTGTTTGTTTCTCAATCTTGTGTACCTAATTTGCAGTCTTAAGAGTTATGATCCTTCTAGTTTTTAGTTCTCTATCTTTAATTGGCCACAACAATTTTAAGTTTGTAATATGATCCATGTCAACCCATTTAATGATTTAAGATTTATTGAGATAGAATACTATATTGAAAAATATTGAATTTATGAATTTGAAAGTCACCATTTAGAAGAAATTAGCATACAAATGTTTCACTGATGAGTGATGGTATTCAAAATTAAAAAAATAACTCATAAATGTTATCTTCAAACCATGCTATCAATTTTGAAAATATCATTCAAGCTCGCTAACAGTACTGAGGTTTTTCTGATGAGAAGGGAAAGCAATCTATTCAAATCATTCCCTAACTCTGAGCTAGCAAAAACCAGCAATGAAAAAGAAATATATATATAATACTCTTGTTTATTCAGTAATAAACAGTCTTGACCATCTAGTATATTTCATGTGTGAATCAGACAGGCTCTAATTCTGAATATTAAGTTTCTTCAAGCAAAAACCAGGTCTTTTCCCTGAACTTTGAGCACCTTTAAGACCACTGACAGAGCTCAACAAATAACAAGATACTCTCCATCCCACTTTGAATTTTACGTGAAACTAAGCACATGATAAATAATTCAGACTGCTAATTTATAAAGCTATCTCTGTCTTTCATGCACGCTTTGGATTTTTAACCATTGGCAAAATACAAAAGCTTCTATCAAACAACTAAAAATATATGTCAGTATATCACATTACTTTTCCTTTAAAAGAGCCTACTTTTTATCAAAGGTACAAGAGCCCATGGGACTGAGTTTGCTAGAAGCAACCACAGAAATAAATAACTCCCAGAGATTAGGTACACAACACACAGGAACAAAAAACAGAAGCATGGTATTTGACAAACCAAAGACCCAATTTACTGATGGAAAAACTCACTATTTGACAAAAAACTGCTAGAAAAAGTAGATGACAGTCTGATAGAAATTTAGTTTAGATAAAGCTCTCATACCATACACCAGACTAAGCTCTAAAGAAATACAAGACCTAGACATAAAAGGCCACATCATAAACCAAACAAAAGGAACAAGCAAGAAGTTACCTTTCAGATATATGGAGAGAAGAGTTCATGACTCACGAAGTGATCACATAAGCTAAAAAGGACAATTTTGGTTATAGAAAATATAATTATTTTTTCCATAAAAATCTACTGTAATAAAAATTAAAGGGGGAATTAGTAATTGGGACAAAGCCTTCGTAAGAAGTTTCTCTAATAAATGTCTCATTTCCAAGATATATAAGCAAAGGATTCAAATTTCTAAGACTAGAAGCATTTTCCTAATAGATAGCCAAAGGATCTGAACAGTTAATTTTGAAGATTTAAATCCAAGTCACCAACAATCCAAATCGTATTAGTCAGATAATTGCAAATTGCGGTGTCTATGTGCTTCTGCCTCATACTTATCATATGCTGGCAGAAATGACAGATGAAGAAAATGACAAATGTTGGGAAGGACTGTGGAAAAAAAATACATTGTTGTACTGAGGCTGATGCAGCGAATTAATGCAATTGTTTGAACTATGTCCAGGAGGTGATCAAATTATGCATGTGTTTTGACCTAGCTCTATAAACTACTAGGTTGATGCACCATCAAAATAAGAGGGAAAGGATATGTACACAAAATACATATTTTATCATCTCTTTTCCTGGCAGCCCCAAATCAGAAAATAAAGGGAACGGAATTCCTATTATTCTGTACGATAACTTAAGAGTCCAAAAATATCAAGAAAAATACATTCACCTACTGACTGAGAGGAGGTGAATTTAAAATGCAGAGAGAGAGACACAGTTTTGGACATGACTAATATTGAAATTTGTTTCACCCTACTCTTTAGCTATGTATTGATGTGTGTGTGTGTTTTTTTTTCAGTTTGCTGAGGGGATGATCAATATTGGGAGGACAGAAGAATTAAAAAACAAGTTACTTGAGAAACAAAATAGGCAGAGATAGACAGAGAGAGAGGGAGGTGAGGTGGTGGGGAGAGAGTGCTCATAGAAAGCCAGTAGCTAGAAGTAGAAGGTACTTTTTTTTTCTGAGGAAACTTGGGCAGTATAAAAGTCTATATGATTCAAGGACTCAGCTGAGAGCAACTAGTCTAGGAGAATCATGGTTTCATCAAAACCAGATCACAAGTACAAGAGGAGGGAGCCATATCTAAATAGTAGTCCATAGGGAAAAGATCTGTGGTATGTGCGTGTGTGTGTGCGTGTGTGACCTATGAATTCAGTGTCAGTCAATGCTTCAACAATGGAGTCAAAAAAAGCTAAGAAAATTTTATTGTTCAGGGTTCAGGCATTTTTTTTTCACTCATGTCCAACTCTTCAAGACCCCTTTTAGGATTTTCTTGCAAAGATCCTGTACTAATTTGCCATTTCCTTCTCCAGCTCATTTTACAGATAAAGAAACCGAGACATAAAGGGTTAAGTAACTTGCCCAGGGTCACATAGATAAGTGTCTCAAGCCAGATTTGAAGTCAGGAAGATAAATCTTGACCCCAGACCTGATGCTTTCCCAATACACTATCTCACTGTCCCAATACAATCTTAGGATACATTAGGAAAGACCTAGCACTCAAAACATGAAGTTCTGTTTTCCTCTGCCCTGTTTACACAACACTCATATTATTTCATTTGATTCTACGCATCAAATTTTGGAAAGAACATTAATAAGCTAGAAAGAATAGAGAGAAGAGCCACCTGGAACAGTGACAGTTATTAAGATCATGCTATATAAGAATTAGGTAAAGGAAACAGGGAGCTTTCTTCCCAGAGTAAATGGCTGATCAGTGAGGTAAGGAAAGTCTGACAACTCTCTTCCACGTATTTGAAGGGCTGTCTTATAGAAGAAGGATTAAGGACTTTTTTTGCTTGGGCCCAGAGGTCCAAACTAGAAGCAATGAGCAGAAGTTGTAGAAGCAGAATTGGGCTTCTCATAATCAATAATGTCCTTAAAAACTATACAAATCCCAAAGTGTAATAGATTGCCTTAAAGAGGTATTGAGAATCCTGCCTCACTCTAGAGGAAAGCTGCAAAACCTGGGCTCTATAGGCAAATTTCAAAGAGTATGTGAACTTGGATGGGCAAACAACTTACAACTTTATTTCTACTAACCTCTACCTGAAATTTACTGTTACTTAAATTACGAATGTAGGTGACAAACCACACCAGTATGATCAGAATCTGGAACTGTCACCAAAAGAAATCAAAGATATTTTCATTGCATGACATTCATTGTAAATATCTTGAAATATCATTATTCTCATAACTTTAAAATCATTGTAGTTTTTAGACTCACCACTAGATAATTGTGGTCACAGACTTCCTATCAATAGGCTGCATTTCAATATAATTTGTTTCCAATGTAATCTTATATATCATATGTTCTGCATTTAAAAACACTTTTGAGAAAGATTGGATAGATTTCTTTATTACATTGCTAACTGGGTTCATTACCATTCTCACCTCTCATCCTCCTTCCCCGCAAAAAATAAGGTGCCCTGAGTTAAAGTTATTAAAAAAAGGCTTAATGACCAACATTTTAAATGTTGTAAAAGGAATTTTTGGCCAGATATGGATTGGTCTATATTCTCTCTGAGGTACCTTACAATTCTGAGATTCTGTGATTGAGCAAAATTCTCTTATATTTGTAAACTGTGGAATATAAACGTTCACAAATCCTTAACGGATCTCCTTAATTGAAAGCAAGTGCTCCTCTTTGAAATGTCTCATAACTTTTTACTAAGATCTATTTTTTCACTTACAAAATTCTTTCTATTTAATTGTAACATGTAGAATTGTCATTTTCCACTAGAGGTCAAGGTTTTTGAGGACAGGAGTTATGTCTGAGATTCTTTTTGTGTTCCAACATAGCACACTACACCATTTCTTTTATAAAAATGCTTAATACTTGCGTGATGGAGACAGAAATATGTAAATTGTGTCTCCCAATTTGTCTCTTTCCCATTGATTAGTGTTGAAGCCCTAAGCTGTGTGGTTTCTTTCTCTCAGAGATTTTTTTTGTGAAGTACCTCACGATTATTTGCATACAAGAATCTAGGTATCCTGGAGGAGGTAACTGTGTGGTTCAGGGATAGAACGCTGGGTCCAGAGTCAGGAAGACCTGAGTTCAAATGTGAACTCTGACACTTATGAACTGTGTGACCCTGGGCAAATCACTTAACCCTGTTTGCTTCAATTTCCTTACCTGTAAAGTTAACTGGAGAAAGAAATGGTCAACCACTCCACTATCTTTGCCATGAAAGCCCCAAATGAGGTCACAAAGAAATGGACAAAATTGAAATGAGCGATCAACAACAATTCTAGAGAAGGCATAAAACATAAAGAAAAAACGGAAAAGGAAGGAATATTTCTTTCAACCTTACTCAATCAACAACCATTTATTAAATGCTTATTAAGTGCTGGGCACTGTGCTAAGAGTAGAGGATAAGAAGAAAAGCAAAGGTTCATTGGAAGGTAAGTATAAGGGAGGTAGGATGCCCAGTCACTGGGAACTTACAGATAGGGTTGAGTCATCATCAGGCAATCCAAAAAGGAAAACAGACTGGAAAGCATTCTCAGAGAGATCTACGTGAAGAGAGCTTATATGAGGGGAAGAAACTATGAAACCCAATTATAAAAACAAAGCAGCCAAGAAAACAAAACAAAACTTCAGAAGTCTAAGGATAATCTGGTCTGGAAGAATAAAACAGTTGTAACAATATAAGAAGATGTCCCAAGGGAGGCTCTTTAGGACAGGTGAACTAGCTATTGTTTCCTGGAGAGGGTGTGATATAAATACTGAAGGAGACCTGAGCTATGGAGATAGTGAAATAGACAAATAACACTGCTAAAAAAGAACCAACAGCAATGAGTGATGAAACGCTAGTAGAGAATAATTAGAATAGAGCTACTAGCAAAAAAAAAAAAAAAAACATGAAAAATAAAAGGCAATCTGACTCAGATAAGTCTTCAAAGGGTATTACTAATACAGGAGACTGAGCCATAGCCTATCCTATTGTCCAGGTCCCATTATATGTAGGGTAGTGCTTTAAGTTATAGAACCTACACAAATTTTCAAGAAGGGTAGCTTCCTGAGGTTATCCTGATTTTTATGGGTTGACATGGGAGCTCTTTCTATGTCTTTTAATTAGTAAATAAAACTCTTCTATGATTTAAACCTTTAAAAACTGAGCTTGTAAAGGATACTAGTAGCTGTACTTGGGGGAGAACTAAGATACTGAAGTTCTGAAGTTGCAGCTAGGTAAAGGGAGTGAGTCAATGAAGGACAATTCCCTGGTATTCCTTATTCCTTTATAACAGGAACAAATCTTTGATACAAAGTTTATGAGTTCTTCTTGAATACAATTACCCTTTACTTCTACTATAATGGGCACCTGTGATATATCAATTATAGCACAGAAAGTTTAAAAAAAAACAACAAACTAGTTGCCCAGTCCTGAGAATTTATTACTTAGAATTGTTTAGAATAAAAATTTTTATAATGATTCTTTTATCTAAATATAGCACCTTAAATAGAAATCCCAGAAGTTGTCATTCCTTCAGGTAATCTTCCTTAATTTATTTCAGGTTAATGGGACTAAATAGAGACCTAAAAATAAAGAATAGTCTTGGGAATCTTTCCCAAACATTGATTTGCAGGATGTCCTAAATGAAATTATACTTATTCTTTTAAAAAGAGTCACTGAGTGGAAGATTTCCATGTGGCATACAATCCCCAGGGCAAAGTGAAGTTGAATACTGAGTGATATTACCAACATTGTATGAGAATCTAGCTCGGGTTATTTTATGTGAAGTACAAGAAAACAATGACACTTGCAGTGGGGAAGGCAACACAAAAACACACAATCTTAGTTTCATCTTTATTTGGCAGATTTTTAGAGTATCTTAAATTTGAACTATTTGCACAAATGAAATTAATGACCACTTTCCCTCAATTGGGTGTTGCCAGAGTGATTGTAATGCTAATCAAACAAAACTTCAAAAGGAGCAGGAAAGCAGAGGAGAGCACAAGAGAAGTGCTCATGTGGTGCACTGCTAGGTCAAATTTGTCAATTTATGGTAATGTTCTCTGTGCCTGTGGTGCCAATGGTTTTTATCAATTCTACGCAAAACCTGTGACAACTACCAGGGGGATCTGGGGCTAAGAATGGAACTTAAATCAATAGGCAGAGCTGTTATCATTGGAAAAGTTAGAATTGAATCAATGGACATTTGGCAGGTAAAGTCAGAGGATATATTTAGTACAGCAGTTGACATTCCAGAAATACTTTACAAAATTTTCCCTAAATCATCCAAGTTATTCTAACATCTGTACACAGTAGATGTATTCCACATGATACACACAAATATGTATGTTTACATATGTGTGTGTATATATATGCAAACAGAGAAAGGGGGTAGAGACAAAAACTCAATTTTTAATTATACTATTTTACAGGGAGAAGTATTAGTATTAGGGCATTAAAGTCCTTTTTTCTCAGATACATGTTGGGTTACTTTGGGGGAAGTTTAGATCAGAATGAATAGCACTGATGACTGTATCAACAATGAAAGCAAAGTAGATGATACCTCAAACAGCTGCATTGTGGAAACATTACAGTTGATTACATATGGGTTTCAGTGACTCATACTGCTAAGTTGTAAATTACCACAGAGAGCTATTATTGTACGTAGACTAAGACAGTCTATCAAACAGGAAAGATGTCTCATGGAATAATCTACAGAGTCTGAAACTCTCACTGGATACCCTCATGTTTCTCAGAAGTGTCTGCAGGGTGCTTTGTGATGTTACTGTTCAACGAAATCCTTTAGACTTGTTTCATTTATGAGAGCTATTTATGTAACTTCTATAACAAATCATTTCTAACAGACACTTCTAACCATTTCATTTACAATGACAACTCATGACATAACCAAGTCCAATTTTTCCATTTTCAGCTGGCATCTGTAAAAGAGAAAATGAAATATTCTATTTTTTCAATTACAATCAAACCTTTTCATCTAAATTCTTCAAGTATGTTTATCCTTCATTGCTGAAGAAGAAGACCATGCCATCAGAGAAATGCTGACATGACTTGCACTTGACTTTGACTTTGTTTTGAGTGAGGGAGGTCACCAGTTTCACTTCTCCTTCAGAGCCATCTGAATCTAGTGACCAGATATTCATCAGGATGACTGGAGATGGCCCAGGATGAGGCAATTGGGGTAAGTGAATTGCCCAAGATCACACAGCTAGTGAGTGTCAAGTATCTGAAGTGAGATTTGAACTGAGGTCCTCCTGACTCCTACACTGGTGCTCTATCTACTGCATCACCTAGCTGCCTTCAGTACAGAAATTGAGGCAAATAGAGACTGAGTGATTTGCCTGTTAGTAAATATCTTAGACTGGATTTGAACTGAGGTTCTCCTGAATTTGGCCCAGCATTTGAGCCACTATGCCACCCAGGAAGCCTAAATTCTTCAACAAGAAGGTCGAAAGCACAGCTGTGGCAGCATATGTATTTACTTTAGATGGTACTCTCAGACTCCTACCAATAGCTAAGAAGGATAAAATCAAATAGTGGGTAAAAAATGGAAGTGGTTGGTGATGAGAAAATTATGCTCTGCCCTCATACCAGTTACATGGGGAGAACCAAAATAAAGAGAGAGGATTAAAAACCCAAAGAAGAATATGTGAATATTAAAATAAAAGCTTCAGAAAGCTTGCAAATGAGAAATGAGGGGGCGGGGGAAGAGAGAATGACAGTATAACTCTTTCATGACTTGGCTGCTACCTCTCTCAGCTCCCTACAAAAGTTGGCCCAAAGAAGACAGGTCATCAAAAAGAAATGCAAATCAGAGCACATCCCTTGGGCAAGTGAAATTAGCATGTAGAAATTCTGCAAGCAGAGGTAGATTTTAGCACTGCAGCATTTTAAGACTGGGGTCTACAACAGAAAGATTTGCAAAGTACAAGACCAACCAATTATTCTTAGACACTTAAAACAGCTACAACAAATAGATCGCCTTTTGAACTGATCCACAGCAACCTATTTAATGGGTCAGTTAAGATTCATTGAGATAAAAGACCACATTGACCTACCTTTCGTCTCTGAATTTATGAAAGCATCATTTAAATCAATTAAATAATTATGAGGAAAGAACCAAGCAAATAGAGCGGAATAGGAATTATAAAGGGTCACTTTTTTTCTTCCTACTATCTTGTTTTTGACTGAAATTTTCTCTTATTTTTCCCATTTAGGTGATAGAGGATATTTAGATATGTCCTCTTTCTCTGCTTCATCACACATGGAATCTTCTGAATGCAATTATACTTTATCATACCACATCAAATAACCTTTAAAATATTCAATATGAAAGACCTAAAGAGATCATAGTATTCTGAGAAAGGAAGAATTTTTCTGCGGTTAGAATGTTCTGTCTCTAAAATATACCCTGATCCTAATATGCTAAAGTAAGAAATTTAACTTCTCTGTTCCTTCATTTTCTTCAATGTTCATGGCCGTTTAGTGTCCCAAGTGAGAATGTTTTCATGTTTTTTAAGTGGATGATATATTTTAAAGTGGAAAATCATTATAAAAACTTCAAAAGCACCTGGTATACCAAAAAAGAAAAAAAAACATCTAAAATATGTCAGCTTTTCCACAGAGTTATTTTACACATAATTCACAAATGAAAACAATTAGTGCTTTATATTATTGTTAGACTGACAGCTTCCATATGTAGAGAAGCTGTAAGTTATGAAATGAAGACATGTAGTTGACCATAATAACCTTACGCCAACCATTTTTGGGCCCAGACTTGATTTCAAAGTTTTAGAGAACTCCTCCCAGTACAACTCTTTCTATCAACTTAAATCAATAGATGTCCTTAACTGAGAGTTTTAGAGAGTTAACTGGGGGCAAGGAGAACTTAAGTGATGTGATCCATAATCACGTAGTCAGTATCTCAAAGGTGGATTCCAACTCAGACCCTCTATCTATAGTAAGGACAGCTGTCTATTCACCATGGACAGTTCCTCAATCTCAGCGTTATTCTCAACAACGTTTCTCATGTACATCACTTTCTCTCCACTCGGCTAAATTCCACCCTACTTCAGCCCTTACCACTTCTTTCCTGGATTGTTGTAATAGTTTCCTATGTTCTCTTGTTTCAGATCTCTCCCCTAATCCATCCTCCACTTAGCTGAGAAAGCATTATTTTTAAAGTACAGGTCTTTTCATGTCATTCCCTGCTTCAGTGGTTTTTATCATCTTTAGGATCAAATTCATACTCCTCTCCTGGCAACGAAAACTCCACACTTTGATCCCTTCCTGTATTCCTTATAATCTTAAACCTTACTAGTCTCCACAGATTCGCTGTTCCAGCGCTTCTGACCAACTTTCAGTCATTTCTCACACGTAATGTTCCATCTCCCATCTCCATGACTTTGCAGAGGCTAACCCCAGGCCTGCAATGCTCTCCCTCATCATCTGTCTTTCAGAAGCTGTTTTCCTTCAAGATTCAGCTCAAGTACTAAGTTCTGCAGGAGGTCCTGTCCTGCTTTCCCACTGCTCGTCTTTCACTCTCAAAAACTACCTATCTAACACATTTATTTTCTTCATGTGTTCATGTAAATGTTTTATTTCCCTTTAAGATATAAGTTTCTTGAAGATGAGTATTGTGTTTTTTTCTTTGTTCCCCAAAAGAACAACATGGTGCCTGGCAAATAAGCATAAACACTTGGTGTTTGCAGGCTGAATGATTTCATGACGTAATCTTGCACTCAAATGGTATGCTTTCAGATAACATAATTTCTCCAACTGGCTAAAAGTAGTAAGAGAAGGAATTGAGAAGAGGGGAAAGATGAAAAGGGCCACATGCTACTTTACATCCAGGCCTCTGAATTTCATATTAGTCATTGCAATCTGATTGCCCTATCCCTTCTCATCCTCTAAGAAAACAACATAAATGGAAGAAGATATATATATATACACACACACACACACACACACACACACACACACACTACAGACACATACAGTTTCCTTGTGCAAAAGATGTAGGAAAAGGCAAGATATCAAACTGAAGACTGGATCTACACACACACACGCACACACACACGCACCAATTAGAATAAATGTACCTTTGGAGCATAGTGTTCCAAAGCTGGCCCTACATAAAATTAAAAAAAAATATATTTTAAATATCTTCTCGGTTTCTCTCTGTAAGCTTCCTCCCCCCTCACTGAAAGCCTCAGCAAGAGCTGAACTAAGATTCCAGTTCATCTAAGCCGCTCTGAACATGCCCAGACAGCAAGGAAATGGTTTCTCTGGCAACGAGAATTATGTGAAATCTCTCACTGTCTTCTTTCTCCCTCCATCAGATTTCTATTCATTCAATCCGTTCACATATAGGCAACAATGGGGCATTGGACCTCTAACAAGTAATTCAAATTTATTGAGCTAATTCACAGAAGGAGGGTACGTTAAGCATCCTCATTTCCTGTGAGCCAAAGAACATGGGACATTTGTTGTCTGTGTTATTTAAGAACTGCCCAGCATAACCAGAGAGCACAAGCAGCACAAAACAGAACAAGTACTTAAAATAAGGAGGATATATGCTGTTTATTTCCATCATAGTAAGAGAGAAACATAAAATTTTCAGACAGAATCTTCAGCTTTGAATTTCCTAAAGATGCAGGGGCATGAAATTGAAAATGACTTAAAAGAGCCTTACATTTTGTTTGAGACCCAAGCTGAAATGAGCACAACTTGGCTTGGATGGCTTTTGATGCTGGAATTTTTGTTTGTTGGGACTTCTGCCTGATTAAACCTTTGCAATTGACTCCAAGTCTAAGTCTAAGTTAGTAGAATTCCATGATAACAGTTCATTATTACACTAATTGTATTGAATACAAGTCAAATGATGTTACCTAAACACAACTCTGCATAGTTTCCCATTTTAGCAAATCTTTAAGCTTAAAATTATCTATAATAAAGTTTATTTGAAACCTCTACTTAAGGTGCTAAAAATGACTCACAGGGGGTGGGGGGGGGAAGTATCTTAAGTACATAGGGATTGGGACAGCAATAGCAGCAGGGATAGGAATAGGACCTGTAATTTCATTGGTACTGGAAGCTGCCTGACTGAAAAAACTCCCTTCACCCACGCCAGTCAGCACCATCTTTTCAGATCACAGTTCGATTGAGTATATCAGAGGACTCGCACCGAAGTATTTCTGTTTCTGAGGCTAGCTTTCTGTCTATTGTGGCACATCACCTTTTCATTTTTGAAGGACAGTGAATAATCAACTATTTAGCTCTGCTAAAATCAAAACAAGGGCGCCTAGCAGACACAGTGGATAGAGTACCTGGCCTGAAATCAAGAAGACTCCTCTTCTTGAGTTCAAATCTTACCTCAGACACTTACTAGATTGTGACCTTGGGCCAGTCACTTAACTCTGTTTGCCTCAGTTTCCTCTAGAGATGAAAATAGCAAATCATTCTACAAGCTTTGCCAAGAAAATCCCAAATGGAGTCACAAAGGGTAGGTCATGACTGAAATGATTAAACAATAAAAAAAATCAGAGCAAGAAGAAATAAAAGGAGTTCGCTTGGTTTGGGCTTGACACATACAATAAAGGTTTGCCTTTATTGTATGTGTCAGTGACTAGGTTTCTACAAGCTGTGAATCTGTTGCCTGCAGTAAGAATAGCCCTCTTTTAATTCTATGCTTAGTTGATGGTTTCCGTTGTTTGCTAGTTATGTCATGTTTCATAGGTCATTTCATCTCTTTAGTACTCAGTTTCCTAGCCCATATAATGAGATGATTAGACCGTATGTATTCTTCAAAGTCCAAAATGCTTCATAGTTTAAAAATTAAACAGGGGTATAAAAGAGGGGAATTAAATAGCGAAACAAATAATAACCAAAAGAGTGGTGTTAAAGTGGAATTTGCTACCCATCTGCCCAGGTGCAGTCTATTTTGAAGTAGAGAAAAAATAAAAATCCATTTTCTATCCTTTCAGATGGTGAGTGTATTTTCTGGCTCCAAAGGAATTGAAGATGAATAATTTTTGTTTGTTTATTTTTTTACATCTAGCTTAGATAATATTTCAGTGTTAATATATCATCATATGTTAATTACATATTATCTAAACATATTATGTAATAATAAATATATAATTATTATGATAGTAATAATTGTATAAATTGTGTAAATGTAATATATGTTAATATATTAGCTATTCATTTCAGTATTCTAGAGGACAATAGTCTTATAAAGTTATATAATAAGCTTCAAAGTATGTAAAACTGCATGCATTTTATTGCATCAGATCTTTACTACACTGTGAGCTGGGTGTCATTATTAATCCCACTTTACAAATAAGGAAACTGAGGACGTGTGAACTTTTGGAAATACTAGGAGATGGGGAATATATATATATATGTATATAAATATATGCATATTTATACATACACACACATATATAGACATACATCATGCATACTTACCTTGTCTGTTCAGAAGAGTTGGAAAATAAAGGCACAAACACAAACTAAGCAATGCTGATGTTCTTCAAATAAGAAACCAAACTTTTAAAATGAAACCTGCATTCATTTCACATATTAAAGAGACCACAGATGCTCTCAAAAAATCAAAATACTGTTATTATGACAAAATACTGTTATTATGACAAAATTTTTGCTTTTCATTCAAGCAAATGAAACCTTCAAATTGTCACTATATTTTTGAGATTAAAAGAGGCAGGTAGACAGAGCCAAATCTGAGGGGAGAGGGGAAATCTATACCTCATACTGATGACCTGACAATAATATGAAACTTGGCAACAAAATATAAAAGCTTTTAAAAATCCTTTGAAAATTTCACACGCTTAAATTTTATCCATCTCCAGAGGGAGAACTGATGAACGCTGAGTGCAGAATGAAGCATGCTTTTTTAAAACTTTCTTCCTTTTTCTTTTTAATTAATGTGCTTTCTTTTGCAACATGGCTAATATGAAATATGTTTGTGTGACTTCACATGTATAATTGATATCATATTGCTTACCTTCTCACTGTGTGGGGAAGGGAAGGGAGGAGAGATTTCTGAACTCAAAATTTTAAACATGAATCTTAATGTTTTTACATGTAACTGGAAAATATTTAATAAAATATATTTAATAAATAATGTTTCATGTTAATTATAGTCATTAATGGCCATCAGTTTTTGAATTTCATTCAATGAATTTCATATTTCAATATTTCATAAATTTCATAAATATAGAATTCTTAAAATTAGAGGCAAGCTAACCAGAAAGACACTAAATTAGAGTAAGAGGATCTAAGTTCAACTGCTAACTTGGATGTTTTCTACCTGTGACTTTAGGCAAGACTCGGTTTCCTCATTCTTGCACACTTATCCTACAGGGTTATTTGTGATACTCTGAAGATACATTTCATTTTGTGAATGTGAAATGATATGAAAAATGGTCTATTAAGTCATCTAATTTACATCCCAGAAAAAAAGTGGAAAAATAAATTATAGCATTCCAATATATTCCCCATTTCCCCCTTTACCTTTCAATTCTTTATCTCTCCAATTACTTCAAGTAACCAATAAATAATCACTTTGTAAAGAAGAGTTTGCATAATGGAGGGGAAAATAAGGAGGAAGAAGCAGGTGAGCGCTTGAACCTCGCCCTCATCAAGATGGTGGAGATTTACCCAAGCAGTCCCTAATTTAGTCATATAATCCTTAACTATGGTGACTATGGCACATATATTAAGTGCAGGAAAAATGAAGGTGGAAACTATAGTTCATAGAGTGGGGAAGTGTTTGGAATATATGAGTGATCCATATGGGTAAAGAAGAATGAAAAAGAAGAAAGCCACCAAATAGTCACATAAAGTTCTCCAAATCACTAATAATTAAAGAAATGCAAATTGAAATAGCTCTGAGGTACAACCTCACACCTATCAGAGGTACTAAAATGATGCTAAAGTAAAATGATGAATACTGGAGGGGATGTGAAAAAATAAGTACAGTAATACACAAAAAGAGGAACTTTGAACTTGTTCAACTATTCTGAAGAGCAATTTGGAACTATGCCTATGTATCGTTAACATATTTTTTGCTTAATTTGAAGATCTTTCTCATCCATTAATAGGTTCATATGAACTGCTTAAGTCACATGGAAGTTGGAGTCACATGAAGTCTGTGGTGGGAGGAATGGATATATATATATATATATCCATTGTACACACATATGTACATATATACACATACATATACATGTTTTAATATATAAATTATACATACATATTAATGGAGAATGGATAAATAAAATGTGGTACATTAATGTTAAAGAATGCTAATGTATTTTCAGAAATGATGAAGGGAATGGTTTCAGAAAAAAATCTCAGAAGACTGATACATATCTTGAGGCAGTGTGAATTAAGGTAAACCAAAAGAACATTTTATATAGTAAGTGCAATATTGTAAAGAGAATAAACTTGGAAAGATTTGTAACTAATGAATAAAATGACTAGATACAACTCCAAGACTCCAGATGAATCCAGCTATCTATCTTTAACCACAGGCCTGGTTAACCTAGAGCACAGTATGAAGCATACTCTCTTCTCTTTTTTTTCCTGATTGTCACCCTCCCAACATGGACATTTGTTTTGCATAACTATTCATATTAGTGATGCGTTTTATTTTTCTTGCCTTCTCCATGGTATGGTAAGAGGGGAAAGAATATGGAACTCAAAATAAAATAAAATTGAATAAAATATCCAAGAATTTCATGTTTGACAATAGGACAACCAAACTATCTTGGGAAGGAAAAGCACTAGAAATTTCATATGTGTAAGAGTAATTTGTACACTCTCATTGACTATTTGAGTATGCAATGTTATAGAAGTAGGAATCTTACCTGCAAAATATCTGATCTAACTCTTATTGCAGAAGCAAGGTCCACAATGTCTCCATCTAGAGCTCTAATTGGGGCAGCTAGGTAGTACAGTGGATGGAGCACCAGTGCAGGAGTCAGGAGGACCTCAGTTCAAATCTCACCTCAGACCCTTGACACTCGCTAGCTCTGTGACCTTGAACAAGTCACTTAACCCCAGTTGCCTCATCCTGGGTCATCTCCAGTCACGCTGATGAATATCTGGTCACTGGATTCACATAGCTCTGGAGGAGAAGTGAGGCTGGTGACCTGCACAACTCTCCCTCATTCAAAACAAAGTCAAGTGCAAGTCATGTCATTATTTCTCTGATGCCATGGTGTTTTTCGGCAACAAAGGACAAGGACAAACACACACATATAGAGGTCTAACATAGTGGTGATTAAGTAAAATCACCAGCTTCTGTGGAGAGGGAAGGAAGAAGGTCATAGTTCAAATCACAATATATGCTAAAATGTCTCAAGTCAAGCTAGAATGCACTGAAATATTCAACATTAAGCATGAAGCAAGAGTTGGAAAATGAGATTATTTCAGTAGTTCCAAAGCTGAGGAGTCAAAGTAAAGTACCTCAATGAGACGGGAGAAGTAAGGTTTGTAGGGATAAAAGATCAAATTCATGTGACCTCTCTGATCAAGGAAGTATTACTTTATGGTGTTGACATTCTAGAGCCACTATGTTGCTGGCATGCTCCCCATGACCTCTTCTTGATTATTCATGACAGTGTCACCATGAGCTAAAACAAATGTACTAGTGTGAACTCAACGCTTACTGCAATCTATGATGACTACTGACAAAAGCAGTGTGAAGTCTATGAAAAGCACAGTCATCTTGCATCTTTAGTGGGAAAAAGTACAATGCTCTATATAAGAGAAAAAATTAACATTTTCAGAAGCCAAGGAAATACTGTCTTTTTCTTATTTTCAATCAAGATAAAATAGAAATTTTCTTATCTGGAAAGGGAAGGTTAGAGAAATGGGCCATTTTGTAAGTTGAAATGTCTATTTTCATGAGTAGCCATCACCACCACGTGTAAATTTTTGATACTGCAATCAAAGAGTACTTTTATCCTGTTGTATTTTCACAAGGGCTATGCCACTTCCTCTGATCCTGTTTAGGAAAAGTTCCAGTGCTGGTATGAGGTATAGACTATGGTTTCCTGAACCCAAGTCCAAAAAGGCTACAAATTCTGGCATTTATAAAATCTTAATTTCCTAGAGATATTAAATAAAATATCAGCCAGGAGAAATAGAAGAGTAACTTATTATAACAGTAAAAATGCAACACCAACCAAATAAAGGCTTATTTATTTCACTTCCACAGCAAGGATAATCGAACTCCTTCATAATGATTGAATTGAAAATAGATTATCACTTTTTTTTCTCTTGGTTTTGGTTCTTTCTATGTATATACATTACCCAAGTATACTACCTACATAGAATGTTCCTTGTTACTAAATTTATGCAGCAACTGAGAGAAGTTCATCTTTGTCCACAATCATAAGAGATCGGATTCAGGATCTAGCTTATCAAGTGACAGCTTCAATAATAATAGGTTGCATTTATATAGAGCTATAAGGTTTGCATAACACTTTATGTATATTATCTTATTTGACCCTTACAACAACCCTGTGAGCAATATTCTAATATTGTCCCCGTTTTATAGATGAGGAAACTGAGACTGAGATTGCTTGTGACTTTCCCATAGTCCCAGAGATATTAAATCCCTGAGGAGTGATTTAATCTCAGGTCGGACATTCCAATTTCAGCTCTCTATCTATTCAGTGTACGTGTGAAAATGTTTGAAACAACAAAAACATAGGTAGCCTTCATTCTATCATGCTTATTTCTTTTTCATGCAATCTCAGGAAAATCTCAGGAAAGTCATGTAATAATAAACAATTTAACATAAAACAAGATTACTTCTTTGCAAGAAGCCTTTGGTACCATAACTCTTTTGTGTCCTTCACATGTTGCCTCTTCATAATAGACAATAAAGCAATCCAACCTTTAAAACAGTGCCAAATGTAGGACACGTGTTCATAAAACAAAGTTCTGGAGGCTCTGAAGAAAAACCAGTGAATATGAAAATTATTTTCCAAGTGGTTTGTGCAGAGTACACAGTGGTTATGTGAGTCAAAGAAAATGGAAAGGCATAAATCCAATAAAGTTCTTGGGAAATAGGTTACTTGATTTTAAATCTCCAGCAGATTTAATTTAAACATAACAGTATTGGCTTATTAGAAAGAGTAGTGAATTTAGAATCAGAAAATTCTTGTCACATTCCCTCCTCTGACACTTAACTGTGGGACAGTAGATAAGTCATTTGACCTGTCAGGGAGTCCATTTCCTCATCAAGGTAATGGTTATTGTATAAGAAATGATAAATAGTAATGATGTTTCAAAATGGAGATAACTCAACTCCTTAAATCTCTGTAAAGTGTTAAAACAAATATGAAACATTATTAATAAAACATCACAAAACACCCTAGCTCTACTATATATCCAATATGTCTAAGCGTAAGTTACACTTTTTTTTGGTTCTCAGGGCTAGGACAGTTCTATTAGCACATTAGGGAAGACAAGAGGCCCAGGCTGTAGGGGCAGAAGGGAAAGGCATCATTACTGTCAATGCTTTGAGAAATCACTTCATCTGTACTCTTATCTACAGCCAATAGGTAAAAGTGGAAGTAGCTGAGATTTTACCACTGAACTCAAGCTGTTCAATAGATTATTGCTATTGTTAGAGTTTTGCAAGGGGAATCTTAAAAACTGGAGCTTTGAAGGACTCATGAGTAACACAGACAAGTCATAGTGGTAAGAGGCTTCTGCATATTTGCTCCATTAACATTCCATTTGGGCATTTTTGGAAGTATTGCATAAATGCCTCTTCTTCCCATCTGCCAACTGGTAGAATTTATGCTCTTAGTCAATGACCATCCTTTTGATTCGATTCCAGAATTAGTGGGGTTACATTACTTTTAATGTTATTTTTTTACTTAACAAAAACGTATTTTTCTCCCTCTCCACTCTCAACACAGTGAAATTAAAAAAAAATAAAAACAAAACTATTGTAACAAATATGCACAGTCAATCAAAAACAACTCTCATTGACTTTGCTAAAAAAAAAAAAAAAAAGTTGTATCACCTTGGTTGCTGAGACTGTTTTTTTTATTCCTTGGAACTTCTTAATTTCTGTACAACATTCTCAAAGTTTACTTATCAAGTGCTGATACGACCAGGACTAGGGTGAAATATGGAGTCTTTTCAGAAAGTAATATTTCCACAAAACTATTCAAAAGAATTTAGGTGGGGATTTTTGTCTCTCATTGTATACCCCATAAATGACCTTCCCAGAGCCCCTGATTTTGATGTTGTCCCTCTTCTTGTCCATGGTCCTTAAAAGTGCAGGTAGCAGCTAACCAGGGGAAGAAGATTCATCAAAAGGAAGAGTAAAGCCCCTCCAATCCAGAATAGACAAAGCACAAGGTCTCATTCAAAATCATGTTTCTGTCCAACCAGGATATATTCAAGTCTTAATGAAACTGGGAGCTTTAAGGACTCTGTTGCTATAGTTAAGTCATAAGTAAAGGACAACACTTTAACAGACTACTGCTATAGATTACTAGAGCAAGTGGTCACAATAGGGGAAATATCCCACAAATGAGGTTAATTTGTGAGGGCTCAATGCAACTCATTTAGTAGGTTGAATGGAGTGGGCAATGTCAGGAACTCAGACTGGGTAATCTTTGTTATATTTAATTTGACAGTAGTCTTTAGCCCACCATATCCGATTGATCAGTCAAACAATTCCCCTATATCTAAGAAGCGAGCTTCACAGAAGGCACTACGATGTATAATATAGCTCATCACAATGTAAAGTACAAAGCAAACTACAATATCAAATATCTAATGTCATTTAAAAGTTCATTAACTTAGCTTGTCTCTGAACCCCAATCATGGCTAGGAGAAGTAAGTTGATGTATCAAGTCCTAGTACGATTATTTACTCAGATTTTTAAAAAGAGGTATGAATTATGTCAGTTTCCAAGGTCTATGTTAGGCAAATAGCTGCTGTAGATTTAAGATGTAAATCTAAGTCTGAAGAAAATTGGAAAAGCTTAGCCAGGTATCAGAAATTATAGTTTAGCTGGCATCCAATAGTAACTAGGGCAGGATTAGCAGTGGGTCAAAGAGAGGCAGACAGATTAAAGTAAGGTTGCCCATACTTCTTAACAGTATATATTTAGAAATAGCTACATTATTAAACTAAAACACAACAAAAACAGTCTTATCAAAACACATAAAAGAGTAATATAACAAAGTTTCCCTTATGAAAAAATAATATTTTTATTTTGTCTCTTTTGTGCATATTTATGATAAACTCAAGAATTTATCACTATTCCTATTAAAAGGGAATACAGACAGGCAAGTTTATCGAAGTCAAGGTGTTTGGGAACCCCAAAGTTTGGAAATTCTGGGCCTAGAAGGTGAGTGAAAATAGGCAAAGAGATTTAAGGTATTTAGGCAGTGATTAAAAGCCTAGAGGTCTACTGGAGCAAAACGGGAACAAATAGAGAGACCCTTATATAGGACAGAGACAATTGGAAAGGTAAATAGATTTCTGACAGTCTCACAAGTTTATATGTCCTTCTACAATGCCAAAGCCAATCCTAAAGTAAGGCCTACTTGTAGACCTGCAAGAGGATGCACATGTTAATACCCTGTTGGAGAAAGAAGTATGGGAACAAGGAATAGAAGAGTTCTTGACACGCACACTTTTCTCTCTAAAGAATTCTTTTTTAAGTTTCTCTGTACCAAAAAATCCACAGGAGATCAATTACCATGAGCCAGGGAATCAGCCTCAAATGTACTATTACCAGATAATGGAAATGGTCCTCAATACACTTTATAGTAACATTTGGAAAAACCCTATATTCAACCTTGACCACTCAAAAACTCATTTAGTTGTCTGCATACTTATTCTGGGTATATGGACAACTTGACAGTTATGACTCAGGGCATTTTACGGAAACTATTGTGTAAATTTCTAGTTCAATACAAAACAGAAGGACAAATCAATGAGTGAGGTAAGTTTCCATTTTTCAAAGACGTCATTTCCCTATAATGTATGCATGACTGCTCATCCATCCCTGTGTCTGAGATGTGGTGAAACTACAGCATAAAAATGGCAATGTTTTTGTTTTGTGTTTCAGAAATAAACCAGCATTTTGAGAATATGCTTTACTTTACTTCTCAATTCACTCTCATACTTTCATCGCCAAGAAATACTGCACTTACATCAGCAATCTACCAAATCCAAATGCAAAATTTTGCTGAAGGCAAAATGCTGGAAATAGTTTTAGAATTAGCACACGCCATTTGTACATGGAACCAAGAAGATACTATTTCCTCAAAAGTCTTCAGTGTTATCACTAGACTTGGCCATTAGGAACAGAATAAAAGGTCTACTCATTCACAATTCAATAGTCTTTCCACTGGATTAATCATGAACATTCTTGGTGTTTCAAAATGCAATCCACTAAGCTCCCTAAAGGTCCTATAGTTAGCCCTTGAAATAGGAACTTCCAAATTGCAAAGATAAATATTCTGCAAATGATAATAATGGTAACTGTTACTGTTACTCAGTCTTCTCAGTCGTGTCCTGCTCTTCGTGGCCCTATTTAGGCTTTTTTATCTTGTTTTGTTTTCACAAGGATACTAGAGTGTTTACCATTTTCTTCTCCATCTCATTTTACAGATGAAGAAACTAAGGCAAACAGGATTAAATGATTGGTCCAGGGTCACACAGCTGGTAAGTGTCTGGGGCCAGATTTGACCGCATGAAGGTGAGTCTTCTTAACTCCAGTCCTGGGACTCTATCCACTGTGCCACCTGGCTACCCTAATGCTAATAAGAGTAAAAGCTATCATTATATAGTGCTTTGCAGTTTGTGAAGCTCTTTACAAATATTATCTCATTTTATCCTCACAATAACCCTGGGAAATAGGTGCTATTGCTATTCCCATTTTATAAGTGGAAAATGATACAGATGGAGATTAAATGATTTGTCCAGGTTCCTGTGGTTAAGAAAATGTCTGAGACTAGATTTGAAATCAAATCTTTCTGACTCCAGGCTCAGCCCATTTACCGTATCACTTAGCTACCAAGTGTCTGATTACCGTGACACTGGTGATAGAACTGACACGTGGCCCTTGCACTGAGCATTCCTTTGCTAGCGTGTGCTGACTTTTGCTGCCGTTGCATTATCATTACCCTCTCACTGGGAAATAAGCGACTATCTTGGCTGAACTGCTTGGTGCCTATAAGCTAGATTCCCACCTGAGTCATGTTAGTTTAAGGGGTAGAGGCATATTGGGCAGGAGTTGTATTCCTGACGTCTTTAATTCCTATTCATAATCTATTTTTATCTTAGGAAAAAAATACTTATCAAAGTGTTACTCTGAATAAATCAATTATTTTTTTAAAACAAAGAAAAGAAAATTAGAACAGCAACAAAATAGAATGATTTGTACTGGGTAACTGGATTCATTGTATATTAGGAGTCCAAAATGCATAATGTATTAGTTGGCTAAAACTCATTCACAAAATATAACAAAGTAACTTAAAAAAAGAAACATTATCATATAACTTCCAAACATATATTAAGAGGCAAAAAAATCAGAGTAAATAGAGGCCATTACTGGACCTGTTAAATATGTAATGAAGAATGTTTTGTTCTAGTACACTATTGATTCCATGGATATAAGAGATAATTTAGATATAAAGATGTACGTGCTATTTTGATGATATGAAATATTAGAAAGATAATTGCAAATGAAATATATTAGTCTAAATAAAGGATAAGAAAGTTAAAAAATAAAGTATTACTCTGAAATATTGCTCATTTTTTGCCTGGACAATAAACCTAACAATAATTATTCATATGGGAAATATCTTACAAGTTTCAGGCAACCAACTTGCAATTAAACTTTCAAAAAAGTCTCGTCCTTAAATTATAGCATGACAAGTTTACCTATTTTTGTTACTGTTGAATCATTTTTTAGTTGTATTTGACTCTTCATGATCCCATTTGGGGTTTTCTTGGCAAAGATACTAGAGTGGTTTAGCATTTTCTTTTCCATATCATTTTAGAGATGAGGAAATTGATATAAGTGGGCTTACTGAGGTTCATGCAGCTATTAAGTATCTGAAGTCTGATTTGAACTTCAGAAAGTGAGTCTTCCTAACCTCGGGTTTGGCATTTTATTTACTGTGACACCTAACTGAACAAGTTTACCTATATGTATATGCATATGTTATAACTAACTCATTTACCATCATAAACAATTCATAGCTTCTTATACATAATGTGTCAACTCCAAAATAAAACCAGATTAGGTGTTTACTTCAAAGTTAAAAGACTGAAAGTCATACATATACATATATATGGTATTCACATACATAGATATTTGTTATTTGTAAGGGTAGAAATTAATCACTTCCTCCATTCCAGCTCCACAGGATATTATACCCTGATTGATATACCCTGATTAACAAAGTGAGAACACCTAGAATGAATCCATCAATAAACCAGTCTTAGAATTGGTTACAAAATGTCCTTGATCAATTTCTAGGTTCTCAAAAGTTATTGGATCAAGAGGAGTGATTCAGTGATATTGCATATGAAGTACATTAAGATTAGTTTAGGAGACTTGATCACAGGAGACTTGCACAAAACCTGCAAGCTTGTTTGGAATCTGGAATCCATGAGTCTGGCAGAGAAGAGGAGAGAACCAAATCTTCCTTGAGAGGGACTGTCTTGGAGGACTGCTCTAATATTTTGGTGCATGTAGACACTACATGTCTACAAGAAGTGTTCCTGTGTTGAAGATACCTCAGTGAGAACTCATTACAGTTATCCTGAACATTTTTTATGTCTTCACTTGATGTGATCATAGTAGAGAACCCCTAATCCATTTATCACCATTAGTTAGACTCTTATCAGAGCACTGATTGATTCATGCTTGTTTATAAATAGGAGAGTATTAAGAGCTAGATATGACTGAAATCAAGCTGCCTACAAAATGGCAAAAAATGTTCCAGGGAAGTCCTTATTCCACACTTGAACGTGAAAAACAATTAGTAGTTATTTAAGCAATCAGATCTTAAAAAGAATGAATAATCTTTAATCCAAACATTTGAAGTATGGTGGATTTGAGAGGCTACGTGGTGTTATTCTCATGATCACGACATTCTAATATAAAAAAGCTGAAGATTCCTTGAAATTTTTCTATGCTTTCTATTATAATTATCTCTCGTAAAATAGGTAAAATAATTTCAAGTTTCATACAGAAATTTGACCAAATCAGGGAGAAATGTATAACCATGAATGATTTTCAGTTAATTTAAGCTTTACAGAGTCAGACCTCATTCTATAAATGCCAGCTTCTTGTCTTACACTATTGTTAGATGAAGAAGATAGGGTAAGAGATAACAGTAAGCAAGAAAGTATTAACAATGCAAACATCATTATCACCTTAGGACTTGACTCAAGTAAAATCCTATATTTAGAATTTGATTGGGTCACAGCAAATATTTTAAAACCAACGGCAAAGGTTGTGTTAAGGGCTTAAAATCCTGCAGTTCCTAACAAAGGCTCATTCTATGCATTAAACTTGTCTCACGGAAGCAGGTGTTTGACATATGAGGTACCACACTGCAGTTCCATCAATAGCTCTATTTATAGGAGACTCATTCACCAAAGACATACATCATAAAGACAAGTCTTAATTTGAACTATCTGTTCCAAGCATTAGACATTTCTGAAAATGTTAATAATAATAAGAGCCAATATTTATGTGGCACTTCACAAATCACTTTGCATCCATTATCTAACTTGATATATGCAATAAACAAATGACAGAGGTTGCAGAAGGCTTTTTAGAGATAGGAAAAGTGTGGCACAAAAGTGTATTGATTTGCCCATTGTCATTCAGTTAATAAGGCCTGGGATTTGAACCCAGGTATCCGAATTCTAAAAGCAGTGTGGTTTCCATGAAACCTCAACTACCACAAAACAAATAAAATTGCTAAAATAAAAGCAAAGAAGTAGTCCAGTGTTAATGTATATGCTATGTCTTTCCTTTATATAGTCCATACAAAACAGTTCGATTTTATTCATTATAAAATGTAACATACTTAGTGCAGGGCCTGGCACAGAGCACTTGCTCAATAAATACTTATTCTATTCCATTCAGCTCTCATGTTTAGTTGAAACTGCTTAATTCTTACTTCTCTCCTAGCCACAGAACTCATAATACAAGAGCTGAATGTGGTTTCACCCCTAAGTCTTCAGGAAACATCATCATTGTATTGTGGTGATATTACCTATCACTGAAAAGTTTGTTTTCCCATGAGTTTGACAATAGATCACCATAAATATAATAAGCTCTTATGGGTAATCATAAATAAATCATGGTCTGTTTGTTGGAATAAATGCATAAGTAATATTTAGTGAGGAATTATACAGATCTCAGACAAAATATGATTTTTTTTTCCTCCTAGGAAAACATGTAAGGTTTCCCTCGATGAGTCTGCTATTTGAACAATATTATTCATGCATATTTCAAGGGTACTGTTTTACATTTATTTAGTGCAGTTCATGTTCTAAGATTCCAATTCTCACAAGCCACTGTATGAAGACTTAAGGGTTACCATTCTAGCATCTTACCAACAGAGTACAATGCATTCAGAGACAGGGAACAGAAGGAAGGATACAAATCAATGACTCCAGGGAAATCACTTGCCATTTTGTGCAATGTCAAAGGAGGCAGAACCTTAATTACTGAGAGCTCAGTAAAATGATATGTTTTTCCCTCATCAGAAATCCAAGTAATAAGCTTCTATTTCTTATAGATAGGCAAAGTTGAACAACCATCCTTTGTATTTGACCTGTGGTTCCAGGGAGCCTAAGAAAACCACAATTCTGATGATTAGATTATTAAATTGCCTCTTTGGGGAAAACTGTGATTTTATGTCAGACATTATGTAACTAGAAAAACTGGCGTGCTGATCAGAAAAATAAAGTGGAACTTTATAGTTAAACCATGTTCAAAGATGACAGTGTATACCTTCTACTCAGGTCCAGGGAAGATGACTTATTCATGTTGATGGAGAAAGCTAGATTCATTGTTTCAAAAGCTATTATTTGTGTGGGGGGGGGGGGGGCGGGTAACTGAAGAAAAAAATAAAAAGCTATCTTCAATATTCCAATCTAGCTGAAATATACCTTCTCAACTCTATTGGTTTAAATGCTTTATAAGGCTCTTAAATTTCTCCCTGAACAGAGTTCATTAACATTCTTGGGGCTTAAGTCATAATATATCAGTCATTAAAGAATTAAAGCTGAATGTTACTCAAAGGACAAGGAACAGACACACAGTGGGTGTAAGTTAAGTTACAAAATATTGCTGATGGTGCTAATGAAATACTACTGAGGATGATGTTGAAAACACAACAAAAAAGAATGTTCTAGAGATATTGACCAGTCATGTCAGAGTTTTAAGACAACTAATGGATGTCCCACATGCTGCAATATCAAAGAATTCTTGTGAAAGATCCCTGGAATGCTGAGTAGATCACCAGTGGAAAACTTAGGGGAAGGCATGGAAAAGATTTGTATATTTGGAAGGACATACATGACTTAGTTGCACTGTAGGGGCAGGATATACATATTCCTGTGTAACATACATATGTCATTGGTTGCTCAAAATGTGTGTGGGGCAAAGTAATAGACAGTCTGCTTGGTCACAGAAGAAGGAATCAGGAGTAGTGGTAACAGAATTAAGGAGTGACAAAGAGGAAAATGTAATTTGTATAAAAGGGGACAATTTCTAACAAAGGGGATTGTCCTATAGAGGAATAGGGTACTACTGAAAGTAGCAGATGCTCCCTTCCAGGAAGGTTTTAAATTAAAGTTGGATTGTGGGACATGCTGTTGAGGAGTTGATTGTTCAAATGTGACTACATGGCCTCTGATGCCATCCCTTGAAGGCCAAACTTAGATGCCACCTGCTCCGTAAAGCTGATTCTGAATTTTCCAGCTAAAAAGTGTTATTTTCATTCTTCATTTTCACAGAATCCTTTCTCTGGATTTCTCCTTTCCTCTTCTTCCGTTCTTTTTTTGAATCAAACTTATTTATGTACATTTAATTGCCTCCCTCAATGACATCCAAGAGTGAGAGTAAACAAGTCTGACTCCAAGGTCACACTGTTGTATTGACAGAAAGCTGGATTTTAGGAGCTTCTGCCAGTGGAACATGAGCTCTGGCAGGTTCCATGAAGCTAGAATGACATCAAACCCAGCGTGTAGCCTGATGAACTGTTCAGTTTAGACTAGAGAGATTCACTATCAATGTATTGACCCCTAAGTGCTAAATCCTTTCAACCTATGTAGTAAAGACATTTTTTTGAATAGTCCTCTGCTTTCTATGGTTCCTTTCCTGTTCTGTAGTAACCATTATAAAATAGCAGAAAAAAGAAAAGTTTCCAAGAATCAGTTTTTAATACTGTTATAACAATCAATACAATTGTTACTATTTTAAGTGTGATGATAAATAAACTGATATATTCCTGAATGATATTAACAATGAAATTCTCACTCTGGATGATATCACAAGATATAACAAATTTGCAACTAAATGGAAAGATGGCTTGCAGAGCCTTTTACTAAAGGTGCACACATACATAGAAACACATAATTACAGACTTTGTTTCTTTCTATTCCTTAAGATAGTAGGAAACATCACTTCATGAAATACTTAGTCATGGGACTGTGTGGGTCTCAGGAGGATGAGAAACAAACAGATGACATGAAGATAATTATAGTTAATGCACCTATGCCTATGGGAGAGGAGTAGGAATTCTTTAAGGAATGGACAAGATCTAGCAAACCAAATCAACATATTCATTGATACTTCCTAATGTTAATGTGAGAATGGGTCAAAGGAGGCTCATGAAAAATATATAGGAAGCTATGAGTCATGATGAAGAAACAAAAGAGGCTAAAGGTTTGTAGATTATTCTTGTGCCTGTATATCATGAATGCTTTCTTTGAAAAGAATGAAAAGACATGTAAACAGTTCAACTTTAGTAAGTCCCTTATGATTTCTCTTTACTGTTTACCCTTTCCTACATGGAAAGAAAATATTTGTCACTCAAATCTTTTTTCAGTATCTGGGTAGTTGGTGGGATTATACACACATACACACACACACACGGAGCACAGGATGAATTGAATAGGATGGGATCATATCTTAAAAAAATGAAATTAAGCAGTGAGAGAGAAATATATTAGGAAGAGAAAGGAAGAAATGGAATGGAGCAGGTTATCTCCCATAAAAGAGGCAAATAAAAGACTTTTCAGTGGAGGGAAAAAGAGGGGAGGTGAGAGAAAAAACATGAAGCTTACTCTCATCACATTCGACTAAAGGAAGGAATAAAATGCACACTCATTTTGGTATGAAAACCTATCTTACAACACCAGAAAGTGGGGGAGAAGGGGATCAGCAGGGTGGGGGGGATGATGGAGGAGAGGGCAATGGGAGGAGGGAGCAATTTGAAGTCAACACTCTTGGGGAGGGACAGGATCAAAAGAGAGAATAGAAGCAATGGGGGGCAGGGCAGGATGGAGGGAATTATAGTTAGTCATACACAACACAACTATTATGGAAGTTATTTGCAAAACTACACAAATATGGCCTATATTGAATTGCCTGCCTTCCCAGAGGGAATGGGTGGGGAGGGAGGGAGGAAGAGAAGTTGGAATTCAAAGTTTTAGGAACAACTGTTGAGTATTGTTCTTGCAACTAGGAAATAGAAATACAGATATTGGGGTATAGAAAGTTATCTTGCCCAACAGGACAAAAGAGAAGATGGGGATAAGGGAAGGGAGGGATGTTAGAAGAGAGGGCAGATTGGTGATAGGGGCAGTTAGAAAGCTCAGCGTTTTGGGGCGGAGGGGAGCAATGGGAGAAAATTTGGAACCCAAAATTTTATGGAAATGAATGTTGAAAAGTTAAATAAATAAATAAATTTTAAAAATTAAAAAAAAAAAGAAAAGGCAGTAGCTATATAACTCACCCATATTATCATAAAGAATGAAACTATTTTTTAAAAGTTGGAAAAAATTAGTTACTCATTTGAAAGTCATTTTAATCAGTTTGTATGCATTCAGTCAAATAGCTAATATTTAATTTAAAATTAATGTAATATTAAATTTAAAAGTTTATATCTGCAATATGCTAAACCTAGTGCCTGGAACATGACAGGCACTTAACGCTTGTTTCCTTCTTTCCTACCAAATCTTCTTTAGTTTCTTGTGGCCTTGATAAAATAGATTCTTTGAAAGATACGGCATTACATAGTGGAAAGAAAACCACTTTTGGAATTTAGAAAACCTGGATTCAAATCTAACTTCAGCACATAATTACTGAGAGATCATAACCAAGTCACTTAAACTCTTGATGCACTGAGGACTTTTCTAAGACTATAAATTTTAGCATGGACGTACAGATTATAGTTAATAAGCCAGAAAATAAACGAATAAATAAATAAGCTTTGGATGTTTTGTACGAATCCCTTGAGAAAAACGAAAGACTCTCATAACTGCTACAGTAGGGATAACTAGAAAAGGAGAGAGATCAAAATTATATGAATGTTATAGAGACGAATTTTAGACAGAAAATCCAATAATATTTAGAGCTTATGAGTTTAAACATCATCTGCTCTTCAGATGAAAAACATGACCAGACTGGTTTAATAGCTTCCTAAGTCCACACAATGATTTAGTAGCAGGGATATTGTGGAGGCAGATCCTGCCACCTTGCAATTGTTTAATTTTCACTGTAAGGATTTATATCTCAGAAGTTGATGAACATTACATATCAGGGCTTGATCGTTTTTTGACTATACAGATTTGAGAAAGTGATAAAGGAAAGGTTAAAAATGCTGATTAAATTTTAAAGAATTGTGAAGACTTTTCTTTCTTTTGAGAACTAGTTGTTGAATAAACCTCTGATCTTATGACTAGACCCCAAATCCCTTGTATTCTAACCCATCCATTCCATTATATATTCTGTTCACACTAGACACAAATATTTTGTTTTTGAGGTACATAATTAACTTAGCTATGTAATGTCTAAGTAGATACTAATCAGCAATACAGGCAGCATGATGTCTACTCAAGTCCCTAAAATTTTGAGACCCCTCATTTTCTGCATCAGTAATAAGTGTACAATAGAGTTGGGCATTTGAGATCTCTCTCTTCAATAATATTTATTTTGCTGTTTCCAGTTATTTCTTGCTATTGACCAGTATATCTCCCTTGTAATCTGGACATTTTGGTTTGGGTATAGGTGATTGCATCATGTCTGTGTGTTAGAGAAGAGGGATACCCCAGAAAGGGGAGATTTGTTTGCATTAATCCATAAGAAATAGGAGGGAGGTGGTCTGAGTTAGTCAAAATGAGAGGGCTATTCAGTGCTAAAGAAAATTGGATCCAGATTGGCTCATCTGAAAAGTTATCACTGAGATGCTTAGTGAGTATGGAATAGTAACTAAAAAAAGTGTGAAAAACAGGCTTGCTTGGCTGCCTGAAAGATTTAATGTGGTCTCCCAAAGTATCTTGCTGTCTGTACATAACTTATGCACTGAGTGAATTAGAGTTTGACAGTGTTCTTTGGAACTTATGAACTTTTTATAACAAATACTCTAATCATTTGGAGACAAAGGAAAGCAATAAAGATTGTTTACTATACATTTTCACATTCTCTATTAGTATTTAAATTATTTCAATAACTGTAAAAGTGGATGTTTTGAAATAGACTTATTTTAAGATTTCAGAATATTACCTAGTTATTATAACTATAAATGGCAAATTGAAATGTATCTTTGTCTCTATCTGTTTTGAGAATAAATTGGGAGTAGTTAGATTTCATAAATCTTTTCATTATCATCCAGATTAGGCTCAACAATAAATCAAATGAAAATGAGAGGTGGAATAAAACTGTAGGACACATTAGTAAATAGTTCAATAGGTTTTTCCCCCACTCTAAATTATAGTACGGGAAAGGGAGAAGGCCAGGAGGAAAAAAAACATACATTTTTAGAAATATCAAGGTAGTAACACATGAGTATAAACAGTTTTATGCATGTATTATAAAGGGAAATATTTATCACAACTAATGAAATCCATTAGTAAGCATCTCTTAAAATTTATGCAGGATAATTTGCCAGTTCAGCTTAAATATGTATTTCAACATGCATGCAGTTATAAACTGCTATGATAAATGATCACCTTGAATATTAGAATGTGGTACACATAATAGTTGGTGATAAGCAAGACTTCCAAAGCAATCATCTGAAAGATTCCTATTCTCCCCCATCTTTTTTTTTTTAACAGAGAATGCTAAAACCCTCAGCTGTTTAATCATTCTAGGGGTAAATTAATGCAATTATGAAACAATCAAAATCTGGTGCCTTTAGTAAAATACTAGGAAGTGATGTCACCATCCTCTGGATTTTGTATTTTTTACACATACACTTTGATATAGGAAGGGTCTCTCTCCTCTAGTGGACTGTAAATTCCATGAGGGCAGGTCCTTAAAATATTTTTTTTCCTCTTTTAATCATCCACAGTAGTAGTCTTTCCATAATTATTTGATATGCTGAATAAAATTCAAATAGAATATACTCAGTAAGTTTTTGTTATTAATGATAATACCTCATGCCACAAAATCACATTATGAATATGGCTTTTTATGGGAAAGAGCATGGTTTGACTTGCACTATATTTCAATATACAGTAATAGAAAGTTGATTTATTGTAGCCTTCCTATATAAAGAGAATTATAACAAAGGTTACTATATCCCTTTTAGTTATGAATCATTGTCATTATGAAATTTTTAAAGGGTAAATGTATAAAAATAGATTTTTACAGATAACTTCTTTATTACCCACAAGTCAATTTAGTAAACAATTTTAAAGAGAATTGAAAAAAACACCAAAACCAATTAATATATCAAAAAAATAACATTATATGCAATTTTCCATACATATGGATCCTCACACCTCTGCAAATCAATGAGAGAGGGTGTACTCATATCTTTGAGGCAAAGATTGGTCATTATAATCTCACAACAGTTTCAATTACTTTGCTTTTGTCATTTTTTGCCTTTAAAAATGCAGTAGTCATATTGACCAGTTTCCTGCCTTTGCTTTACACTTTACTTTCTATCAGTTCATATAATGCTTACTATTCTATTTTCATCATCTTTGTCATTTCTTACAATATAATATTATTTCATTACATTCAGATACCACATCATATTTTACCATTCCTTAAATGATGGAAGAAATAATAATTAATAATATTAATAATAGTAGCTATCATTTATACAGGGTGTCTCAAAGGTATTAATGTAGCTTCAAGTTATGCATAGATTTGGGGACACTGCCTAGCTTCTTATGGTTTAAAAATGCATGTTGCCATTTGGTCTACTTGATTACCAGCTCTTTACTACCACTACACTTATAAATACTTTGGTGTATGTAGAATCATGTGTGTGCATGTGTGTGTGTGTGTTTGACCTTTCTGGGGTATATGTTTCAGTATATTTGGAAGTATAGAATATGTTTGAATATTATGTTTCGCATATTTTACTTTATACATATATATACTTTTACACACTGAGTTTTGTCAAAGGTTGATTTGTTTTTCTTTATGAACCAGTGTAATTATGACAATGTAAAAACCAAATTTTCATAATGACCTTATTATTTAATAGAACATTCAGCCTTGGAATTACATGACTAGGTTAAGCATTCTATAGGGTTTGATGGCTGACCAAAAGTATCCCTAAGCAAAATATTACAACTTTGGCTTTAAGATCCTAACATAAAGATGGGAATGGGGAGTGGGGAGTGGGAAGTAGGGAAATGATTTAATAAATGAGCAAAATCACTGCACTCCATCGAAAGTAATTGATAAAATGCTATGTCCTGTCACCTTAAACACAGGAGAACAAATCTCAGTCATAGGCTTTACATTAAGTGGGGGAAAATCCTTGGAGGAGTTTGGAGGATGATGAAGGCAAGAAGAGTATTCAGAATTGTTGAGGAAGTCTGGCCATATCCTTCGTGTGGATCCACATTCTGGAATCAATAATGTTAAATGCCTGCTATGTGCCAGACACCGTGCTAAGGGCTATGGATACAAAGAAAGGCAAAAGATGGTCCCTCCTCTCAAGATACTCACTGACTAATAAGGGTGACAGAATGAAAACAAATATGCACCATCTGTATCTACCTATATCTACCTGTAACTGAAGCTACTCAGTAGAAGGATTTTGAGGGTTCAGTATTAGAGAATGATGAATGGAAATATCATGAGTTGAGCTGGATAGAATTGACCACATAAAGACAAACAGGGAAAGAAGAAAGAAAGCAGGACTGAACTGTGGTTGAGAAGAGAGAGGGGAGGAGAAACTCACCAAATCTACCTATGAGCAAAAGACTTGAACTGACACTACAAATTGTACTCACCTCCTGAAATACTGAGAGAAATTGCAAGAAAAAGGTCCACTTTTCCCTTAATTTCTCATCTTGGTGACTCTCATTTTACATACTCTAACTCATTCTGTTGCTTTTTGCCAAAGCAATTTAGTAATTTGAATTTAATCTCAAATTATGTCCCAGTGATTAAAATGTCAGGCCTAGAGTTAAGAAAATCTAAGTTCAAATCTGGCCTCAGATACTTATTAGCTGTGTGACCTTGGGTAAGTCACTTAACTCTACCTCAGTTTCTTCATCTGTAAGATGAGCTGGCAAAGGACATGATCAATCACTCCCATATCTCTGCCAAATGAGGTCATGAAGACTCAAACTTAATTGAAAAGGCAACAACCACGGGAAAGAAGACGGAACTATATGTATTCCAGGTTGGGGGGAGGGAGCATTTCATTGCCCCAAGGCTAAAAAAGTGCCAATATTGGTAACAGAATGCTACACAAATGAATTAGAAATGTATCAGTATTACAATACAAGATGTAAAAATGCTTTGTGAGCTTTTATTATCAATATAAATAGTTAAAGATAACAAAGCACACATGGTTAACATAGCTAAGAAATTTGGGGCCTGCTCCCATCTCTTTTTTCCTATTTGAGTCTTGTGTTTTAAACCCTATCAATTTATTGTGTTTACAAACACAATAATCAAGACATAGGTTTTTCAGTGCTTCCCCAAAAGAAATTTCATATTAGTACAGGGGACAGAATAGGGAAAGATGTATTCAAATCTCTCATCTGACATTAATTAGCTGTGTAAGCCAGAGTAAATCACAACTTCTCTTAAGTGTTGGCTTCCTCATTTGTAAAATGGAAGTAATTTCATTGTGATCCCTAAGAGCCGTGAAGAAAGTACTCTGTATACTTCAAAGTGTTATAAGAATTATCTATATATAGAATTTCTAGTCTGCCACTACTTTGCTGGGAACTTGGGAAAACCATTTAACCTCTCTGAGCCTTAGGAGCCTCATCTTTAAAATAAGTGGTGGTCTCCTAGGTCTCTTCTTACTCTAAAAGTTTGGGATAATATGATATGTGGATAACATAAAATAATTAATATAGCAACATAATTACATACAGTTGTCCCTAAGTTTTCAAGGTGCTTGTGGCAGTGATGTATTAATCAAGCCGTTTCAGCAAATATTAAATAGTAGCCCACAGGACGTTAAGTTTGGTAAAATATTTCTTTCAAAACAACTTTTGAAAGCAGTTCCTAAAATATTATTATACCCATTTCATAGATGGGGTAACCAACACATTGAGCATTCAAGTGACCTGTCTGATATCACATAACTCATAATTGTCTGAACTGGGAATTCACTCAAGTTCTCTCAACTTCAAATCTACCACTCCATCCGTTATTTCATGCTACCTATTGTAAAGAAAAAAGCAAGCCCCAGAAGTTGATAAAATGACCTTCGTTCAAATGTTCCAAGATTCACAGAACAAATAGGGAACCTATTAAAAACTAAAGAAAAAAAGCTTTTAGAGGGAGAGAAGATTCTATATTAGGATTTCTTCACATTCACACTTCTCTCATCTTCAATCAATTCTGCCAAGAAACGTTCCAACCTAACAATTTCTACCTCTAGAACACTGATTCTAAAGCCCTCACTCACAATATAACTTCTTCCTAGGAGCATTTGCTTTTGTTTCCACAAAAAAGGGAAAAAGATTACAATATGGAGTAGGAAGAGAGTATTAAAGAGTATCACAACTGGAGCAACAAATATTTTTAAAATATTTTATTTTCACCATTTCCATGTTAAATCTTTTTTTTTAACTTTATTATGATATTTTAAGTGGAGAAGGAACCAAAATGAGGAGGTGACCATGGAATCAGAATGCAACTCAAGGAGCACCATTGATAACACACAAAGGAAAATAAATGTTGAACAGCGGAGAGCTGTATACTTTTAAAGAATGTTATATGAAAGGTAAAGCTATGGATTGTTGTTTAGAACATTTTAACAAAGAAGCCAAATGAACATTCGTGTACCTTTCTCCTCTGAGTTCTTTGAACACTATCCTGCTCTGTACATATAAACACAGCTTTTCCCCATAATCATCCGCTGTGCTTTCCATAGGTGTTATGTGCTACAATGGGATTTCATTTTGTGTGGATGAACCATGATAAATAGATTTCTTGCAGCTCTGTCTCTTTTCTAACACATTTTCCCTCCCAGCCATTCAAGCAAAATTAATGATACTTTTTTAAATTATCAGTGCTCATCAGGAATTAATTCCATAATGCTAAATAGTTGAATGGACCCAAAGTGCTGCTCTTTTGAGGCATTAATGCTAATGCTAAGCCAACTAACATAAAAAGAGAGAAACTGGAATCATTTTAATCATGATCAATCAGTGAGCTTTATGGCAGTACATATTTATTGATTTATGGCTAATGACATAAGCTTATGGCTGCTTCTATTTTTTCTGGTTTCAAAATTAAAGGGAGGAAACAACCAATAACTAAGATAACATGCAATGCATAAGATTAGAAAATCATAGCTGCAGATCTTGAAAGGATCTGTAGTCATATAATCTAACCTTATTTTAGGAAAAAAGTAACTGAGGCTCTGATAAACAAAAGCTCTTGCCTCAAAGTCATTTAGCTAATAACTGTCAAAACTGACATCTGAATGGAAGTTTTCTGATTCCAGATACAACCACCTTTTCAATATGCCATGCTTATCTTTGGATTGCTATCTTTAGAATCCTTTACAAAGAACAAATCCTGAATTTAATATGGAATTGTGACTTTGCTCTTATCAATATTGTAAACCATTCTGTACTACAAAATTATTATGATATGGCTGTACACTCCAATACTGAACCCATAGCGGACCATGAAACTTTTTCTGAAAGAGAGATTTTCTTTTTAAAAGAAGAGAAATCAAATGCAGAGATGATGGATACAAAAGAAGATAAAAAATAGGAAGAACAAGAAAAGCGCATTGAGCCTTTTTTTCTCACTCTTTGGCTACTTCTATCACTGAGGAGTAGAAATAGGTTATGTTTCTCTGAAATCTGTTTGTCCCAATGCTATCCATTTAAATTGTAAGATTTTGACATCTTTAGCTCCCCAATTCATCAAACAAGTACCTTTCTTCCTAGTCATTTCTTCTTAAACTCATCACTGATATTCTCTCTCCAGTCTATCTTCTTCCACAAGAAACTTCTTTAAAGTCTTACCAAGGTGCTATATTCTGTTTCCTCTTCAAGCAATATCCTGATTTACAATAAAATGATTTCCTTGTTAGTGAATCAGAGATGCTAAAGCACTCTCTTTATCTGATGTTACCCCTTTTGAGCACTTAAGGGCTATAAAATAAGAGCACATTCATAGAGGATGAATATTGGATGAAGAATTAGTCCAGGTAAACATGACCTCAGAAACAGTAAAAGGATTTATAATGGTCTGAATTGCTTTTGAAAACTATTGCTATGCTAGACACCATCCGTGTCTATTTGGTCGATAATCAAAGGCTTTATGTCTATTTAGTTTTTCTACTCTGGAATACAGCCTGAGAATATTTTTTAAATAGGAAAACAAATACTGAAAACAAACAAAAGGTCACATGCATTCCTATGACAACTTGAAAGTGTCAAATGTTGGTATCAAATTGAATTCTAACTAAACAATATCATGGTTTCTTAATCCGTAATATAGATTAGTTGATCAAAGCAAGAGGAGGCTCTCATTCATATAGCCTTCAAGCAAAGTCACTTCTTGTCAACTGAATTTGCCTCAGATTTTACATACACACATTATTTATATATACATATAAACACAGGTATATGTACATGTATGTATATACACACATACATATATACACATAAACATATACATGCGCATATGTATGTATATAAATATTTTTTTCCTCATGTTATCACGAAACAGTTTGTCATGGCCTGGGCTTGAGTCAAGCCAGTCCGTTAGTACTTTACTCAGAAGTTGGAATTAAATGCAATACTGAAATTCAACTAAGTTAACAAAAGGTAGTTACTCCCCTGGCAGAAGCACACTTAAGAGTAGGGAAGGGATGATCTTCTAGGAGAAAGTATCACCTTTGTGGGTCATATCATCTCATTGTGGTCCACATTGCTGGTCTGTATCTATAAACGAAAATAAGGAGCACTCGCCCCTGATGCCTTTAGTTTTCTATCCAGATGACTAAGAATGTACACCAATAGTAAACATTAGTCTTCTCAGTCAATTAAATTGTGAAGACACTTTCAACGTATTTTCAAGAGATTAAACCTAACTTGCTTGGAGAGAGACGAAAAGTCTGAGGACATTGCTATAAGCATAATGTGAAATTTTAAAAGATCACCCAATGCCAGTTTCCTGCTTTGAATATGAAAACAACACCAATATTTCCTGCTTTAAAGTAAAATGTGATTCCTCTCATTAAGTGCTCCAACTAATGGGCTCTGGAGGAGAAAGTGAAGCTGGTGACGTTGCACAGCCTACCCTCACTCAAATCAAAGTCAAGTACAATTCATGTCATCTCTTGATGTCATGGTCCTCTTTGAGGATAAAGGACAAACATAACAACTTCCAACTAATATCTCTCATAAAATGAATTGATATTTGTGGGTCACAATGCATTTAACAATGTTACGAATGTCAGGAATGAGGGGTGCTGGTTAGTTAAATATTTTGATAGGTAGATAGATAAAGAGATAGACTGATGATAAACTGCCTATTCTAAAAATGTGATTTTGTTGTTTTTGTTAGAACTTTACTAATAAATTCCACTTTTTCATCCTCCTAGAAAGCTGTCCTTTATAACAAAGTATATGTGTGTGCATAAATATACATACATTTACATATATATAAATAGACAGATGTGTGTATATATGCATATATACATATACACAATATAAATATATGTACATATACAGATATACACATATGAATATAAAATGTATGTTTATGTATACAAATATACATATAAATATAACATGCATATATGTTTCAGTAAAAGTAACCAAAACTTCAACTAAGTCTGGATGTATATTCAACTTTCCACTCCCTTAGTTCTCTACCTCTGCAAATAAGAGAGGTTGTTTCACTCTCATATCTTCCTTAGGGCCACTGCCTGGTCATCATTATTATAAAGTGTTTTGCATCTTTGTTTTGTTTTATTTAGTTTTCCATCCCATTCACATTGCAGTCATTGTGCATATTGTTTTGATTATGCTTACTTCACCTTGTATCAGTTTCTGTCTTCCCTGCTTTATTCATCTATATTCTTTTGTGAAGTTAGCTTTGAGGTAACCAGTCAGTCAATCAATAAACTTTTAATAAGTGCCTACTGTATCATCCTGGGGACTAACCTCCTTTTACCATGTAACTAGAAAATTTTAGTTTGCTTCGATATCAGCAGTAGACCCCTTGCCTTTACAAATCTCAGCTGGAATGGAATCAGCATCAGGTGTTTTGCTATAGGAGATGAATTTAATGCCTCTTCTTCAGTTGGAAGTTTACTTAGAGAGGTACTGAATTGAAGTGTGCTGTCGGGGGATTCAGCCCTCTTTGATAGGTCTGCTGAGAACACTATGGAAGCATTCAGCCCATCTCTCCAGGATCATGTCCTTATCACTGATTAGTGTGGTTCCATCAGCAATGAGTAATTGAGATGCACCAGAGGGTCTTTGGCTCATAAATAGTCTTAAAGGCATTGTATTAGGGTTTTGGATTGTTGCTATTGGTATAAAACTGAATCTCATCTGCCTTCTTACTGAGCCAAGAGTCCTGCATTTCTCTAAATTTTGCTTTCACTTTACTGTTGATGCAATTAAACATTGCCTTCTTACATATGGATGAACTGTCTTGCTGGTAAAAACTGTGGAGTTCTCAGTTTTTCTTTAGGAGCTTCTGAATTTCCCTATCATTTTCATCAAGGCAACCTTGATATTTGTGAGTGGTTTGGCCCCGATTGGTAAATGTGATGTTGTATACCAAGTCTCTGAAAGTTGCCCACTTTTTTTCTGTTTCACGTCGCTGTCTGCTGACTCACCTTTCCCTCCAGGTCAGAAATAAACTGTTCATGCATCCATTTAAATTCTCTTAGGAAAATTCTGAAGATTACTTGGCAAGATAAGGTATTGGACACTTGAGGTCCTCTCTCAAGCTGAACTGTCAAGCATTCAAACTCTACTGAAGAGAATATAATTCTGATGGGCTGGCCACATAGCCTGAATGCCAAATATATGTTTATCTAAAAGACTAATTTATGGAAAACTCACTCAAAGGAAACATTTACATGTCAAGATGTCAAGATGGTAGAGTAGAAGGAAGGACCTGTTGTAGCTCCCTCTCCCTCATAAAATACCTGTAAAAAATGACTCTAAACAAATTCTAAAGCAGTAGAAGCCACAAAATGACAAAGTGAAAGAGATTTCCAGGCCAAGACAGCCTAGAAGGCCAATAGGAAAGGTCTATCGCTCCAGGCTAGGAGTGGAGTGCAGCCCAGCCTTGACCATGCAGCACTGCAGAGACAGGACTGGATCATATTTTAGGATATGGTAGCATGGGTAGCAGCTGCAGTTTCCATATTTCTCAACCCACAAATGCCAAAGACAGCTTCAAAGGTCAGGGAGAAAGCTTTCACCTGGGTGACAGGGGAGATCTGTTGGCCTCTGTTGGGCTCCAGCCCTAGGACAGCAGCCACTGGGGCAGGAGCATCCACTTTTGGAGGCTTTGAGGAGCAAGTGGCAACTTTCAGAGACTTGGTCTCAGTCCTAAGTGGCGGTGGGGAGGAGCATTGGTGTGGAGAAACTGGTGGAGGCTCTAGAGAGGGAATCCTACTTGTAGATCCTAGGCAGAAAAGAGTGCTTATGGTTGCTCCTCTTCCTTGATTGTGCCACCATGGAGAAACTTAGAACTTACAGGTCCCTTGAGTATATCCTCAAATTGACAAAGGATTCAAAAGTCAAGTAACTGACTGGGAAAATGCTCCCAAAGTGGAAAAAAATAAGACTATAGAAGGTTACTTCCTTGGCAAAGAGTTATTTTTTTCCATCCTTTCAGATGAGGAAGGACAAAGCATACCATCAGAGGAAGACATCAAAGTTAATTCTTCTACATCCAAAGCCTCAGAAAAAAAATACACAATGGTCTCAGGCCATGGAAGAGCTCAAAAAGGATTTTGAAAATCAAGTAAGAGAGGTGGAAGAAAAATTGGGAAGAGAAATGAGAGTGATGCAAGAAAATCATGAAAAGCAAGTCAACAGCTTGCTAAAGGAGACCCCAAAAATACTGAAGAAAATAACACCTTTAAAAATAGACTAACCCAAATAGAAAAAGAGGTCCAAAAAACCAATGAGGAGAAGAATGCTTTAAAAAGCAGAATTAGCCAAATGGAAAAAAGAGATTCAAAAGCTCACTGAAGAAAATAGTTCTTTAAAAATTAGAATGGAGCAGATGGAAACTAATGACTTCATGAAAAACCAAGAAATTATAAAACAAAATAAAAAATTATAATAAAAAATTATAAAAAAAATTTAAAAAATTCTAAAACCAATGGAAGGCAATGTGAAATATCTCACTGGAAAAACAACTGACCTGGAAAATAGATCCAGGAGAGATAATTTTTAAATTATTGGTGTACCTGAAAATCATGATCAAGAAAAGAGCCTAGGCATATTTTTCCAAGAAATTATCAAGGAAAACTGCCCCCATATTCTAGAACCAGAGGGTAAAATAGAAGTGAAAAGCATTCACCAATCACCTCCTGAAAAAGCTTCCAAGAGGAAAACTCCTAGGAATATTGTAGCCAAATTCCAGAGTTCCCAGGTGAAGGAGAAAATATTACAAGCAGTCAGAAAGAAACAATTCAAGTACTGTGGAAATACAATCAGGATAACACAGGATTTAGCAGCTTCTATGCTAAGGGATCGAAGGACTTGGAATTGAATATTCCAGAGGTCAAAGAAGATAGAAGTTAAACCAAGAATCACCTACCCAGCAAAACTGAGTATAATACCTCAGGGGAAAAATTGAATTTCAATGAATTAAAGGACTTCCAAGCATTCTTGTTGAAAAGGCCAGAGGTGAATAGAAAATCTGACTTTCAAATACAATAATCAAGAGAAACATTGAAAAGGTAAATGGGGAAAGAGAAGCCTTCAGGAACTCATTAAAGTTGAACTGTTTACATTCCTACATCAAAAGATGATATTTGTAACTGATGAGACCTTTCTCAGTATTAGGGAAGTTAGAGGGAATATATATACATATATATACATATACAGTATACACCCCTATCTGCATCCATTATCATGTATCTATCATCCACACACACACATATGCATGCACACACATATATATATGTAAGTGTGTATGGGTATGTATGTGCATATATAGTATATATGTGTAGGTATATGTACATGTGTATATGTATATGCATATATGTATATATGCATATATATGTATGTGTTTATGTGTGCATATGCATATATAGGTATATATGTGTGTATATATGTGTGCACATACATACATACATACATACATACATACATACACCTAGACAGAGGGCACAGGGTGAGTTGAATATGAAGGAAAAATACCTAAAAAAAAATAAAATTTACTCTTGAATGGAATGCACTAGGAGCAAGAGAAATGGCAAGGTAGAATGTAGCAAATCATCTCACATAAAAGAGGGAAGAAAGAGCTTCTACAATGGAGGGGAAGAGGGGGGAGATGAAAGGAAATGATTAAGCCTTACTCTCATGGGACTTGGCTTAAGGAGGGAATAACACACTCAATTGGATATGGACATCTATTTATCCTGCAGGAAGGCAAGGAGCAAAGGGATAGGAGAGGGAAGATAATAGAAGGAACAGCAAATTGGGAAAAGGGATAATCAGAAACAAACACTATTATGGGAGGACAGGTCAAGGGAGAGAATGGAATAAATGAAGGGCAGGATAGGACAGAGGAAGATGTGATTAGTCTTTTACAACATAACTATTATGGAAGTGCTTAGCATTGTTACACATGTATGACTATGTTGAATTGCTCATTTTCTCAATGAGGGTGGGTGAGGAGGGGGAGAATATGGAACCCAAACCTTTAAGAATACATGTTAAAAATTGTTTTAGCTTGCAACTAGAAATTAAACCACACAGGCAACGGAGTATAGAAACCTATTTGCCCTACAGGAAAACAGAGAGGAAGGGGGATAGAAAAAGGGTGGGTAATAGAAGGGAGGACAGACTGGAGGAAGGGGTGGATGATAGATGCATGATAATGGATGCAGATAGAGGTGCATACTGTCCTGGGGTGGGGGTGGGGTGAGATGGAGAGAAAATTTGGAATTCAAATTCTTGTGGAAGTGAATGTTAAGAACTGAAAAATAAGTACATTCCATATTAAGAAAAGAAAAAAACAAAAAAAAACTCCATTATTATTGATTGTGAGACATGGAAGACACTGGCATAGGACCACTCAACACAGTGTAGGCATTAATAAACATGCTGTGATGTAAGAACAAGGTAAAATGACAGTAGCACAAAGGAAAAATGAGATATGAAAATCTAGTGACATCTCCATCCCAAATGTTCAAATGGACTAGCTGTGCTCAACCTGTAGTAAAGTCTTTTGAGCTCATATTGGACTAATCAGCTACAGTCAATCACCTTGTGCCCTGTTCCTAACATCACAATATCATCAATCATTTTTGAGTATGAAGGATGAGCTAGAGCAAGAGCGACAACAACTATGTGCCAGGAACTGTGATAAGGGCTGGGTCAGAGAGGATGCCTACAGAAAACATTATTTCCCTCTTAGCTTGCTTAGCTTTTACTTTTTTTCCTCCTCCAAATTTATTTATTCATTTTCAATTTTCAACAATCACTTCCATAAGTCTTAGATTTGCTCCCCATCCCGCTCCCCTCCCTCCCTGAGTCGGCATTCAATCTTGTATGGGCTCTACACATGCATTCTTATTAAACATATTTTCATATTACTCATGCTGCATAGAAGAATTAAAATCAATAGGATAAAGCATGAGTAAAACTTAGAGATTTTTTTTCTTGCATTAGTAACATTCTACTACATTTACATAGGACAACTTGGTTAACCATTTTCCAAATCAGTGGGTACATATTTTGTTTCCAGTTTTTTGATACCACAGAAAGTATTAGTATAAGTATTTTGATGTACATATGACTTTTCTTTATGTCTTTTACCACCTTGGGAGTATAACTATTACTGTTATGTTTGGGTCAAAAGATATTGACAGTTTAAACATTTTGGAATGATGCCATGCTTTATAGAAAGGTTGATCCAATTCAAAATAATTTTAATATAAAAATAAATCCATAAAACCTGAATAAGCACATTGCTTTGTGTCACCAAGCCAGCATATGGCAGGGGTAAGAGAAAACCAGGTACCCACCTCCAAAGCCAGTTCTCTTTTCATTTCACCAGTGAAGCTATATCGAGCACAATTTTATCTTACTTTCATAACTCAGAAGTCACATAAGAATTCTGTGATGTCTCATGGTCATGATTATAAATAAAAGTCATCAGTGACTCAGTGTGAATGAAGGGAATACCCATAAAACACAAAAAGACATTGATTCACCATGTTGAATGTCTGCCTTTATTGGTCCAGACAGCTATTGCTTCTGGAGATAAGAACCCAAGTGACCAACTGAATGAAGAGCTACCACTCCCAGGAGATTTGAATGGCCTTGGTATCCTGTAGCTCAGTGTAACCAGACACCCCAAAAAGCTGTCCTGGGAAGGTTTCTGATAAGTTTAGGTGCTCTGTAAATGGTTTTATAATGCTATGAGGGTATTGGGGGGGAAGATTATTCTGATTAAGTGTTTAGATAGCTAACAGGCTCCTGGTTGAGTCTAGATTCTTATGTTATTTTAATTTGGGCTTCAAATGACATTTGCTCCTTTTAAAAAGTTTTTTTTTTTAAATTCCATAGATGCATTATGGCAGTAATATTTTATATTCTTAGGAAAACTAATTTATGTTGCTCAATCCTCTACATTCTACTGCTCTGAAGACAAAAAAATAGCTTACAGTTTGTGTTGCCAAATGACTCTCAAAATGCATATGCAAAGTACTAGGCACCTAGAAACCTTTCTAAACTAGGAAAACAATTTATGCAGAGCAACAACACTGTAAAACTTTGAAAGACTTGAGAACTTGATCAACACAGTGGTACCATTGCAGAGGACCTATAATGAAGCACAGTGCCAATCTTTTGTCTTGGAGCTGATAGATTCAGGGCAAAGAGTGAGACATAAACAATTCAGGAATTTATTTTGTTAAACCATGCATATTTGATACAGGGATTTTGTTATTTTTATTTTTCCAACGGGAAGGGGGGAAGTGGAAGAGAAAGCAAATACATTAATTGAAAAAAGTAAAACTCAAAAAATGTTCCTAACAAATTCAGCTGAGAGTGATAGTGCTTCATAAGAAATCTGAAGTCGAGAAACAAGGAAAATATCAAGCTTTTACTGTGGAAACTAAAATTATTTGAAGTTGAGACAGTTACCTCTACTTCATTCCAGGGATAACATATTTATAAGAACATATATTCACAAATCACTCAATGAGTTCTCTATATTCTTTTTGCCAAGGATAACTGCATATTATTACAAATTACATGTTATACATATGTATATACATATACATATTACATGTTCAACTGCAGACATCAGAAGGACATAACTTAATAGTTTTGGCATGTGAACTTGGGGAAAAGATGGTCAATGCTATTATATCATCAATGGAAAATGCCTGAATCTTTAGATTGGTGGCACTACCTAAAACAGATGTTATTAAAGATATGTGTGTGTGTGTGTGTATGTGTGTGTGTGTGTGGAGGGGGGTGGTGGGTGGGTGTGCTCTACCCTCTTGGTGGCCTGGTGAAGTCTATGGACCCCTGCTCAATATAGCAATTTTGAACAATTGAAGAATTGATAAATTTCTCAGAAGTTAGTGAAAATTGAGATGATTTTTTTCCATCCAAATTCATGGGCCCTCTGACATCTACTCACAGACTTCTTAGGCATCTCATCTGAGCTCCTGACCTAAGGCATGGCTTGAAGGCTTTTTCCTAGGGATTACAACCCTGAGAATATTGTCTTTCCTTTAATTGTACCTTTGGCCTTCCTCAGTAGAACTATATGCATATACACATTTGTATGCATATATACATATTTATCTCTATATGTAAACAGATAGATACATGTATAAATATGCAAGTTTATAATAAATATGTATATATAATCAGTATTTAAATGTAAAATATTAGCACTGAAAACCCTAGCATAAATAAACATTCCTTTGCTGATGCTCTGACTAAACTATAGCCAAAAACTCTTGTTAGCATACTGCATTATGATTCCATTGCATTTTAAACATATACCATCTCTTCTGATCCTAACAATGATCATGAAATGTAGTCCAAGTATTATTATCATAATTTTACAGATGGGGAAAATTGAGGAAGTGTTCAAGTAACTTGCCTAATATTTGCAAGAAGAGCAGCATTTCCTTCTAAGAAGAGCCCAGAATAAGAAGTCCTGAGCATGCAAGATGACTGGAAATAAATGGCTCTTAAACGCCAGGGTGGGTGACTCCATAGAGTCTGAGTTGTTAGCTCAGCACCTGGCTTCCCGCTCCCTGGAGTCCCATGAGCAAACATCCTGACATCTCCTTAATTCTAATGCAATGTCTTCCTGTGGTTGCATTGCTTTATGATTCCTTCTTATTATTCTCTCCCTTTCTACTGATTCTCTCAATCTCCCTTGTCTGATTTGGGCAAATCTACTCCAAAGTTTCCCCTCAAGACAGAATTCCCAGAATCATAAACAATTTCAAAAGACTCCCTCCTTGTTTGATCAGATAATTCCCTCCCGAACAATCAAGAGGAAATTCTGACAGCTCTGACCCTGTCTTCATGCCTAAGGTCACACAGTTACAGATGAAACGATTTGAGTATTAACTATCAAAATAGTGACAGAAAATGAGAACAATCTTTGACAATACAATGTCTCTTTTAAGTTTTATTTGTCACTCCTTTATCTCTGGATATGCCTATGAAGACATGTTGAATCCTTCATTTTCTCCCTATTTGAAATAGTGTTATAAATTAGTTTTATTTCATAGTTTGAGCTATGGTTTGGGACAGAGTTCTGAGTAGAGTCAGATAGACTATACTCATAGTATCTTAGAGGTCAATTAAACTGAGCTCTCCTTTTTAATTTATGTAATAATTTAAGATTAGTTGAGGACTTGAGTCATGACAGCCCTCCAAAATGAGCAACACATGTCTTTATTATACATAGGAGGAAACTAAATGCCAGAGTTATATCTGATTTATCCAAAACCACGCATCTAGTAAGTATAAAACTCTTTGGGCAATCAGTAATATTGATTCTTCAAATATTTAGGTATTCTGTAAGTACAGTTATATAGAATCTTTGGAATAATATCAGGATTAACGAGACCCCAACGATATCAATGAGCAATTTGGAATTAGTAAGAGCACTATATGTTTTGTCAAATGTAATCTAATTCATTTTTAAATCAACCCTCTGTCCATCAGGAGCACCTGTTCAAGATATAACAAATCAAATCAGTTTTTCATCCAACTGAATGTGTAAAGTCCAAATACTTATAAGGAAAGAATGAGAATTTTAATGGGCTAAAACATAACACCAAAAGGAACAGAGTTTTGCTGCTGTTAGATACACAGAAGAAAGGCAAGAAAGAGGGCTAATATGTGGAGACAAATACCCTTACCTTCTTAACTTAACACTTGGTCTTTCTCAAATTCATTTTCATAACAAATCAGAGAAGAGTTTGAGAACATCTAATACTAAATAAGAAAGCTTTTTGGGACAGAGTGTTGTATTGTATTTCCGGAAACAAGGATGAAAAAGAAAAGACTTGGTCTTGGTGGAGGGAATGGGGGGGCACCTTTTCTTGATTTGTTTGCTCAGTGCTAACTATAACTAAGGAACTGTCCATATTGGACCTTAAAGAAAGGTTCTAATCCCACATGGCAGCCATCATGAAACCATCACTGACTAGCAGACATAACCAAATCCAGCAGTTGTCATGACATCTATGTTAGATTATGTGCCTACTAATAACTATTGGTTACCACAAGATATTCAGAGCAATGCTTCCAGATGAGATACCATGCTCAGGGAAATTAGCACAATCACAGTGACAGAAGATGTCTAGGGTCTGTCATCAAAGACAAAAGTTGTCTCACTATACAGGTACCCTGGCTTCATTATATTCCCTATGAGAGTATACCTATTCTGTAACCCTAAGGAGCACTCATCTTCTCAACTAATGGTGTTTAGAGTCCAGTTATGTGGAAAGAGTATTCTCTTTTGCTTTTCTTACTATGATGTTGTACTACTACTGAGATTAAAGATCTTCCCCACCCATTAATGGGCCTGCCCATTAAGGGAAGCTTGATTGGGGGAGGTCCATACTTTTTGTTGATTTTCTAATGAGGCACTGGTTCTCAAGGGTTGTGATACCCTCTGACTTTGAAAAGTATATAAAGACTTTGAGGTAGGGTTTTACTTTGAGGCTGAGTTTCTGGAAGAAGTTTTGTGTGCCAGATTAGACTCTGGGCAGCTGCTAAGGAGCTCTGAACACCCAGATGTTGGTGCTTCTCTCTCTGGTAACTGTGTGTATATAGTCAGACAGTTATCTATCTGTTGATCTGTGATGCATGGTCAGACAGTTGGAAGTCCTGTCTGTTGGTTGATCTTTGTTTCTCTGTATTTCTCTGAAGTGCTGACTTTTCCCCCTGAACTAAGAGAATGATATATGTGCTTGATTAAAGTGATTGTTGACTCCTCGAAAGTTGCTTAAAGTGATTTAGAAAAGCAGATCAAAAAACCTGTATATCAGGCCCTCCTGTGTATGTCAGGGTGCTTGCTTTTACAGATATTTAACTGAATGTCTTTGTTTTGAACTAATTGTGTCCTATGGCAGATAAGAAAAAATAATATTAGCAAAGGCTTAGCGTTATCTATATGAATAAATCCAAATCCACAGATTACCTTCATCTGGAAAATGATATTTTGGGTGCTTCATATGTTACATACATTTATCATCTACTTTGCTTCCCCAATATAGATGTTTATATCAATCTATTTTTCACTACCATGGATTTAACAAAGGAGAGTTTCTACTATGGCTTGTTGTTTCAATTGCATCTAACTCTTTGTAACCCCATCTAGCTTTTCTTGGCAAAGATACTGGAGTAGTTTGAACTATCCTTCTCCAGCTCATTCTAGGATGAGGAAACTTAGGCAAACAGGGTGAAGTGACTTACTCAGGGTCACAGAGCTATTAAGTGTCTGAGGTCACATGTGAATTCATATCTTCCTGAGTCCCCTGGACCACTGTACCATGTAGCTTGTCTTGGGGTCTAGCACTCAATATAATTAATATCATTCTGTCTCCAAATAGGACAATTTTGAAGATCTCAGTAATAAAAGGAAACTTTCCTTTTGACTAGATTTTGTATGACATCTTCCATGATGTCGAATAACACCTTAGGTAAGTCTATATCTCACTGTTTTATATCTTACTTCCTTTAGTACTTAGTGAATCACTCAAAAAAAAAAATTATCTCCCTAGTTCTAATGTCTGAACGTATAAGTATGCATGGGAGGTTCCTTGTCTAAGACAAGCCTCCAAGGCTATATTTTGCTCTACTAAGTTGAATGTTTTAAAAATTTCACAACAGACACAGGGAGATCTTAGGTTTTCTATTGTTTTTACTTATGAAACCATAGAAATATGTGGTATATGTAGCCTGCAATAATGCATAATAACTTTTTGTTACTGTTTATCACATTTTTATTTTTTTAATGATTAACTTATGAGTTTTCAACATTCACTTTCATAATATTTTGAGTTCTAAATTTTTCCCTCTTCCTCTGGCCCCTCCCCAAGATGTTATGAAATCTGATATAGGCTATACAGTTACAATCATATTCACAGTGATTATTGAAATGATAACTGGTTGCAAGACTTTTGGAATTCATGTCTACAAATGAGAAAAGTGTTTAGCTCTTCAAGGTAGTTAGTTCACTGTTTCAAGCAAACCTGCAAAGTTTATCATTGTTCTCTTAAAACCTAGTACAGAGGAAGAATCACTCAAAAAAAAAGGAAGGAAAATTGTTTTCCTAAACACCTAGGTTCATCCATTTGAAAGCACTTGCTGTTAAATCAACAAAGGAATAAAGAGAAAGATCTTACGGTAAAATATGTAACACATTTCAGGATTTGCAATTTTATGGAAAGTGATTGTGATAAAATATTAAATATATTGAGTTTTTTTCTGTATTGACTATGAACGATGTTTCTATCACTGATTTGCTATTTATTACATTGATGCAAATTAGGAGAGTGCATTCAGACACATTAAGGTACAGATGACAAAATATGCTTGAAAAGCATTGTTTCTTAAATACTCTCTTACAGTCATGAACACAGCAGTAAAAAATACAACTGGATATGGCCATTGGAGTTACATCCTCCTGGTCACAAGCAAGTGTGGCACAATTTCCATCTGTATACCTTTTACCTTTTCTTCTCATTAATTAATAATCATTGGATAAATGTTGAAGGCTATTCCTTAGAGCAATAGTCTTAGCTTGGTATGGAAGTTAGAAAAGAGTCAAATCTAATCCTGTTAGTAAAGTGTTTGTACCAAGATTTTTGGCCTTTGGGGAAACATACAGTCAAAAAATTTGGGTAATTCATTTGGAGTCATGGCTGCTTCATTACAACCATTTTAATTATGGACAAGAAAATTGGACTATACTATCTCCACACATGACATCAAAATTATTTACCTTCTCTTTTGTTCCCCTTCATTTGCAAAAAATGTATATATTTTACACCACTTTAATTGAAGAAATCAAATAAGTGAACCTTCAGATGGATAGATTTGATAAAAGCCTAGAGACTTTTTATCAAAAAAACTACAGGGTGCCACCAAAGTTCTAAGCCACGACTAGAGGGAATGGGAGATTGGCAGCTTAAAAAAGCACTGCAAATTTTTAAAGCAATTTTTCCAAGTAAATTATTCAGCAAAATCTATTATTTAACTTTTGGGGGCCGCTTTAGTTTTAGTATATGGTTCCCACATATGATTTTCAATTATTCTATCTATCCAATAAATTTTACTGAAGTGCCCTTTAGCACTCAGTAAATACATCAGTAGAATGTACTTGCACCTATTACTTCATTTATTTATTTATTTATTTATTTATTTATTTATTTATCTATTTATTTATTTATTTAGCTTTTTACATTCATTTTCACAAATTTTTGGGTTCCAAATTTTTTCCCCTTTTCTCCCCTCCCCCCACCCCAATACCCCAAGCAATCTAATTTTCCCTATCTCCAATCTGCCCTCTCTTCTGTCATCCCTCCCTTCCCTTGTCTCCATCTTCTCTTTTCTCCTGTAGGGCCAGATGACTTTCTATTCCTCCTTAACTGTATGTCTTCTTTCCTAGTTGCAACAACAATACTAAACAATTGTTCCTAAAACTTTGAGTTCCAAATTCTCCCCATCCCTCCCTCCCCACCCATTCCCTTTGGTATGGCAGGCAATTCATTATAGGCCATATCTGTGTAGCTTTGCAAATGACCTTCCTGATAGTCATGTTGTGTAAGACTAACTGAATTGCCATCCCTCCTAACCTGCCCCTCATTGTTTCTCTTCTGTCCTTTGACCCTGTCCCTCCCCAAGTGTTGACTTTCAATTACTCCCTCCTCCCTTTGCCCTCCCTTCCATCATCCCCCCCCAATATCTCCTTCTCCCCCGCTTTCTTATACTGTAAGATAGGTTTTCATACCAAAATGAGTGTGCATTTCACTCCTTCGTTTAGTCAAATGTGATGAGGGTAAACTTTTTTTTTTTTTTTCCTCAGCTCTCTTCTTTTTCCCTCCACTAAAAACATCTCCTACTTGCCTCTTAAATGACATATAGTTACCCCCTTCCATTTCCCCCTCTTTCCTCTCACTACATTTCTCTCTCACCATTTACCTTAATTGCTTTTAAGGTATGGTCCCATCCTATTCAGTTCAATCTGTGCTCTCTGTCTCTGCATGTGAATGCATGTGTGTATGTGTGTGCATGCGTGTACATGTGTATGTGTGGTCCCACCAACCACCCAGATACTGAAAAGTTTTAAGAGTTAGAAATATTGTCCTTCCCTGTATGAATGCAAACAGTTCATTTCTGGTAAGTCCCTTAATACTTCTCCTTGCTGTTTACTTTTGCATGCTTCCTCTCATTCTTGTGTTTGAAAGTCAAATTTTCTTTTCAGCTCTGGTCTTTTCATTAAGAATGATTGAAAGTCCTCTGTTTCATTGAAAGACCATATTTTCCCTTGAAGTATTATACTCAGTTTAGCTGGGTAGGTGATTCTTGGTTTCAGTCCTAGTTCCTTTGCCTTCTGGAATATCCTATTCCATGCCCTTCGATCCCTTAATGTAGAAGCTGCTAGATCTTGGATTATCCTGATTGTATTTCCACAGTACTGGAATTGTTTCTTTCTAGCTGCTTGCAAGATTTTTTCCTTGAGCTGGGAGTTCTGGAATTTGGCCACAATGTTCCTAGGAGTTTCTCTTTTTGGATCTCTTTCAGGTGGTGATCGATGGATTCTTTCAATACTTATTTTGCCCTCTGGTCCTAGAATGTCAGGGCAGTTTTCCTTGATAATTTCATGCAAGACGATGTCTAGGCTCTTTTTTTGATCATGGCTTTCAGGTAGTCCCATAATTTTTAAGTTGTCTCTCCTTGATCTATTTTCCAGGTCAGTTGTTTTTCCCATGAGATATTTCACATTCTCTTCCATTTTATCGTTCTTTTGGTTTTGTTTGGTGATTTCTTGGTTTCTCATAAAGTCATTAGACTCCATCTGTTCCATTCTAATTTTGAGAGAACTATTAAATTCAGTGAGCTTTTGAGCCTCTTTTTCCATTTGGCTCATTCTGCTTTTGAATGCATTCTTCTCCTCATTGGCTTTTTGAACCTCTTTTGCCAATTGAGTGAGCCTATTTTTCAAGGTGTTAATTTCCTCAGCATTTTTTTGGGTCTCCTTTACCAAGATATTGACCTTTTTTTCATACTCTTCTTGCATCTTTGTCATTTCTCTTCCCAGTCTTTCCTCCACCTGTCTAACTTGCTTTTCAAAATCCTTTTTAAGCTCTTCCAAGGCCTGAGCCCACCCAACACCCCCCTGGGGTGTCTGGGGTACTGAGGCCCCGCCCTCCACATCTTTCCCTGATGGGAAAAATATGTTCTCGTCCTCCCCATCAGATCCGAAGGTCGGGATCATTTGCATTTGTTGGAAAAAACTCTCTAAAGTCTTATTTTTCTTCCCCTTTCTAGGCATTTTCCCAGCCAGTTACTTGACTTCTGAGATTCCTTTCCACCCCCCCCCCCCCCATCCGCCCAGCTAGTGCTTGGCCTCTGAGATTCAAATGCGCTTTCCCGCGGCAAGCTTTAGTTCTGGCGCAGGGGTGGGGGCAGGGCCGCCTCCTAAGCTTGGGCCCTCAGGGGCTTTCCGCAGAGACTTTCAGGAACGGAGCGGGTGGGGGCGGGGTGGGGGGCCCCGCCTGCTGTGCTCAGCTCCCTTGGGGGTTTTATTCAGAGGAGTTCAGCAGTAGAGCAGGGTGGGGGCAGGGCCGTCTCCCCTGCTCGGCTCTCTCAGGTTGGAAAGACCTTCAGTATTGAAGATCCTACCTGCTGCTGGGGGATTCCTGAGTCCCTGGCCGCTGCCGCCTCAGCCGCCCGCCCACGCCTCTGCCTCCGCCGCTTCCTGCCCCCGTCTCTGCCGCAGCCGCTTCCTCCCGAGGGGGCCCGAGTCACGGAGAAGCTCTGCTCCCCTCCCCTATCGCAGCCTTCTTTCTTACTGACCTGTAGCTTCTGTGGGTGGAGGGACTTTCCCGGCTGCCGGAGCTTCCCCCGGAGCTTTCCTCTCTGAAGTCTGCTCGGGTCAGCTTCTCTGGGTCGCGGCCAGGGGTGGGGGTGGGGTCCGCTTTCCGGAGTGCGATGGACCCCGGGGACGGCTTTCCAGGGTTCAGTGGAACGGAAATCTCTTCCCCTATGTTTATGCACCCCCTGCAGAGATTCAGAATTTATGGGGATCTCCTTTTACCTCAATTCCATGGGTTGTGGGCTCGGAGCTCGTAAATGTGCGTCCTTCTACTCCGCCATCTTGGCTCCGCCCTCACCTATTACTTTTTTTAAACAAATAGTATTTATTACTGACTAATCAAATAGAGAACATTCCATTTATTGATAACTCACTCTTGAAAATGACAAATAACTACCAAAATGGTTGTTGAAGACTGCCTTCACATGCTGTGCATATTTCTAAGTGAATGAACTGCTATTCCAGATCCCACTCAGTCAGTATTTAATTATATATTACAACCTATATCAAATTGCTTACTGTTTTAGGGAGGGGAGGGAGGAAGGGGGAAAATTTAGGATTAATTTTTAAAAATGAATATTAAAAATTATCTTTACATGTAATTAGAAAAAATAAACAGTATTAAAACATTTAATTATATGTGACAAAACCTTGGCATACACAGAAAATGAACATCCGTATCCACATATACATATGAATATATGTGTGTATATATGCATACATACATGTATATGATAGTTATAACAGGGGAGATTTATTTAATCTTATTCTTATAAAATTAGTTTTCTTTTCCTTCATATATCTCAATGTATCACCTTTAAAGCTCTACTTGGTGAGAAGCCACAACAATTAGCAATCAAATCAACATCTATGAATTGTTTTATCAAAATTGCACATAGAAAATTATTTTTATGCATTTTGGTATAAAATACATTCCTTACAAAAGAAAATAAAACTGAAGAGTAAAGATTCTATAAAACAGAACAAACAAAACATATCCCTTCTTCCTAGAGATTAAATGTGGGCTGCTGATCTATTTTCGATATTTCCGGTATATTGCTGTTACTCAATAACTAAAATGTAATTGATCTTGTCCAATATGACACAATGGACTAAGTTCTGGATTTGGAGTCAGGAAGACCCAAGTTCACATTCTGCCAACTAACAGGGTCACCTTGGACAAGTCACTTCCTCACCTGTAAAATGACTGAGTTGGACTCAGTGATCCATAAGGTCTCTGTTATCTCTAAATCCTGCTGTATGCACTTTCTACTTAATACCAGTTTTAATGCTCTGATTTGGTTTCTTTTTCTTTACAATGTATATCCATTGATGGATTTGGCTTATAGATTTCTAGAATATACAGGGTTTCCCAAAAAGTCTTTAGTGTCTTTTTTCAAGCACTAAAAGTTTGAAAATTCTTGGTTCAAGCTTTTAGAGCTTGAAACTTCACCATGACTTTGGGGATACCACACAGAGATATTTTCCCATGTTCTTTGCTACTCAAACTGTGTTTATATTACAGTTTAATGAATGACTTCTGGCACTCAAAACCTGAAGACAACTCTTCAGTTTTGCTCATACTTTTGCAGTTGACACACCTGGCTGTCACAGAGCAGTGGGCGTGGAGTCCAGAAAAGATCTGAGCTCAAATCCTGGCTCAGAAACTTACTAGTTGTGTGACCCTAGGCAAGTCATTTAACCCCTATTTGCTTCAGTTTCCTCAACTGTAAAATAGATTATAGAGTTTACCTCACAAAAATTGTGAGAATATAGCAATAATAATAAAAATTATCTACCATTTATATGGTACTCACTGTGTGCCACAAGCCTGGGAGGTATGTGCCATTATTGTTTCTATTATTGTTACTATTATTTACAAATGATATAATATTTGCACAAAGCACTTAGCACAATGCTTGGTACAAGTAGTCACTGCATAAATGCTTATTTCCTTCCCTTCTTCTCAGTGTTATTGTAGTATTTTGCAAACTTTAAAGAGCCATATAAACATGTCAATATTGAATAGATTTGTTGACTAGATGTAAATATAAGAAGGACAGTTAAGAATGTTCCTTTCCCCTCTTAATTTCCTAAGTTTGTAAGGAAAATTCACATAGAAATTATCTTTTTTGTTTATTCTCTTCCTCTTAGCAGTATGAATATACAATGGACATTGAGGGAAAATGCCAATAAAGGCTTGGGAGCTCCAAAGGTGACATACATTTCAAAGGAAAAAAGAAATCATATTACTTTTATGATTTAATTTTCTCAGCTGACAAAGGGCACTACCATTTACAAGGCATAGTTAACCTCAAAGCCTAAAGTAAGTCTTCGGTATTTGCACAAAGGGCTAACTGAAGTTACCTAAACAGTTTTCACACAGCATCATAGCCTCATCACTGCAGATTATTATTTTTTTCCACAAGAGAAGTTCTTACATTGATCCAGAAGACATTGATTTTCTTCTAACAAATGACACAGGTCAATTTAAAAACTAGTTTACTTAGGAACCTCCTCTTGACCTATCAACAACACCAAAATACTCACGATGCCAAAACAAAGAATGCCAAAATCAGACGATCCAAAAATATTTTCCGAAACCTTAGAAAGTTATGGTTAGTGCTTTTCTGATGACATTTTAAATCAATGTATAGATTTGGGAAGATACTTTCATTATGTGTGTGACGTGTTATAAAATAAGTTAGGGACATTTACCACTTTCATTCTAACAACAAGACCTCTAAGCATTTTTCCATTTTTTTTCTAATGCGGTGGTCTAAAGTTCAATATAAGAAATATTCCAGTGGTCCTACTAGGAATAAGGCACGATGTTGATGATGAAAAAAATAGTTTCTTCCTTTATTTATCTTTTTTTCCTACCAAAAAGAAGTTAACTCCATGTAAAGGAGAATAAAGAATGAGAAAACAGCAGGAGATATCTGAAAGGTGGTTAATTCAGTAATAAATTATTAGCTGTCAAATGCTTAAAACTTGCTTTTGTGTTTTTGATTTCATTACCTGAAGAACCTGCTTCTGTTAGGACATAGGGAACATGTTTCACTTCTACAGATGCACATCATCTACTTATGCAAAGTATGCTTTTTTTCCCCAGAAAGTTGTTAGTAAAATATACCTTGTGGTATTTTATGCCCATTCTCCTATCATGAATCATGTTTCTAACTTTCTGAAAGAAGAATAAATACATACAACTTAAAGGAATCATTAGTCTTTCATATACATTTATATATATATATATGTGGCTGTATATGTGTACACATCTATATCTGTGTATATGTATGTGTATGCATGTATGTGTATATGTGGAGAGAGAGAGAGGCATGCAAAGAACATTTGTGCAAATATACATACAAACACATACATATTCTCAAACTGCATCTTAAACCTTCTGTCCTGAATCTTTGTCAGGAGGTAGATAGTATGGTTCATCATTGAACCTGTGGAATGATGGCAACTGTATGACCACCAATCATTGACTGATATTAGTTCTTACAGCTTTCAAAATTGTTGTCTTTATGATATTTAGGCTACAGTATAAAATGTCCTCATTCTAACATGCACCCCTTTCTCTCCTCTGACACTGCTGTGATTCTGATATGGGCCCATATCACCTCATACCTGGACTCTAACAATAACCTACTGATGAGTCTGCCTGCTTCAAGTATCTCCCCACTCCAATCCACCCTCCATTCAGCCATCAAAGTTATTTTCCTAAAGCAGAGGTCCAACAATGTCACTACCACTCCCCTACTCAGTAAACTCCAATGACTCCCTAGCACTGCCAGGATCAGTTATAAAATATGCTGCTGGGGTTAAAAGTATAAAAAAAAGTAGAAAACTGTGATGAGTAAGAAAAAAGTGAGACACTTATATAGTTCAGTGGATAGAGCTCTCTACCTAGAGTCAAGAAGATCTGAGTTCAAATACAGACTCAGACACTTATTAGCTGTGTGGCCCTGAATAACTTGTTCCAACATTTGATGATCCTTCATCATATAGAAACACTCCTAACCAATTTAAATCCCTAAAAGTCTGAGCTGGATGTCAATGGAAAATAGCATCACCTCTGCTATTCATCTCTGGGTGAATAATCTCAGTTCCTCTAACCTGCTTTGGGAGATTTTTCATCCCTATTATTTCAACTGTTATTATTCTGTAAAATATCTCCCAAATCTCTGTACCCCCCTCATATTTAGGAATATTTAAGATTCTTCATAGGATACTGCATGTTGAAATCTGCCATGCTTACAACAGTGATATTTATTGAAAATATGTCATTTACTTGGGACCGCTGTGCTATCTATCCCCACGATGAGCTTCTTGCAACTGGAACTATTAAATGAGAGAACATTCAATGGCGCTTTTATTGGAAAATGGATTCACAAGTCTCAGCATTTTACTGTAGCTATATCTTGAACACTAACTAATATTTAGAGGAAATCACCATTTCTTTTTTAAAAGAAGAAACCGCAATTTTCCTCCCTGTTAGAGGTTTAAATATGTCAAATATTTGTCGGTAATAGCATTCGTGTTTGTCTGTCTACACACACTAAGCCTTATGCATTAAAAATGTTCCCTGCTAAGTCTGTTTTTAAGTACCTAAATCATCTTGTTTGAATTCTTTCTACATTGCTCTATATCTTTGGAAATATAATTTCCAGTAAAGAATATGGTATTGAAGAAGTATTCTCTCCATATAAAAAAGAGAAAGCCAGCCTCTCACCTTCACGATGGAATTACTTTGCAAGTGGAATTGATGATGACCTTATTCTTGTTTCTTTGATGACCATACCATTATAAAAATTACTTTTCTTAAAAAAGTAGTATAATATAGGGTTGTTTCATTCAACAGCCCCACTTTTAAGGGGTTATTCCACTTTAATTTTTACTATAGTTTCCCTACCTTATTTATAGTTTGCACACAAAACACCTCACGGATAATTTCTGTAACTATTGGAATTTATCCGATATACATTTAGTAGAATTCATAAATTCTTTCATACTATTCATTTTGTCTTGAGCAAGACAAATCAAGATATGTAAAGAAGACAGAACTAAGACTGATTTTTGCATTACCTTACTGGTAACTCATAACACTAAGAATCGGAAAATTAATTCAATATGGTTGTTCACTGTACTTTTATGAAACTGTGGCTGCTTGGAATCCACATGAAAACAATCCTGTGAGATTGAAGAGAAACAATTATCTTCCCCATTTCTCAGGTGAATGATAAATATTCACTTTTGAGGGAAAAAAGTATACTTTTGCATTAATTTCACAATCAACAAAGAAATAAATGCTCTTACCTACATATATAGTTAAAAAAAAACTATGAATTAAATGCCATAGTTAGACACAGAATATAATCAGGAACTATTGCTAACATTTCTAGAAGAACGTGCTTTGTAGAAAATTAATGCTTTTGTTAAGGATAAAGTTGCATTCTGGGGGCAAACTTTTCATTAGAAAGTATCAAACATTGAAAATACAACAAAGAACATCAGAAAAAAGTTATAGCTTGAAGATATTAAAATTAGCTATAATGAAGATATGACTGATTTAAGGCCCTAAATATTGAAACCATTTTATCCTTATCCATCTATGTAAGCCTCAAGAATCCTTCAACAAATAAACAACAGTGCTAGATTACACCAGCAAGACTATAGACAAGCTCCATTCCTTCTATATACTACTAAATGTGTAAGAATAAGATGAAATTCCTAGAATTTATAGTCAATTGCAAAAGCAATAAAACCAAAAAAAAAAAACCCTCTAGAGTTCCATTTCTAGGATTTGAGTCCTGGTTACTGAAAATGACTCAATAAAGGAGAAGCAAAGAAATACCAATATGGCTGGCCACATCATTTCCTTTTCTGCAGAAAAAGTGAGTTTGCCTAGTTTAGCTTTGCTAAGAGATTATGAAAGAAAATAAACAAGAGAGGAGAAGAAGGCAAAAATGGAGAAGTTAGGAATAATCTGTCTCCTTCCCTCTCCCTCTAGGGAGGTAGGCTACATCTTTTCAGCCATAGCAGGATCTCTGATGTATGCCAGTAGAATAGTGTGTCTGGCAATGTAAAGAGTGTCAGTGGCAACTTGGTAGACAACAAAATGTAAGATGCTGTTACATCCTTCCTTTCCCTCAATTTTCCTCTGTGAGAGGTCACATAGCATTCACAAATTATGATGTTTTTCTATCATCTGTTTGTTGAACACAGCAGACTCTATTACCAAACAAATGAGTCTACAGAGAAATCATTGATTTGGCTAATGGATTTTGTTCATCTATCTTTTAAAGTTCTATATCAATACTTAGAGTCAGCATTTAATCATGAGTTTCAGAATAAGAGTACTTAGGGAAAAAGTCATTTTTTTATAAACTTATTTTATCTGAATTAACAAAAGTAGTCTCCTTCTCCCAGTCCATTACTATGTAAATAGTTCTCAACTCCATTAGTCTCAAAATCATACAAAAAGATGAGTACGCTGACCAGCTGAGAAATTCATATTTCTAGCTCAAGTTGAATATAATTACACTATCACTGTACTATTTCATGATAACACACCCATGTCATTTACCTTTTCCAGATTTTCACAACATCTGTGCAGTGGTTAAATAGGAAAGAGGTATTTCTGGTCCCTTTGCTTCCAAAGGTGATTTCTACACTGGCAAGAACATGAGTGAATGTCTTTAAACACCCTTTGGGGCCGGCTGATATGGTTAACTTGGAAAGACTCATCATACCCCTTAGGTTCTGTCATATAACAATACCGTTTGATGTAGTGGTTCTTAGGTCTATTAAATTTAACCTGTCAGTTTATTAATATTTAACCTGTTACTAAAAATACTTATCTCCTGATTCTTCACTGTTTTTATCCCCAAAAGAGCAATTCAGAAGACTGGAATATTCACTTAAAGATTTTCAGGAGCCAAATCTGAAATACTTTTGAATGATTAAACTCCAAAGTCTAGATTGTAACTAAGAGATTTCATATTTCTTATCATTTACAGATGCCACATACAAAGTTTAAACAATCCTGGATCATGGGCTTCAAATTAAACAGGGATAGTTATGGATCATATTTCTTAGCCCTGATGTACCAGAAGAATTTTTCCTCTTAGAATAGGATATTGGCTACCTATTTATTGAGTTACAAGAAACCTACAGACCCAGAGGTTATTTTTTGCCTGAATCAAGCTAAATGGTTTTACTTAATTTCGAGTTCTATGCCAGAGAATGGATAATGAGCTCCAAAGAGGCAATCACGAGCACAGAAGTGAATTTAAATTTCACACTAATGCCAGCTAGTGCTTCATGAGCAGAACTGCAGCCAACCAACAAGAATTTTACAGTTGTTTCTTAATCCTTTGCATTTATAGTTTCTTCTTTGCCAGTATCATCACAATTAGTTTTAAAGTTCTTTTATAAGGTGCTTTAAAAAAAACTTTACCAAAAAGGTTTTTTTTTTAAATTTGTTATTAGAATTTCTCCTATAGCTATGCATTTGCCCTTGATGAGTATTTTTGCATTGCTGGATTTAAAGAGAAAATACAATTTGATAAGCTTTATTATCTAGAGTCTCACCATCTAATTAGATTATGACTATACTAAAACATCCAATATGGGCAATATCTCTGTGTTTTAATATTCCACTGATGATCATTGTGTTTTAAAAGTCAATCACCAATTTCTAAGCCCTTCTAGTTCTCAAAGAGAAAACTGGAGGAGATAGATTAGAGGTGTTATACCAAGATCATTGGATGATCATCAACCCAAGCAAGGCGACTCCATGTTTTAGCAGTATTTACACAATTTCTAAAATAACTCTCAAAGCTTGGAGAATGAAAGACCTCATATTTCTGTTTTCATTCCACTTAGTACTAGGAAAGCAATGTGCTTGCTGTGTGCTTCAACTGTAGATTGAGGTTATTGATTTCTATATCTCTGATGTAATGTGGTGGTAGATATCTTGATGTTTTTGGGAAAAAAATGTATTCAGAAGAACATGCATTGAGTGGTCATCCATGCCTGTGAACCAGTACCAGAAATCTCCTTTGTCTAGTAAAAGGTTTAGAGTTGAAATAACAGTCTAATAAGCAATTAGGATCAAGGGCACATTTCTCTTCATCACAACAAGCCATACAGATTGCTCACACTACCAGTAGCTCAAATAGAGAGAGGGCTTAAGGCAAAGACTTGGAATATGGATACAGTCAATCAGCGTTGCCTATCTAAAGAAAAGAAAGTAAAAAGATATTTTCCAGTGGGGCCATTTGATGCTTCTAAAGTTATTAAAGGTAACCCTGAGTGAGGTTATAAATTCAGACTTAACCAAGAAGCTCAAAAGCTGCCCAGTGTATTTAACCTTCATTGATGTCTGCCATCCTAGAAGTCTCTGTAATACTTGCTTGGTCAGCAGCAATTAGAACTAAGTCTTTGGCTTCTATGATGTATGCAAAGCAGGAAAAAGCAGGCATACATTTCAGTTTGCAGAGGGATTGGCATGCAAAAGACTTTCAGCAGAAATGGAACAGGTGTGAAGGGAGTAGACTCCTGAAGTGAGCTAGGATTGTGAGTTAGTAAACTGTACAATTGAAAGCCTGAGAAGCTTCATTTTGCTGCAGAATAAAATGAGTTTTGGGTGCTACTCAAGCAATTCAATTCTACTCTGTCTTACTTGATTCTCTCTCCAGATAAACTCTTCTTTTCTCTCTACTCACATGACCACCACTCTATTTTAGGTCCCCATTAACTCTTGCAATAACTTCCAAAAACATTCTAAGAAATCTGTCTGTCCTAGGTCTTGACTCTTTCTGTCTTTAATCCACACAGATGCTAAAGTGCTCAAGAGGTTCAAAATGTCCCATTACGTCCCCTGGAATGAAATAAAAATTTCTTGGATTGTCATTTAACGCCTGACAAGGAATAAAAACCTTTGTCAATTTACTGTACATTACAAGTTACACTGCCATAACACACTCTACAATCTAGCCAAACTGGCTTGTTTACTGTCCATTATATGTGTCCCATTTCCTTTGGGAACTTATATATCCCATATCTGGAACTCATTTTCTCCTTACTGCTGTCTCAGAAACCCTCTTCCTTCAAAACTCAGCTCAAGAACCACCTCCAAACTGAGAATGTTCCTGACCCCAATAAGTTTCCATTCAATACTCCCCCAATATTTTGTTTTGTATACATTTTGGACTAAATATGTATTGTTTCCAGTATTAAAACATAACCTCCTTGAGGGCAAGAATTGTTTCATTTTGTCTTTTGTCCCCAATAGCTGGCACAGGTACTGGAACAAAGAAAGTGCTTAACATCTGGTTGTTTACTGATTTGTGTTTTTCAATATTCTGGATCCCTGCTTTTAACTGACTTTTTGTGGCTAACATTATGTAATTAATTAAATGAAATCAGAGTAGGAGATTTTCATGAGAGTACTCTGACATGAATGACTCCATTCTACATTTATAATAGCATACACAGTCCAAGATCCTAAGTATGCAAGTGAGTTCATCCTTCATTGCCAAAGAAGACCATGCCATCAGAGAAATGATGACATGACTTACCCTTGACTTTGTTTTGAGTGAGGGAGGGCTGTGCAGGTCACTAGCCTCACTTTTCCTCCAGAGCCATCTGAATCCAGTGACCAGATATTCATCAGGATGACTGGAGATGACCCAGGATGAGGCAATTGGAGTTAAGTGACTTGCTCAAGGTCACACAGCTAGTGAGTGTGAAGTGTCTGAGGTGAGATTTGAACTTAGGTCCTCCTGACTACTGCTCTGGTGCACTATCCACTGCACCACCTAACTGCCTCAATAAGTATGTACATAACTAAATGGTGTAGGTCTGATATTCAAGTGCTTATGATGATCATGTTTTATTACCTGGACCAAATGACTGCTCATATCATTCAGGCTGGCCATAACCATCTGTTAACAATCATCCTGAGGTGTGACATCAATCTATTCATCTATTAGCATAATATATAAGGAAATGTAGAAGAGAGGAAGGAGAACTGACCCTAGTCAAAGAAGACCTAGGCTTAAGCAGCCCTCCAGGAAAGTACTAATTCTGTTGCTGTTGAGTCATTTAATTGTATCCAACTGCTTGTGAACCACCCAACACCCCCCCCCCCACATGGACCTCTGTGCATGGGATTTTCTTGTCAAAAATACTTGAGTAGTTCACCATTTCCTTCTCCACTTGCAAACAGAGATTTAAGTGATGTGATCAAGGTCACACAGCTAGGAAGTTTTTGAGCCTGGATTTAAACTCCTTGAAAGGGAATCAGGTCTTCTTGACTCCAAGTCCAGTGTTCTATCCACTGCATCATCTAGCTGCACTATAATCCTAGGCAAATCACTTAACTTTTCATTATCTCAGGCACTGTATTTCATAGGTGATAACTTATAGGGAATGTGTAGGTCTATGTTGGTAGAGAATTCCTGACTTGAACACATTTATATTACTGAAATAAAGATTTCGCTCCACCTTATGAACAACCTTGATCACTTGTTACTTCAGCAAAAAAAAAAAAAAAATGATGATCAAGTTCCCTTTGAAAGGGACATGCAATGAGCTTAAATTGCTAATTTTGATAAAAATGGAATGATGTAACTTTGAGGTAGAGGCCAAATCTAAGTTAAAGTGGAACTAAGAAAGCACACAACAGAAATTATCTCATATTTGAGAAGATGCCCTATACCATGAGTTTATGACTTCTTGAAGCCTTACATAGTTCCACTAGGAGCAGCTACATGGTGCAGTGGATTGAGCACCAGTGCAGGAGTCAGGAGGACCTGAGTTCAAAATCTCACCTTGGACACTCAACACTCACTAGCTGTGTGACCTTGGGCAAGTCACTTAACCCCAATTGCCTTATCCTGGGTCATCTCCAGTCATCCTGTTGAATATCTGGTCACTGGGTTCAGATGGCTCTGGAGGAGAAGTGAGGCTGATGACCTGCACAGCCCTCCCTCACTTAAAACAAAGTCAAGGGCAAGTCATGTCATCATTTCCCTGATCATTTTTCATGGTCTTCTTCATCAACGAGGGATGAACACACACACATAGTTCCACTGTATCCTCAGCAGAGGTGATGTTAAACTCCTAATCATCACTCTGTCTCCAATTACCTGGTCTCTCTATTCAAATAAAGTTACCTACAACATTCACATTTCCATATTTCTTATGTGGACTATTTGTGCCTGACCTGTGGAGGAGCCTTCTCAACTCATATTGGTCTGATCAGCCACAGCTGGATACACTACTCCTCACCCTGACATAGAGATGTTATTTTTGTCTTCTTTGAACATGCAGGACAACAATTGATTAACCAATCATTTATACTATCAGGTAACTAGAACAAGAGGTTGGCATTCCCTATGAAATCTAGAAATTAAGGAAATTTCTAAGATTTCTGTTAGGTGGCATGGGAATCAGTGTAGGAGCTTTCCCTCTTTCGACTGATTAAATTGAAAGAAATAACTAAAGTAAATAAATTTAATTTGATTCAACAAATTATTGGGTATCTTGTCTTTTCTCAGAGGGCCATAGTCTTAGCTTTGTATGTTCTTTTTCATCTAATTCTTCTTGTACTTGTGTTTAAACAGTCAGTAAATGAACTCTAGATAACTTCAACCCGGACAACTATTAGAAGTCTTTCTGTCCTAAGCCCTGTTATTTTCCAGAACTATGTATGATAGTCTTTTCAAGATCTCAACCCCTAGTTTCTACTGCCTTGAGATGAACTCTATCTTTAAGGAGCAGTAGAGCGCTGAGGAATGCTTCTTTAGAACCAAACACCAATAACTGTCATTCCCTTTGGAAGAACATTTCCCTTATGTAAATATACACATACACATGAATATGTATGTGTAAATTTACACAAGTGTGAGTAAAGAAATGTATACATATACATACATGTAAATATATAAATTTCAGATAAAGATATTATTTTGAAAAATGGAAAACAGATTGTATATGAATGGGGATGAGGGAAAAGTTTGGAATTATATGTAATGGGATCATGGAAGCTTCTATCTGGGTGGATTATCTAGCTTATATCCTCTTGTCTAAAGCAGAAGACTTCTAATTTAGTCCTGTGGATCTTAACTTTAAAAAGATTGCTAGATTCAAGGAGAATCTCCAAAGAAAATGAAAATATAAATTCTCAAAAAGTAAAATATATATTAAGTATAGACCCATATTCCTATATCTCTGGATATGAATATGATTTTATTAATTTTTCTTATATCTTTAATTTTACAAAAGTGTAGAACTAAAATGGTGGGTGGAGTTAAATATAGATATATATTTTACTACATAAAGAAAAGAGCCTTTTTCAAAAATTTAGAGCTATCATAAAGTTGAATAGGCTATCTTAGGAAGCAGTGGATACGTCCTCACTAGAGATCTTCAAAGACTGGACCATCTCTCGTAGAGGAAATTCTTGTTCAGCTATGAGTTGGTCTAGACCAGAGTGATGGTGACATGCCATCCAAATATGAAATTCTCAACTCTTTAATTATATTTTATTTTCCTTTGTTATATTATTTGATATTTCATGTATCTTATACTATTATTCTGGCAATGCGCAATTTTTGAGGCAACTGCTTTCAATAAAGCAAATTACTATGACATAGAAGACATGAGAAAGCGACCTAAAAGTGTATGTTATCTCCTGGCTTTGAATATGAGTTCAAATCTATTAATTACATTTCTTCATATGATAAAAATCCAGTCCATAAAACTAAGACATAATGTATTCAATATACTTCCATACCTCCAAAAAATCATTCTTGAAATTCAAACAATCTTTTTCTTACATGTATCTCATAAATGTTCATGCAATGTTGTAAAATCGTGCTTTTATATTTTATTTTTAAAATCAACTAACATATATTTAATGTCACTATCTTCAATATAAAAATATTGCTGTTCAATCATTTAAGCCATGTCCAACTCTTCATGACCCCATTTGGGATTTTCTTGGTAAAGGTATTAGTGATTTGCCATTTCCTTCTCTAATTCATTTTACAGAAGAGGAAACTGAGACAACCAGAATTAAATGACTTGCCTAGAGTCATACAACCAGTAAATATCTGAAGCTGAATTTGATTTCAAGTCTTCCTGACTCCAGCTAAATTCTCAATCTACTGTGCCACCTAGCTGCCCTTCAACAAAAATGTTGGCCCTTTTGTAAAGGCAGTTTAGACACTTCAAAAGAAAATAACAAAGGTTTTAATCATATGTTTGCTGACATAATACAGCTTCAGTATGAACCCAGAAAAACCTTAAGATAGATAATTATAATCCAAAGTTTAGAGAAATATAAAGCATTTTTCTAAAATTCATGTCTCATATTTATGATCAATGATATATGCTACTCATAGGTCACACCTGGAGAGACCCTAAATGTCAATATTTCTTCTGATTCATCTCATCCTTTCTACATTTTGATATATTATTCTATAAGGCAGATTCCTAGAACTTCAAATGGAACAGACTGATGAGACTGAGATATATGCACTGATAGACAAGAGTGAAAATAGGGTGTCATAAGACATAGGCAGTGACTAGTATACTTACATATAATAGTTAGATCGAAAGCTTGAATGATGTGAGAAAGCTAATGGTTACATCAACTTTAATGTCAAAGTACTGTTATTGGTGTGCCACTGAAGAATTATTCCTCATATCTCACTCTTGACCAATCTATTCAGTCATATTCCTGAGCAATATTCACCCTTGATCAGTTGACTTTCTCATGTCTTCTATGTCATAGTAATTTGCTTTGTTGAAAGCAGTTGCCTCAAAAATTGCGCATTGCCAGAATAATAGTATAAGATACCTGAAATATCAAATAATATAACAAAGGAAAAGAAAATATAATTAAAGAGTTGAGAATTTCATATTTGGATAGCATGTCACCATCACTCTGGTCTAGAAAAAAATAAGTAAAACTAAAGCTGCTAAATTCATGGGTTAAGGAAATTGTTACTGGCCTTATTTTCTGTGCAATAAATTGGACATTGATAATCAACTCAAAGTAAACAAATTATACATTTACTTGCTACCTACTTTATGAAATAAATGGAATTTCCAGTCATTTATAATCTTAAAGAAAAGTAATCCTAAAGTGTCAGCATAGAAACAACTTGTTTATTTTAAATTCTTAGGTGCTATAAAATCCTATGTCCATCATTTAGTGCTAGATATTAGTGTCAAAGATGTTGCTGGTTTGCATTTCCAAATGAGATTTTCTTGACAGGATTGGGCAATCAATTAAAAAAAAACTTCTTTTGTTGAAGAGTGTCACATGTTATTAATATTATAACATAAAATCCTAAATGATTCCACTAGCATCAAAGTTACTAACAAAATTGGACCTGAAATAACTTTCACAATAATCATAGCCTCATTACAATCATGTCAAGTCTCCACAAGCAGAGAAAAGAAAAGAAAAAAAAACAATGAAAGCAATTAGTCTTGCAATTCGAGCAAAAACCCACTAAAATTTGAGTTATCCAAGAACCTGCCTAATTGTGCTCTGGCTGTTATGATGTGTCCAACATGTGCTTCTTCATATCTTGATTAATTGTCTTTGCTAATGAAAACCAATGAAAAACTGTATTACAAGTTCCAGAGTCAATTAAAATCTGGGAGTTTCTCTGTAGAGAATCACAAGATTGTTTATTACCAATGAGGCCTTCCTATGTAAAAATCTATACATATTCCCCCACTCTCTGCTTTAATGTCTCTCTTTCAAAAGAGCAGTGGCATCTGAATTAGACATAAAGCTTTATTTTACAATAATTGGTAGATATGGCGCCTTGTCCTAAGTCCCTTGTAAAGAAATTCGGAGGATAAATTTAGCCAACAATGACTTCTCTGAGGAAAAGTAGCTACATTTTCAAACTAAGATATGCAAAATTTGATCATTAAAAGACTTACCTGGGGTATGGGAAGTATGGAGGTATTCTCTAATCAAACTACAGAGTTAATCTTCCTGATAAGATTGATTACTAGGGAAGACCACTGCTTTCACTCAATTGACAGGACACAGGAAGCTCCTTCCTAATGATGGGTTTCCTAAGAAACAGACACCTCTCTTCTCTAATAAAAAAAGCACAGCAGTCACTTTCTCATGCTTCTTAAAGACTTTGTGTTTGTTTAGTGCTTTCTTCCTAGGACTACAGAGGGATAGTGAAAGGGCAGGATTTTTTTTTTTCTCCCCTTCCACTCCTAACCAGGAGAAGCAATGATGATGTAACACCTGAAGTACAGGATAGTGTCCTGAGAGGGGAGTTCAAGAACCGTGTTCCTGAATGTCAGCTTTCTGTGTAGAGAGGACAATCCTTAATTCCTTACAAGGCATGATACTGGCACCTAGTTTTCTGGCAGGGAACGTATTTCCTGGGCAGCACTGGCTTGAGAGTTGCCTGATGGATAAAATCAAGTTTGATAGTTCCTTGGTTTGAGAGTTTGGTCATCAGACTTTCTAGAGAGAAGTTTCCTAATGTATATAGCATTCTCCTTGGAGAAAGAAGAGAGTGCTAAGGGCTCTGGGGCAAATGGAGAGTAAATACAGGGAGTTATTGGTACCCAGGAGGTGCATCATTGAGCTAGTTCCAAAACATCTTTACTTCTCAGGGATTTTAAACACAGCTTGATACTAATGTGTCTTGGAGAGAATGTGTATAGGATACAATAGAATGACAAAGGATTGCCCTGACAGCAATCCTAAATTCAATTAACCTCCTGGAAGATCTTATAGTATATTTAAGTCCTTTGTTTCTGTATTTGTTAATTACACTTAAAAGTATGTTTTATCTCTTGAATTTACTTTGATGGATGAAATAAAGGTTTATTCATACCAGATAATAATCTTATACATTAAGTACCCATAATGGATTTGATGAATCTGTTCTATACTTTTGGGGAGACATAGACAGTAGCTGTACTTGTTTTATTTTATTTTCTTTTTGTGGGGGGAGGCAGAAGAGATGAGTGGGGAAGGGGATTTTCCTGGATTAATTCAGGTGGATATAAAGAGCCAATGTAAGGGGAAGTGAAATTTTGAATCAAAGTTTTAGGTCTAGACTGGACCCAGTCCACATAAGCCCAGAATTTCTGGACAGTCCTGAGTCATGAGTAACATTGTATTTCAAAGGTCAGTTAGAATTACATGAAAGAAAGGAAGTGTTATATCAAAATTACATGCACACCATACCAATAAATTAAGCAATCTATTGCTCTTCAGATTTTAAAAATACAAAGTAAGTCTTTCCAGTCAAAATCATTAAAATCCTCTTTAGTGGCATCCATTACTAGTCTCTTTCCCAATCTTTTTGAGTATGTATGTATATGTGTCTGTTTAAGTACGAACTAAAATTTTAACTTGACTTTCTTTTGGGCTAGGTATGCCTTGAAGATTTATCTATTGACACTTTTAAGCAAGTTAGCAAGAAGTTCATGCCTGGAGTTTAAAAAAATACGATGTATTTGTCATAGATAATCATGCTAACAGTCTATATACTTCTTCAGTGATCTGGTCTGTTTTCTATTTTATGATTATTCTAATTTCTTTCTGTAACTCTGGAAAGTTAGGAATTTAACCCATTTTAAGTCTTCCTTTGTTCTTATATAATTTATTCATGTGTAGGGGTACAATTTTCCTTGAATCAAAATTTGACGTAGAGAAAAATTCTGTGCAATTTAAACTTAACTCCATGTTTTTCTTATGCAACTATTATTCTAATAGCTTAGAATTTCTTTGAAAAGTATTTGAAGACTGAGGGAAATTGATATAAAGTAAAGAGAGATAGAAAAATAATATATTCAATGACTACAACAACACAAATGGAAAAATTAACCAAAAAAAAAATAAACCTTAATGCCATGAAATTTTAATACTCATACTGGGACTTGAATAGATATGAGGGTCCATTTCCCCCTTTTCCTTGCAAAAGTTGGAACTATGGGTACAAAACTGCCTCTACTATTAGATTTAGTTTTGTTTTGGCTAATATCTCTGAACTGTATTTTTCCCCTTCTTTCTTTTACATTCTGTTCCATAAGTGGAGAGAAAAGGAGATTATGTTCCAAAATGAAGATGCTATAGAAACCAAATATATCAACAGAATCTAATAATTAAAAAAGGCATGTCCATACTTCTGAGTTAGTCTCCTTCCAAGATATCAGTACAATAGGGGGAAAATAGCTAGAAAGACCTGAAAAATATGTCTTTTACCTAAGTTGAAATTCACCTTTGCAGAAGCAAGGCAAAGAGATTTTAAATCTATTCATGGTTCTATTACTTAAGTAAATGCAGAATTTGAAGACAAACATTTAAATAATGTACATGGTTCCAAAAAGTCTTAGATGAAGGGAAGGCACTAAATAATGGAGGTCTAGAATAACACTGAATGCAAAATAGCATTCTATAGTAGCAAAGAACACAGTGTCAAAAGAAAGGTATTTTGAGTCTCGAGTCTTTGAGTCACTAGCTGTAGACTTGGGTATGTCATTTAATCTCATTGGATCTCATTTGCCTTATGTTGAAATACGGGTATTCAACTGGATGATCTCTAAAGTTCTTTCCAGTTACATAATTCTGTGATCTAAATATATGACTAAATTGGCAAGATAACTCATGGTAACACTATGAAAGCTTATTATAATGACTCCTATCTTTTATAGAAATACAAATAATATTCACTTGTAATATGTTTAGGGACATTCTAAGAATTTCAGTCTTAAAAAAAAGTTCATAGACACATCTATAAATGATGTTGGAAGTAACATTATTAAACTCATAATAACCTCTATTATCCCAGAGATTAATAAGTGATTTCCCTTTGATAACTTCATTGGTAGGTAAGGATCATCACAGACATAAAGGATGGCAGATATCATAGAGGAGTATATAATAGATATACTGTTATAAATGCACTGTAGGTCAAATTTTACTCAGCCTTGTGAAATCATGGATATATGCAAAATATCTAGCCTAAAGTCCACATTTTAATGCAAGTTTTCATTCTTCTATTCTTTTGAAATTGTATAGATTCTATAGAATCTCCCAGGACATGCAAATCTTTAATCTTTATGGTATTAATAAATAATAATAAGATAGTAATAACTAGCATTTTATACTACTTTAAGATATACAAATTGACTAACAAATAACCAGTATGGTTTATCTTTCAAAATTGACTAACAAATAACCAGTATGGTTTATCTTTCAAAAAATATTGGGGAGGAGGGGGAGGACCCAAGATGACGGAGTAGAAAGATTCACATGTGCTAGCTCCAAACCCACAGCCCATAAATAACCTGTAAAGAAGAACTCCCAACAAATTCTGGAGCAGCTGAAGCCACACAACAACAGAGTGGAGGAGATTTCTGTTCCACAGAGCCCTGAAAAACCTACACAAAAGGTCCATCGCACACTGGACCCGGAGCAGAGCCCAGCCCTGCATTGGCCACGTGGCACTGAGAGAAGCAGATCCGAGCAGGCTTCAGGGATGAAATCTCCAGCAGCTGCAAAGGTCCCTCCACCCACAAACACCAAAGGTCAGTGAGAGAGCCTATTTGGCTGGCCAAGAGGGGAGAGGGGTGTCTCCATAACTCAGGCTCCCTCAGGAGGCAGCAGCAGAGGCAGCAGCAGACAGGAGCTCCCAAAGCAGAGAGGAGCTCAGATCCATTGTTGAAGATCTCCACATAAACCCACTGAGGGAACTGAGCCCCTGGTGGTGGTCCTGCCCCTACCTGAGCACCTGAATTTAATCTCACACTGAATAGGAGCCCCAACCTTGCCAAAATCCCTGAGGCTGAGAAGCAGCATTTGAATCTCAGACCCCAAGCACTAGCTGGGAGGATCTGGAGGCAAGGCGGGGGTGGAGAGGAATCTCTGAAGTCAAGTAACTGGCTGGGAAAATGACCAGAAAAGGGAAAAAAAAAATAAGACCATAGAGGGTTACTTTCTTGGTGAACAGATATCTCCTCCCATCCTTTCAGATGAGGAAGAACAATGCTTACCATCAGGGAAAGACATAGAAGTCAAGGCTTCTGTATCCCAATCACCCAAAATAAATATTCAGTGGGCTCAGGCCATGGAAGAGCTCAAAAAGGATTTTGAAGATCAAGTGAGAGAGGTGGAGGAAAAAATAGGAAGAGAAATGAGAGAGATGCAAGAAAAGCAGGTCAACACCTTGCTAAAGGAGACCCAAAAAAGTGCTGAAGAAAATAACACCTTGAAAAATAGGCTCACTCATTTGGCAAAAGAGGTTCAAAAAGCCAATGAGGACAAGAAGGCTTTCAAAAGCAGAATTAGCCAAATGGAAAAGGAGGTTCAAAAGCTCACTGAAGAAAATAGTTCTTTCAAAATTAGAATGGAACAGATGGAGGCTAATGACTTTTTAAGAAACCAAGAAATCACAAAACAAAACCAAGAGAATGAAAAAATGGAAGATAATGTGAAATATCTCATTGGAAAAACAACTTACCTGAAAAATAGATCCAGGAGAGACACCTTAAAAATTATGGGGACTACCTGAAAGCAATGATCAAAAAAAAGAGGCTAGACATCATCTTTCATGAAATTATCAAGGAAAACAGCCCTGATATTCTAGAACCAGAGGGCAAAATAAATATTCAAGGAATCCACCGATCACCACCTGAAAGAGATCCAAAAAGAAAAACTCCTAGGAACATTGTGGCCAAATTCCAGAATTCCCAGGTCAAGGAGAAAATATTGCAAGCAGCTAGAAAGAAACAATTCCAGTATTGTGGAAATACAGTCAGGATAACACAAGATCTAGCAGCTTCTACATTAAGGGATCAAAGGGCATGGAATAGGATATTCCAGAAGTCAAAGGAACTAGGGTTAGAGCCAAGAATCACCTATGCAGCAAAACTGAGTATAATTCTTCAGGGGAAAAACTGGTCTTTCAATGAAATAGAGGATTTTCAAGCATTCTTGATGAAAAGACTAGAGCTGAAAAGAAAATTTGACTTTGAAACACAAGAATGAAAAGAAGCATGAAAAGATTAACAGCAAAGAGAAGTCATAAGGGACTTACTAAAGTTGAACTGTTTACATTCCTACATGGAAAGACAAAATTTGTAACTCTTGAAACTTTTCAGTATCTGGGTAGTTGGGATTCCACACACACACACACGTGCGCATACACACACAGAGACAGAAAGCACAGGGTGAATTGAATAGGATGGGATCATATCTTTAAAAAATGAAGTTAAGCAGTGAGAGAGAAATGTATTGGGAGGAGAGAGGGAGAAATAGAATGGGGCAAATTATTTCTCATAGAAGAGGCAGGTAGGAAACTTTTTAGTGGAGGGAAAAGGAAGGGAACTGAGAGAAAAACATGAAGTTTACTCTCATCACATTCGACTAAAGGAAGGAATAAAATGCACACTCATTTTGGTATGAAAACCTATCTTACAATACAGGAAAGTGGGGGAGAAGGAGACAAGCAGGGTGGGGGGGATGATGGAAGGGAGGGCAATGGGAGGAGGGAGCAATCTGAAATCAACACTCTTGGGGAGGGACACGATCAAAAGACAGAACAGAAACAATGAGGGGCAGGATAAGATGGAGGGATACATAGTTAGTCTTATACAACACGACTATTATGGAAGCCATTTGCAAAACTACACAGATATGGCCCATATTGAATTGCCTGCCTTCCCAAAGGGAATGGGTGGGGAGGGAGGGATGGGGAGAAATTGGAACTCAAAGTTTTAGGAACAACTGTCGAGTATTGTTCTTTCTACCAGGAAATAAGAAATACAGGTAATGGGGAACAGAAAGTTATCTGGCCCTACAGGACAAAAGAGAAGATGGGAACAAGGGAAGGGAAGGATGAAAGAAGAGAGGGCAGATTGGTGATAGGGGAAATTAAAATGCTCAGTGTATTGGAGTGGGAGAAGGGACAAACGGGGAGAAAATTTGGAACCCAAAATTTTGTGAAAAGTGAATGTAAAAAGTTAAATAAATAATTTTAACTAAATAAAGAAAAATTATATACTTGAGTCTAGAACAGGGCATAGGAGCAGTAGCTCAACCTGGGGAGTACCAGCATCAGTTCTCCAAAATTGGAATAGTATTTTGTACCACTTCATAGACAGAAATTATCTTTTTTTAAAAAAAAATATTTATTTTCCTTTTGATATGTGGAATAAAATAAGCTTGTGGAATAAAACAAGCTTTTCTGTAGCAGTATAGTTAAAAAGAAGATGATTAACACATGAAAATTCAAATCTACTATGTACAACTTTCTATTCTGTTTAAATATATAATAAAGTTATCATTTAAAAAAAATATTGGGGAGGATTGCAGGGTTATTATCCCCTTTTGAAAGATGAGAGACCTGAGACAGACAAGTAAAGTGACTTTTCCTAGGACCACACTACTAGGAAGTGTCTGAGTGTTTGACCTCAGGTCTTGCTGAGTCCAGGTAAAGTGCTCCATTTACTGTGCAACCTGGCTAAATATTTTAAGCTACCTGAGACTGCTATCAGCAGTCCAGACAAAAGACATGTTATAAATTATATTCAGTGCCTGGTGCTATCTCTTATTCTATCTTTGGAATTAAAGTGGCATTCAGACCTTCTCTGGTTTCTATTTAAAATGCATATGTGTAATCATAAACATCATCACTTAGCACATATTGTTACTGCTCAGTGAATTTCAGTTGTGAATTATTCTTCATGACCAAATTTGGGGATTTTCTTGATTTTCTTGATTTTCTGGAGTGGTTTACCATTTCCTTTTCCAGTTCATTTTACAGATGAGGAAACCGAGAGAAACAGGACTGAGTGACTTGCTCAGGGGCACACAGCTAATATGTCTGAGGCAAGATTTGAACTCAGGAAGAGGGGTTTTTCTGATTACAAGCCCAAGGTTCTGTCCAGTGTACTACTTATTGGGCATTAGGGGGAATAAAAATAATAAAACAGCCCTTGCACTCAAGGAGATTATAATCTAATAATGTCCTTACAGTCTATCTCCCTCCATCCTCCCTATGTACGGTCTTCATTAACTTTCATACTAGATCATGACTTTAGCAGTGTTCATTTGTCCCTATATGCTCGTGAGTTTGAAAAGGCTGATGTACAAGTACATCTTTCTGCACTGAGCACAAAAGATTGTATGCAAACATCAATAATGATTGTTGATATAAAGAAAAGTAAAGATCCGGCTTTCCAAGGTTCTCCCTCACATAGGGCTTAGGTGCTGTACCTTCTATATAATGTAGGCTTAAGAGAAATCCCTATGAAGAAAGCATGTGGAAGTGGATTTGAGTTCGAAATTTAGGTTTTCTTATTTGGTCTCACAGCTGTTGGAAAAATGATGAGGGGCAGGCACACTTTTAGAAGTAAACACAAGATAAACCTCTAAATGAATAAAGTTTATTTATTTAGGTTCAAAATCCTACTTCTCACGTTCGCTATCTACATGCCATTGTCACAGTCTGAGCAAATCACTTCAATCAATCTCGGTGTAATTTTACTCATCCATAAAATGATAAGTGTGGACAGTCCACACAAATTTTCTTAGAGTTTTTCCACAGATGAATTTTCGTGTTTTGGCAGCTTTTTGTGACCTAAAGGCATGCACAAAGTGAGCATACTTGGTGTTCAGAACCAAGGCTGCAATGAAGTTGCCTAAGCAGTACCAGCAAGCTTTGCCAGAGATATTTGATTTTTAATTCATTTTACTGTTGCCAAATTTTTTGCCACCCCATGGGGGGTCATGGCCCACAATTTAAGAAGTGATGGACTAGATGACCACTGAGGTTACTTCTAGCTCTAGAATGATCAACCAATGAATACAATGAGTGTACATAAAACTCAGAGACATTTTATAGGTAGAAGGGATATCTAGCTCTATTTAAATGTATACATGCATATATACTTATTGATAAATTCTGTTTTCTATATTTTTCCCTTTATCCTCTTCTATCACAGATATTCTTTTTAAATAATACTCTTCTAAAGAAGTGAAAAAGAGAAAAAAACAGCAAAAAAAATCCACACAGAAAAATAGATGGCCTTGTATATATAATTGGTTTTCATTTCATTTTGTTGGTATTTACGAAGTACATTAAGATCTGCAAGGCATGTTACATATGTTATTCCATTTACTCATCACAACAATCCTTTTGAATAGATACTATTCCCTTCATTTCATCAATTAAGAAGTTGAGGCTAAGAGAAATTAAGTGACTCATCTATTAACCCCAGTTGCACAGTGTCTGAACTCATGTCTTCCTGACTCCAAATCCTACTGTCTGGTCTGCCAACTGAACCACCTAGCTACTTCTTTCTACATCTATTCACTCTCATATGTGCAAAGGAACTTGGGGAAGCATTTTGTCTTATTTTTTGGGGGGGGGCAAGCTGGTATTTCATAATTTTGCAATAATCAATTTCAATTGTTTGTTGTTTTTTTGTAATTTTTTTTAAATTTATATTATTACAGTTATTGTGCATATTAATTTCTTGGTTCTGTTTACTTTGTTTTCCATGAGCTCATGTAAGCCTTTTCATGCTACTCTGAAGTCATCATATTTGTCATTTCTGGTAGATCAATAATATTCCAATGCTGTCATGTGCTACCATTTGTTTAGCTATTTCTTGAAAGATGAGCATCTTCTTTGAACCAAAAAGTACTGGCATAAATATTTCAATGTCTTTGGAGCATTTTTTTTTGGTCAAAGTCTATTTGGGTTATATGACTGGCAATCAACATAATATGTTAACCTCTTTTAAAAAGACAAGGAAACTGATACCAAGATATCAGAGGTTTAAGGGACCTCACTAAGGTCAGTCCTCCTAGACAGTGAATTATAAACATAAATCCTGTTCTCTAGACATCTGGTTAGAAAATATTGCAGGTGTTACTGCCTGTTTGAAGGGCAGCTAGGTAGCACAGTTGATACAGCACTGGTCTTGGAGTCAGGAAAATCTGAGATGAAATCCAGCCTCAGACACTTACTAGCTCTATGAGCCTGGACAAATCTCTTAACCTACTTTGTCTCAGTTTCCTCATCTGTAAATGATCTGAGGAAAAGGCAAATCTCCAGTATCTTGCAAAGAAAAATCCAAATGGGGTCATGAAGAGTTGGATGTGTTTGAAAAAAATCAACAGTTTCTTATTTCAGCAAATGATTTAATAGCAAGGACAAGTGCTTGAAGAATAACTAAATCACAAGTGAATAAAAGGATTATGGCCACACAGAGAATTTATAATTCTCTATTAGAGGTATTTTATAAATGTGGCATCAAATTCAGAGATACATAAATGTAAATCAAAGTTCTTTCACTCTGGAATTGTCAAAAATAAAATACATGTGGCAATGTGCATTCTCAAAATGAGAATTCTGATATTGCATCGTGGCAAACTTATGATCACTCATTCAGCTAAACAAAAAGGATGAACTTTTTAATCAGCCTTTTCCCTCACATGACATTTTCCTCAATATCTTAACATTTCAAAGATGAATTTCTTTTTTATTAAATTATTTTAATAGTTTGATTCTCATATATATTTTAGATTAGAAAACATAGTAGTCTATATTTTCTAAACATTTCCCTATTGCGTTGAGTTTCTAAGGATTTTTAAAAATTAATTTAATTTTCCTGGGAGTGGAGTACACAAGATTCATTAATTTCCCCCTGTTTCAGACAATCAGAAGTCAACCAAATTGGAATTCAATTCTAAAATAATGTGTGAAATAAATAGCTGGAAGGTAGAGTGTAATAATATTCATTCTCTAGTTTCATAAATAGGAAGAGTCTTCTTGTCAAAAATATTAAACAAAAATTTTCACCAGGATTATCTCTTCTAAGAAATTCTATAAATGAGTGGAGGAAACAAGAGAGAAGAGAAGAAAACATAAGGAATATGAAAAAGGAAAAGAAATGAAGTATAAAGAGGAAAATACTAACTCTCGGAAGCCAGGTCCACTTTTCTTTCTTCCTAAAGGTAAACAAAATGGAGTAATTTAAAAGAAGAATAACTTGCATAACCCATGTATCTGAAATTTGACACCCGCCCAGATTGTGAAGGCATCTGCACTAGTGATCTGCTTCTTTGAGACAGGAAAACTAGTGGAGCTGTGGTCATTCTATTGTTAACTTGCCACATGACTGAGAGTAGTCTAATTCTACTGGTTGCATAGTTGAAACTGGCCTTAATCTTTAAAATAATAGCCCAGCATAGGAGTATGTGAATAGTACCTTAATCATGCAGTAGTCAAATGCTGACTATTCATGCCTATCCCAAAACTCCTGTCACTCAGAAGCAGGTCCCTGGCATCCCTCACCTGGTTGTTTAAGTTCTGTATAGGTGACCTGGAAACAGCAAACTTCTGTTACACCTAAAACACAATTTTCATAGTCTTTATATGATCTACACAATGTCAACATATTGTCTCAGTCAAGTCCAAAATATTCTGACAATTTACGATAGCAGTGTCAAACTCCATAACAAATAGAGGACCATGAAATGATACATAAAAATCCTTATGGGAGCATTTGACTTAGAAAATATCTATTAAAATTATCTATGTTTTATTGCATATTATTTATTAAGTTAAATGTTTTCCAATTACATTTTAATCTGAGCCTATCCTGCAGGCTGCATGGAGCTTTTAGGATACATGTTTGACATTTAATCTATAATATTTGGTCAAAGATAACAAAGTAAAATTTAATGGGGATAAAGTAAATTCTCACTCCAAAAAAAGGCACTTCATAAGCACAGAATGGAGTAACCAGTTTTTGAAGAAAAAATTTAAATAATTTAGGAAAAAAAGTCTTTAGTTTTTGTGGATTGTAAGTTCATGATAAACCAGTAGCATGACAACCTGAAAAAGCAGTTGTGAATTTATGCTACATTAAGATAGGAGGGAGCTGTAATGTGGAAGAGATACAATATTTGTTCCATTAGCTTATAAAAGGCAGGTCTAGGAGAATTATGTAAAAGTTGCAAAGAGACATATTGAAGTTTTATGTAAGAGTGCATGCGCATACATATACATGCACATGCACACACACACACACACACACACACACCACTCCCTAAGAAATATATGAAGTTACTAAGAGTATGAGAATGAGTACTCACTGGAGGGCTTTAAACAGAATCTCCATGACCATTGGCTTGTCCATTATGTTGTAGAGAGAATACTTATTCAGGTATTGTTTAGACTAGAAGGGATTTGAAGGTGAAAATTCTGATTCTGTTAGGCACAAAATTTTCCTTCATTGCAAGGATCCTTACCACTACCCAGAACTCCATGACCAGAATTCCTCAAATAACCTTCAAGTAAGCTTTCTGCTTCACATGGTATTGGTGGTACAAAAAGGATGGAATTCAGCTCAATGAGAAAGAATGATACAGAAGAATCAAAAGGCTATTTCACTGAGTTGGTATTCCTGTCACCTGGCCAAAAGACTAACTCTTACAACTTTACCCTCCTGAGCAATTTGTGCAATTCTTGCCCTTTTATAAAATAAATCCTGAGATTTAGCTGATGTGATAGAGGCACTGCTCTTTACTGTTTTGTGGTACCGGTATAGCACTTCAATAATGAACATCCTCACCTCTTGCAAATTTTCTCTAAAGCCTAGAAAAATGAAGATAGTTCTGAACAAAGAATCATCCTCATCTTTAATTCAGAGGTTGCTTTTCCAAGTAACATGTGAAACACGCTGAATGTTTTCTCTTCTTTCAGTTAGCCACCATTTGACTCTCATACTTTACCTCAATCACAGTTTTAAAAAAAAAAAAATGATACTTACCATTACTTAAATCGACTTTAGTAAGACTAACAAGCAGGAGGCATGAGATGAAGTAGATATGAACAATGGAGGTTTGGGATTACCTGTTCCATTTAACCATGTTGGACTTTCCATAGTATATAAGGGTGCATTGATTCACTCAAGTAAACATGTGTGTGGGTACTTTGAGAGGTGGACATGCTCATTCCTGATCAATTAAATGAAATTATAGGTCACAAGAAATTCAATTAATCAATAATTATTTGTGAGTCACTTACCATATTTGCCAGGCAGTGTCCTAGGAGATAGAGGTACAAATACAAAGGATGAAAAAATCCTTACTTACTAATTAGTGAGATGAATAAATAAATAAATTGTGTATATGTGTGTAAATTTTAAGTAGCTATTTTACCTCTTCACTTTTCCCCTTGTACCCTTCTTCAACAGATGTATTAAAGGGAAAGAATTTCTCCATTCTATCTTTAATCTACTTCTTCCATCACAACAGTTGATGGTGACTGATGGTAGTGACTTAGTAAAAGAACTGGGCAGAAGCTGGTATGTCATCTTAAGAGAAGCATTCTTGGGGATAATCCCAGTCCAAGAAATAGAAGCAGTTAGTATGATGACAATGTTCCCATAGAATCATACGTGTGCTAGCCTATGGTACTTCCCCGATAGGGAGTTCATGATCAATATTCTTGATTCCACATTTCCTAGGCAGCATGAATTCAGAAACTAGCTGTCTAGCTGTTGGTTAGTCATTTAATGATGTTTGACTCTACTTTTTGAGACCCCATGAAACAAAGCACTACCCTGCTATCCTCCACTCTCCCCCTGAGTCTGTCCAAGCTCATGTCTGTTGCTTCCATAACACTATCTAGCCATCTCATACACTGTAATCTCTTTCCCTTCTGCTTTCAATCTGTGCCAGTATCAATGTCTTAGCTGTCCAGACCTCTTGTTTGCCCTCACCCTGGCTTAGCCCATTTGCTGAGACAATTTACTATGAGTGTAGACACTGTGCATGCTAAAGCTTCCTGAGCTGAGTATGATAACCACCAAAGGTGAATAAACAACTCTGGAAAGGGCTCAGCAAATCCTCACACTAGAGGTTAGTTGGGGTGTCTACCTCAACCTTGTAAAGACTTTCCCTGGCAGAATGGGCAGGGAACAATTTGCCCCAATAGCCATGAAGACAGCTGAAGCAGGAACCATGGAGTGCTTAGAGCTTGGTCAGACATAGAAGACACCAAAGTCACCCATCGCATCCCAGGCCATTGCCACTCATCATAGCTTGGTCTTGCCTCTGGACTCTCATGACTCTGAGAGAATGAAACTGGCAGCTTTGTGCAACTCTGCCAACTTAAATGAATTCATGCATGAATCAATATATCACCCTATGATGTCACTGGTCCTCTTTGAAAATGAAGGATCATTTGGGAAATTGGGATCATCGTGTATGAACTTGGCAAACTGGTCACTGCCCCACATATGTCAATAGCAATAGTATTGGGCAGAGTTTGGTTTATTGAGTCATTTATGCCACATTTAATACATAGTGCTAGACACTATGGACAAAGAGAACAAAACAAAAATTGTCCCTGCCTATAAGATTGCATTATGTTGGGGAAACTTTTTAAAGGTAATGCAAAATGTATACAAGGTAATATCAAACATATACAATATAAATATAAAGTCATTTCCATGTGGAGCTACTAATAACTGGGAATGGAATTAACAGGGTCATTACAAAGGAGGTGGTATTTACCCTGTGACTTTAAAGAAGCTAGAGATTCAAAGATGTGGACGTGGGAGGTATTTTCCAGGCACATAGGACAGTCTATATACAGCACAGACGTGAGAGATGGCATGTCATATGCAGGGACAGGAAGCAAGTCAATTAACTCAGACATACAGTATGTTAAAGGGAGTAATGAGTAATCACGCTAAAATAAAAAAAAAAAGGACCTTGTGTTTTAAATTAGAGGCAATGGGGAGGCCCTGAAGCTACTTAAACAGTGGAGAGACACAGGAAGGTCTCTACTTTAGGAATGGCAATTTGGCAGCTATGATGAGATGCATGAGGAAACTCAGCACTCAGGAGGAAAGTGAAACAGCAATTGAAGATACCGTCAAATACTCTCCAGATCACATAGGCAGCCAGGTATCCTTAAAGAAGATTTTTTTTAACTTAATAGGTTTTATTCATTTAATGTAAAGGGTGTAATGAATAGAATGCTAGATTTGGAGGAACGGGAAATTAGAACAGGAAGATACCTTATAAAACACCTAGTACAAACACACCTAGTACAAACCCTTCTTTTAAGTGGAGAAACTGAAGCTGGAAAAAGGATTTTTCCCAAAGTCACACAGGTAACAGACACCAGAGATCAGAAAATCTTGCCCATTTGTACTAGTATAAGTAACCTTGAATAGGTCACTCCAAGGTAAAATGAAAGGGAAAGGGCACTGGATTTGGAGTCAGAGACTCCAGCTTCAAATCCCTGCTTTGCCATCTAACCTCTGTGACCTTGTGTAAGTCACATCACTTCTGTGGAACCTCAGTTTCTTTATCTCTCAATAAAGAGGCTAGGAGCTCTGCAATGTCTTTCAATCTCTAAATTTATGGTCCTATGACCTTAGACGACTTCTTTTTTAAAATTTATTTATTTATTTGATTTTCTACAATCACACAACTTAGATTTTTATCCCCCCACCCCCCTTAGATGATTTCTGAACCTTAAGATGCAGTGATCCATTCTGATTATTTTGTTCCTGGTTTAGAAAAATAGAGCCCTTAGTGGGCACTCTTACTTTCAAATACATCAATAATAAAATTAATATGCATGCTCCCCAGAGCATCAGTCATACATTAGGACTTAAAGTTACTTTAGGCAGCAGCATATATTGGCATGTATGTAAAGTGTGGAGGAATGATCATAACCCACCCAGAGCAGGACTCCATGTTGATATAATCAACTCTATTCTCGTTTCTACCTTAGTCTCATTTGAAACTCAATTTATTGTAGTAAAATTCACTTTACTGAGAGATGCACTTAATGTGATATGTATTAAAAAAAAAAACTAAGGTATAAATGTAAGGGGAAGGATTGTTCGTTCACAAGGCAGTTAAAAGCAGATGATAAAGATCTCTCACTTGATTTTGTTCAAATGAGTGAGCTAATGGCGGATTCTATGGACAGTCCAACCCATGAAACAAAGGTACAAAATCATAGGGCTGTAAGCTGTTATCAGAGAACATCTATTCTGGTCTCTAAATAGAAAAGTATCCCATCTTCTAGAAAGATCAATATCTGTCTATAAACAAGGATACTCCACAATGAAAAAAAGCCATGATGAATGGTTAAACCATTCAACAAATCAGACAACTAAAACTGAAATTCTCTTGTCACAATTTAGATTTCTTTTTTTGCTTTGGTCCATTTTGAATGGTTCTGAAAAATACCTTGCCATTGTTCTGCTACAACATATGTGACCCCCAGGAAGTCATTTAAACCCTTCCCAAGTCTCAGTTCTGTCTTGTGTGTAAAATGAGGAACTTGGAGCATAAAGACTCCACGGTCCCTTCTATCTTTACATTTATGAGCCTGCTTAATAACCCTCCAAATGTTATTATTCTATTACTTAATAATAATGACGTGTTTGTGCTTCAAGATTTGCCCTATTCAAATACTATTTTATTTGATCCTTACAAGAACCTGAGGAAGTGCAATTATCATCCCTGTTTTCACAGAAGAGAAAACTGAGGCAAATACAAGTTAAGTGATCTGCCCAGGGTCATGTGGATAGAAAGTGTCTGCCGTAGGATTTCAACTGATGTATCCCTAACTCCAAACCCAGAAGTCTCTATCCACTGTGCCACCTGTCTTTGAATTTTTAAAATACTTCATAACCACATAGAACTCTGGAAATTATTCCTGTTGTCTTTAGTTGTTTCCATATATAAATTCTGAAAGTCAGCTGGCTTAGGGAGGAAAGAACAGACTGAATTTAGGAAGATGAAAGTTCAGGTACAGCTTCTGAGATATACTATGACCATGGGCAAATCGCTTTTGGAGTCTCCTCCTGTACCGAGTAGGAAGTGCTGATTCACACTGATGGAAAGCATTTTCACATTATGAGTTCATCTCCTCCCCCACCTCAATCAGATGCTATTTGTGTAATGTTACAAACTCAGTACAATGTTATAATAGGGCACAACAATATCAATAACAAACTTCTAGAATCATACTTTCAAAATCCTAGGAAATAGATGACAAATGTAGATATGCTTAAATTTCTTCAGGAAATAAGGAAACACTTGCTTCCTCCTCGTGATGTCATACGAATTTAAGGTTTATGTAAGGTGTTAGATAGTCTTCAGTGAAATGGAAATCCTTCCGTAGTTCACTAAGATGATGATTTATTCATAGAGCATTAACCACAAGGGAGCTATACTGGGCACTTTCAATAAATCTCAATTAAAATGATCAATATTGTAGAAAAGACTCCTAAAAGGCCCTTCTCTCTCTCTCTCTCTCCCCCTCCCCCTCTCTCTGTCCCCCTCTCTGTATGTCTCTCTGTCTCTGTCTCTCTTACACACACACACACACACACACACAAATCTCTGATGTCAGTTTTACATAATGAGATAGACAAGGTATTTCAAGTGGTAATAAGAAGTAAATTCCAAATGTCTGGGAATATAATTGCTAAATGTCCTAACTTCCAGTATTTCAAGGTTATTTGGAAGAGTCTCATATATACTTACTAAAAGACATTATCTTTAGGGGAAAAAAAAAGACAATAGAATTTGAATATTCCCAGATATACATAAGCACACGCGCGCGCACACACACACACACACACACACACACACCACGTACTTTTCTTATCAACTCAAATGCCTATCTCCCCTTTGATAATTCATATTCTATTCATGTTCCAAGTACCAATTCAGATCCTACCATTTTCAGATTTTTTTCCCCATTGGAAGGAAGTCACAATGATTTTTCCAAGATAGTCTGGAGCTAGATAAGGAAAGCAGGAAATTGGCAGGGAGATGGGAAGGAAGGATTTATAGGGTAGGAAAGAAGCAATGTATTATCTCACTTTGAACACAACTCTCCCATTTAGGAAAGGGGATTCCTTGCCCTTTTGTATTCTTTCTGTGGGTTGTATTTATTTGCAATGGAATGAGAGAATCACTTTTTCAACCTCTGACTTCAATATCATTTTAAATGACTTCCAAAGTAGAATGGTAGACTTCCTGGACATCTGTGTAACCCTCAGGATTGATTCACCTTAGAGTCTAAACTTGTTCATATTGACTGAAACAAGCTCACACTTATTTGCCTAGGAAGAAGAGTAAGTAAGAGAGCCTAAGATTCTGGTATCTGAGTCTAGTAGCCTAGCCAACACAGGAATTTTTCTAGTCTACGAAAGCACTTATTAAAATCAATACTAAATAATCTGACCAAGTAAAATGTTGGGAGACCAACACATTGTGGGGCAGAGAGAAATTAGTATGCCATGACAGATGGACAGACATGCCAGTTGTGTTTTGTTTCTTACTACAGCATACTAAAAAGTTGGACTTGCCTTACTAATTTAGTGGCATTCTCTCTCCAGATCAGTGCACTTATATGTGTGCATATGTATGTGCATGCACATAGAGGTTCTGGTTGTTAGTTTTGAACTTAATTTTTTATAGTTAAAGATTTCTCTTATTTGTCACTGGGTAATGAAATGAACTTTTCTTGTGAAAATAACAATAGTCTATCTTTTTAACATCGTTTATGAGAAAGAATATTTTCTTTATGATGTTGAAATACAGGTATAGGACAAGTAAGCAATTATGTTAGAAGAACATAAAGTCATAGATTTGGAGCTGAAAGGGACCTCAGAGGATATCTCCTAGAGCTCCTTCTTTTGTATGTGAAGAAACGTAATCAGAGAATTCAAGTGACTTTCACAGCACTGAATTACATCCACCTTTTTAAATGTGTAGTTTGCCATAAGTGGATTAGCAGTATCTGTTACAGATATATATTTAACTTGTCTATATCTGAATCTATCCTAATTGATGATAAGTTCTTATTCAAAGGGGGAAGGGCTACCTTGCAAAATAGTTGGAGAACAGGCCTCAGAGGCAGGAGTACTAGGGTTTAATTTCTGCTTTTGAAAAACACTGGCTGTGTAAGCTTGGGCAAGTCATTTAACCTCCTGGTGCCACAAAGAGCTCTCTAAGAAACCTCTTTAAATTGCAGAACAAGTACTGATCTGCATTGTTTGAGGAGCTCTACTCACTGGCATTACTTTATGAAATAAGTGGACTATTATAATTTTTAAAAAATCCTGGATATCAGTTTTGAAGACTGTAACTACCTTAAGTAAAATCATATGATATCATCCTTTAAATGTATTTTATTGCCATTTATTTTTTTTCCCAAACTCTACCCATATCATGTACCGTCTTCAAAGTGAGTAGAGTGAGATGTAGATAGAGTTGTGGTCTTCTCTGTGTTATCAAAGCAAAGGCAGAGGAACACGGATGAGATTTCCCCCAAAACACACATGAAATTTATTTATGCATTCAAAATACTTTAAACTCAGGATCAAATTACTTATTTTTTATATGATGCAAGTGAAGAAGATTTTCAAAATTAAAAATAAAATTCTTGGCTATTGAATACTACAGGTGATATAGAAAATGAAAATCACATATCTATACATTGAACCCTAAAGGCAGAAACCAAAATATTACTGCCTAAAATATTACTCTCTCTGTCACTTAATTTCTGTAAGGATCAGTTACTATATCTGTAAAATGAGATGTTTATACTTGATGGCCTCTCAGATCTCTTCCAGTTTTAAATTTGTGATCCTATGAAAATGTTTGTCACTCTAACCCTATTTCTTCCTTTATACCACCTTAGGGATAATAATTTCATCATATTTATATTTGGCTATATTTTTTTTAACTTGCAAAAAGTTGAAAATTCTTTCAGCACATAAGATTATCTTCCCTCCCCCTTATTTTGTTGCTAATAAATAAATCTTCAGGAACACCAGGGGCTATTGAGGCAGAACGTATGCTACTTTAAAACATTTTCACCTACTTATTCTGCCTGAGTTGGCTCAGTTCTCTCTTGGTACTTGATGCTCTGGGAAACTTTACTGTACTATTATTGCTTTATTGACTTTTAAAACAGAATTCCTGTGAGTAGTTCCTAAGATTCAAACCTTTCCCTTTAGATGTGCACCTACCTGATTTAATTGTAGGTAGATGCAAGGTGTTCCAAAAGTGTCAGCATAGTTTTAAACTATTCAAGCTTAATTAGTCTCTTAATCTATTAAAGCTTAAAACTGCACTCATATTTTGGGCATACTGTGTACATACACACACACACACATACATACACACACACCTCTATGGGTGGAGGAAAATCACCCTTTACACATCTTTACAACTATGTTTCCCCTGGTTTATAAACATAGTCAACCCCTTCGAAGCACCTGAGACTTCTCTAGCTAACTCTACTTCACCTACAATTATCCCTAACATGTTAGAATGACACTACTGGCCCTCTGGTGAATTCTGAGATGACTTTTCAGTTGTATTGTCTGTTCATTTTTCCTTGCTCCACTATAATTGCGTCAATTTCCACAAAGCACACCATTTACCACAGTCAAACTGCCTACATTTATAAAAGCAGTAATCAGATCTACATTCAGTGTTAAAGTTCCATTTCCGATGTTCTCCCAAGGAAGTGGGATTGCTATTGCTTCTGCAAGCTTTTAGCTATAACAGGATTATTCTAAATAGATTCCAAGTAAAATATATGGGTTTACAACCATGTTACACAGTTCTCTTTCAAGACATGACCCATAAAGACACAAACCTTTAGAGAAGCACATGATACTATTTCTAAAACATTTATGTGATTTTCTATGATGAAGGTTTTGGGAATTTTTACCTAAACTGACTTACTTGCTGCTATCCCAGAGAAATGACAGCATGCAATTTTGCAGGAAGCATCAGGGGCTTTTTTATTTCCTTTGGGTATAGAACTATGAAGCTCCCTTATTTTTGTCCCTGTACAATGTACACACTATTTATCAGTTATCACCCCTCTCTGCCAGTGCCTCCCCATCTCACTGGTCAGTGCTATGGCACCTTACCTTTGCTGGAAATACAAAGGCACCCCTTCCCCTTGAGGCATGTCATCAAACTGAGTCAGAAGGGTGGTTGACAGAGTAGTGCAACCAATTTTACGAGTGCAAACACACACACACACACACACACACACACACAAAATTCCCCCAAATAACACATGCTCTTTCCAGTGCCCCAAACACACACAATGTTTTGCCATGCATATCCTGCCTCTGCTGGCCAGAAGCTTCGCAAACCAAAGCTTAAATAAGGAAGCATGGCAAGGCTGCTGCTGTAGCTTCTGTAGCACTTTCCCTCCCTGTTTAGTATAGGAATCTCTCCTTAATAAGCACATGTGTAGTGCAAGGACAGGAGGACAATTTCCTCTCAGTGGTCCAACATGAGATCCCATCATCTCCCTTTTTACCAGAGGACACAGTTCAAACCACAACAGTAATAACAGTAAGAGATGCTTTGTCCTTTAAGAAATGAATTCTAGGACAAGAGTGTGTATGCCTGTCTTTACCTGTCAGTTTTTACTTTCTTGAAGAGTATGTGTCAAATGTTACAAAATCATTATTCCTCTCTTGAAGGAATCAGCTAACAAATCTCCTTTTAAAAAACAATCACTTACACTGTGACAGAATAAATAGCATTTACCCTCTAAAATACTTTAATTCTGAGGTTGCAAGAGAAGTATTTTCTGCTGGTAATTCTGTTGTAATTCTGTTCGGACTTGAGGAAAAAATTGTCACCACCCACTACCCACGGAGGCAGAGATTTAAAAAGCTGGAGAACTGAAATGAACCATGAGTCAGTCAGTCACTGTCAGGAAGCACAGTGATTAGAAAGAACAAATAACAATCCTGGAGAAAGGCATGGCTACTCAGAGACCATCTTCTCAGGACGGGAGGAGAGATATGGAGCCATTTTTCACTAGGTTCACAAGAAAATGTCAGCACACAGCTGCTAGTGCACTACCAGATCACATCTTAATTTGGCCAAAAGGGACCCAGGCAGTCACCCCTCCCAGAGAAATTTTCTTAAAGAGCCCCTTTCATATTAGATTTATTCATCTGGGAGAATCTCTCCACCAAGGTCCCTGGGGTTTGTGAGGCATGAAACCACATCCCATTCAAAACTCAATGCCTTCTCCCATTTCCTCTTTAAACATCATGTGAATTCAACATTTCCGAGCTATGAGTCAAAAAAAAAAAAAAAATGCACCCCTCATCACTCGCCACCTCCTTCTCCAGGCGTCTTTACTAATATCTCAAGGCAGTTTACTTGAGAACAGCGCAGGACCCTGACCACCACACAATGGGAAATTGGTACATTAGGCTCCTACTACCGCTGAAGACACAGGCAATGCCTTTTGTGTAAAAACAGAGGAAAATACACATACAGGAACAAAAGACAGTATGTCTGCATAGCCAGAAGAAAGAGGAATTATCTGGATTCATTTTATAGGCATCTGCACCTAGTCATTAAAAGAAAAAATGCTTTCAGCTTCTTTTAATTTTTACATGCACGTGAGATTCTTTTTCTTACACCCATGTGTCAATAAGACTAATTGTCAGGCTTTATATCCAGTGGGAGGTAGAAGCTTACACTTAGAATACCTGACATTTGGCTTTGCTGAAGGAGTGCTATTTCAAACTTGTTTTATTTGAGCTGAATGACGCTAAAATCCAAGATAATGCAAAATGCCTATGAACTTCTCCTCACTGAATCCATCTAGCATTACAAAAAATTGCCAACTCAGCATCTACTTGCTGTTTACAACCACAATACAATAACCTAACCATCCATTAGCAGCCTCCCTGAGCAAAATGTTAACTCTCTTGTAACGGCCACCTGACAACCCCCGACTAAAACACCCATTCTGCCTCAGAAGGAGAGAGCAGGATGGTTCTCTACCGACTGTATTAAACAAAAGCACTGCAAGCAAAACAGAGGGATTTGACAAATGAAGTGAGACTCTTGCATCAAGTTTGGGTTCACATCTGGTGGAATATGGCACTGCCTTCCTCTGGGGTTAAGTAGAAGGAAGGGGTTTGAGGACAGCAGCTGAAAATAGGAATATACACACATGCTGAAACTGACCACCCATCATGTTGCAAGGTTCTTACCCTAAGGTTCCGTTCAAAGAAAGAAGAAAAGCTCATGGTCTTATCCCACCTTTCCACGGTCCTCAGCCAGCATGTCTTCTCAAACCACCTGTACTGATCCAACCCATTCTCAGATCCAAAAATAATAGCAATAATCAATTTCCCGATAGAAGTAGTCTCAGCTGGGCTTTGGTTTTTTTCAGCACGGATGTCTAGAATTTTCTGTTTAATCCAGACACAGCAACACAAAACTGCAGCTGAGGTCTTTTGTTTTCACTCCTCTCAAAGATGAAGCAAGCAGCACTCCCCCTGTCTCTCTCTTTCTCTCCGTTTCTCTTTCCCCACCCCCACTAGCAACCTAACTCAGTTCCTGTTCAGTCAGGGTCATTTACATTTCTCAGCACGAGCATCTATGCTGTATTCACCCTGATCTCTTACTTTGGGAATTTTCTCTCCTAGGTGGGGTTGAGGGGGATGGGGAGGTACAGGTCTAGGTGGCAGTCAGGTGATCTGTTCAAAGCCAGGGAGATAGATGGAGTGAGTGAATTTAAATACACATACACAGAGAGACATTTACGTTACAAAGCAGTGAGAAAAAAAACAAAACATATCAATGGAAATTTAGGTAACTTTTTTTTTGGCTTTCATATTTCAGCTTTCAGCAATTAAGAGAAATTAGTATGGTGTCCTGGAATGTAATTAAACTTTTCCATGATAATAATCAATGCTACCTCATTTCACAACCGTAACAGTAAAACTGTGTTTTTAAACCTATTGACAAAATGATTTTTTTTCTTAGAAGCATCTCAAAGTCCTAACATTTATGCTGTTTCTCCATTTCCTTTGATGTCCAGTATTTCTCTGTGTAATCCAGATTAACATAAAATCAAAAATAGAAGGCAGAAAAGTAACATGCAGGCATCAGTCTTGTATTCTTATCCCAAAGCTACTGCTTACTAAGTTTTTGAAATCTCTCCCAAAACATTTTTCCCCTCTATTCAGGTAAAATTACTCCTCTCTTCAATAAACTAACACTCACTTGAAATGGGTAAGGTGGATAAGTGATTGAGATAGTCAGAAGTGGACATTGCAAGCCACTCAAATGTTATGAAGTTACCTGTGGAATTCCTCCCCTTACAGCCCCCAAAGACCCAAAAAGGGTAACTCTGCCACTTGAACACTGTCATTCCCCCGACTCTAATGTTATCTGATCAGATAATTTAGAGATGAAAAATACATTACAGTTGATACAGTCCAATACTCTCATTTGGGATCTTCTATGAGGATTAACATTATCAAAGTATTTGAATGTAAATTATTCCTATTACCCCTTCCAACCTACTTCAGAGGGATATTGGGGTTAAGAAAGAAAAAAAACGATAATTCCAATGCCACAAATGGAGGAAAATCTGGTCTGGATCTATGAGGTCAGTATTACTGAGAATTCCTCAAAGTAGGTAGAGAAGAAATTATTTTCCAATGCAAAATCAATTAGCACCCTCTCTGCAGCTTAGGCTGCCTAGAGAAGTGATAGGTTAAGTGACTGGCCCAGGGTCACACAGTAAATAGATGTCAGAGACTACACTTGAACCCACAGCTCCTTGGGTTTAAGGCCAGTTCTCTATCCACTGTATCCACAATATGATAATGGTAATAACTAACATGACATGCTAGCTGGCAAGTGTCTTAATGGGCACCGGAAAATAATCATTTTAAAGATATCTTAGAATTCTATCAAGTTATTCTCATCATTACAGCTTTTTTTACTAGTCCCTTAGCAAAGGATGAAAATGGGGAAGAAGGAAGAAGAAAGGATTGTCCTAGAATTACATTATCCCTACCCAAAATTTAATAGTCTAAATTATTATACAAACATCTTCTTACCTCCTCCAGGAGGCTGTCTATAGAAAACTTGATTTTATAGCTAGAACTTAGCATTTGATGAAATTCTAATTTGCCTCATCTCCTTTATAACCTCCCTGCCCTCTCCCCCCCAAAACCCAAAGAAACAAAAGATTCAGTCATCATGACTTGAACTTGCTTTGGATATTTGAAGCATGGCTGTGCATGGATAGGTTGCTTCCTTTGAGCTTTTTAATAACAACATATTCAGAGACAAACTGGTTGCAATTTTATCTTCTGTCAATGCTGCAAGAGATAGAACTGTTTTTTAAAAAGCTACAAAATTCTTCCCACCAAAGAATAATAATTCAGAGTAGGTGGTTTTAGGAAGAATAATGAGGGTGAGTAATTTTGGGGTGGTGGCAATCATACGTTTTTTATTTTTACTTCACATTCTCCTCATCAAAATCAGGCACAGTTCTTCTACCTTTCATCTACCTTTACCATTTAGTTATTAAAGGTTTCCACTGGCCCAGTGTTTCTTCCCTAATCTTCTCTATGATATTCTTTTATTTTTCATATTTACTTTCCCTTCATATTTTATAAGATAAAATACAAACTCCTATATTTGGCATTTAAAGCCTTTTACAATCTGGCTCCAACTTACCCCCCCAGACTTAATGCACGTGACTCCCTCTCCTCAATGCTCATGGTTCCAGGCAAATCGGTCTGCTTGTTGCTCCACACACAAGAATTTCCATTCCCCTTCCTGCTGCCTTTGCCTAGATTGTTCCCATACTTAGAATGCACCCCCTCTTCATCTCTTCCTCTAAGAATCCCTATTTTCCTTCAAAGCTCAGAGCGGTTCTCTCTGCTATGTCAAACCTTCCTAGATCCCTGACCTCCAGCTACTAGTTTCTCTTCTGTCCCCCAATCACCTTGTGTTTCATATTTAAATTATATGTAGTATATAACCTATATGAAATTGCTTACTTTAGTGAAGTATGGAGGGGAGGAAGGGAGGTAGAAAAATTGGAGCTCAAAATTTTATATAAAAGTGAATGCTAAAATTGTCTTTACATGTAATTGGAAAACATAAAATATTATCTCTTGGGGGCAAAAATTATATGTGGACATTTTGTCTCTCTCAACAGAATAGTTCCTGGATGGCAGGGATTTTCTTTCTTTCTCCCTCCCCCCCTCCCTTATCTTCCTTATCTTCCTTCTTTATCTTCCTTCCTTATCTTCCTTCCTTCCTTCCTTCCTTCCTTCCTTCCTTCCTTCCTTCCTTCCTTCCTTCCTTCCTTCCTTCCTTCCTTCCTTCCTTCCGTTTTTTTTGAATCCCTTGATCCTAGCATAGTGCTGGGAATGCAGCAGATGCTTAACAAATACTTGCTGATTAATGCGCTGTTGTGGCCCTATTAGAATATTATCCCTTTTACAAACCTCAGATGATATCTCCATGGCCCAGAACAGTCACAGCACTGAAGCAGTATAAATCTCAAAGTGTGCCCAATAGTCATCCAAGACTATATAGGCTACTTGATTAAAGAGGATATTTCTACCTTAAGATCCTATTTGTGTCGCAGAAATGAAAGCTCTTTATTCAGAGTGGCTTGCCCCCAACAGCAGTGTGGCACATTAATTAAGACCCACCCCCAATAGAAGTGAGGTGAACTGATGAAAAAAAACAACAAAAGAAAAAAAGTGTTACAGAAATAAAAAAAATGGTGCATGACTGGCCAGTAATATGCTTGAAGAAAGATGTAGGGGTCATAGATAAGTAAAGAAGTTAAACATGAGTTAACATCAAAGTGCTGACAAAATTATGCTCCCATCTACCCATTAGCATGCACAATATTCAGATACACATGGAAGAATACATAACTACTACTCATCCCTGTGTCCCTGATGGTGTCTTATTGTCACTTCTCAAGTACAAGTACAAGTAACTCTTGGCAATATAGTACAGCCCTTGCTACAATACAGTACTTGCCATCCATATTTCTATTACTATTTGGGTCACTGAAAATGTGATGTTTTGTGACTTACAGCCATATAGCCTCACCAGCAAAATGTTGGGGTTAAAGGAATGGACTTTTGTTGTCATGTTGTGAGCATGAAGGATTGGAGGTGGAGAGCCTGAGTGCTCATGCGCAGAGATTCATGAAATTTTAATAGAAATGAGGATAAGGAGGAGGAGGTTATGAAAGGGAACAAAACAAGAAGCACCTACTATGTGTTGGGCGTTTTACTAAGTACACTACCAATATTTTCCCAGTTGACCCTCACAACAATTCTAGAAGGTTGTTGCTGTGATTCCTACTTTATAGCTGAGGATGAGATGAAGGCATGGGGGACATTGGGTGAATTCTCTATGGATTATTGAGAAACAACCTGAACAAGAGAGGAAGCAGTATGATATATTGAATTGAAAGCTGGTCTTGAAATCTGGAAAGCCTGGGTTCAAGTCCTGACTTTTTGATTTTTGATATTGGTTGTTTGATTCTTCAGTAGCTGCAGGCAAATCTCTGCCATTAATAGGATAGTGAAAATAGTATTGATATAGTGCTTCAAGATTTGCAAAGCACTTTATAAATAATACCTCATTTGATCCTTTCAACAGCCCTAAGTGATAGGTGCTCTTATTATTCCCATTTTACAGATAAGGAAACTGAATCAGACTGATAAAGAGATTTTCCCACAATCATACAGCTAGCAAGAATCTCAGGCTGGAATTTGAACTCAGGTCTTCCAAATTTCAACTCAGGCGCTCTATCCACTATGCCACCTTACTGCCTTAAGTTACAGAGCAAGTATTGGTCTGCATTAGTAGAAGGGATTGCTAAACTAATGGAGTGATAGTTTAAAAAAAGGTGGAGAAGAAATATCATGTGAGATGGCCTTGAGATCATGTGACCTCTACCAATGGAGAACTCAACTGTGAATATGATCAAAAAATACAATTTCTATCCATACCATAGTACATCATTCCTTCTCATTTATAGCCTTTGAGGAGAGAGAGAAATTCATCAACTTCTTCAAGTTAGTGTGTTTTAATTAAATATATTTTTTTAGGTTTCAAGGATTCTAGTTTATGGAACCACTGTGAAATTGATCAAATTAAGAAGCTGCCCAACTAGTATTTAGCTAACATGAATTACATATATTACATTATTATTAAATCTGTAGAGTGTGGCCTCCAGAGATGAACATGATGGTTTCCTGGCAGAGGGAGCAAGTCTAAATTACACAATTTCTGAAAAACTAGCACTTTGATTTTAGCAATAAGTAAGGAAATGATTCTAAAAAGCAATATACAGCCTCTACTCTACATACAAAGGACTTCAACTTCCTGCCTCTTTAAAAAGTGCCTTACTTGCATGCATTGTGTTTTCAGGGGAAAAAAATTCTGCAGGCACTCATTGTCTTTTTCTAGATAAATAAATGGAAATTCAAAAGGAATACAATTTTATGTTCATATGGTATCTGTATCACATATATAAGAACATTATGTGAATGAAATTTTCATATATCAGAGCCATATAAACAATATTATTTGACAGTGAAAAAATTAAGTATAATCATAGATACTAGATTTTGAGACCTGATTAGATTTTTTAAGGGAATTCTACATTTATATTTTTAATTATATGCATTAATGACCTAGGATCAACATGCTGGTGAATATCAAAAAGACCTGGGTTTGAATTCTGTCTCTGACACATAGTGGTCATATGACCCTGGCCTGGGTAAGTTACTTAATTATGTAGTGCCCTGGGAAAATGTCTAAGAATTCTGTCTCTGACACATAGTGGTCATATGACCCTGGCCTGGGTAAGTTACTTAATTATGTAGTGCCCTGGGAAAATGTCTAAGACTGGGCATTGCAGAACAGTAGCTGAGCTACATTGTCAGAGGGGATTTCCACACTAACATACCTTTACACTGATGATATAAGAATAAATCCTTTTCTCATCTCCTATCCTAAAAAGACATTTTTGGATTTAATTAAGGACTCAATGAAATGATGAATACACAATTACTCCTTTGGGTATATATTTGATTCAACATTCACTGAGTATCTACTGTGTATATGCGAGGGGTGGTAAAAGTGGACCTAAACATGAATAAATTGAAGTCCCTGCCTCTATGAAGCTTATATTTTAAGAGTAAATATTAGATGAATCAAAATATGATACAAAATAGAATATGAAAGTACATGATGGGCAAAGAGTTCACAGGAGGGAATTTGAGGGCAAAGAAATTGGAATATATAGACAATAATTGTTGAATCTTGTCACGGTTTGTAATTCTGTCTGGCAGACAACAAAACAAAACAGGCAGCTATTTGGTATAATGGCAGAGTATGGTGACTGGAGTCAGGAAAAACTGAGTTCAGATTTGACCCCAGATCCTTACTAACTGTGTGACCTTGGGAAAATATCTTACCCTTTTGAATCTCATTTGCTTCATCTGTAAAATGGGGATAATGGTAATACTTACACTGCAGGATTGTTGTAGGGAACGTAGGAGATGTGTAAAATACTTTGCACAGTGCCTGGCATATGCTAGATGTTATATAAAAGTTTATTCCCGTCTCTCCCTTCCACTCTTCCTTTTATGAAAATAAACCCTCTTTCTGATTTTTGCATGATCAAGTAAGTCCTTGCTCTCTTTTGCTATTCATTAATTCATTCAACAAACACTGATTAAACACCTCCTAAGTACAGTAACAGTGAGTGCGGTGCCCTTGAAACTGTATCATGCAGGTGCCAATCTTGGTGGAGAATGGGCACTTCTATCCTTCTCCACCTCCCCAGTCTCTGGATGGATTTGGAGTGAGATATTATGATATTTCAGTGCCATTTGTCAATATCTAATAAGTCTTCAATCAATTTTTGACTTCTATTAATTATGTCTTGATAGTGTGTGTCTCCCAAAGCTTGTCAAATTTAGAATTTTGACTTTAAGTTTGAAATTGCTGATTGTCATACTGGATTGTATTTCATTTTCTAATGAATTCCAATATATGACCTTGGTCTTCAGGTTTTTCAATCTACGGTACTACGCATATGCAGTACCTTGATACTTGATCATATCTCCCAAATTTCTATGGTATAATGTCTTTTTTATAAGAATTTCTGTCAACTTCATCAACATCTCAATAACATATTTATTTTCTTATTTAACAAAGTAAATTTATTGATAGGTTTTGCTTTTAAATCACCAACATTTCTCCTGGTATATAGTCCTCTATCTTTTCCAGAGAATTATTTCAAATAAAAAATAAGAATTTAAAGGACAAAAAAAAAGAAAAAGAAGAATAAATCAGAAAAACCATTCCATACATCAAGACAAGTCTGGATACAAAGCATTTTATCTGTGGGCCTCCCACTCCTGCAAAGGAAGTATGCTGGGAGAGTTTGCCTGTAATCCCTGTGTCCTCTTCATTCAAGTTTAACATTGGGGTAAAATAAAGAACTCTTAGAGTCATTGAACAAAGGATGTTTACTTTGTCCAAACACGAAGACAGTGGGATTCAGTTTCTCTGTAAGGGCCCATGTATCACAAAACTGAAAAGACATATGGTCAATAGATCATAGAATGGTGACTTTTGGGACCTCAAGCACCCACCAAATCTGAGAGGCACCAAGTCTACCTCAGGGAACCTAGGGTCAGAGGGAATCTAAGGCTCAGAGAGGCCAAGGAATCTTTCCCTAAAACACCCAGAGACTAAATTTGAACCTTGGTCTTCTCACTCCAAAATCAGCTCTCTACTATACCACACTGATCCAAAATTTGAAAGAAAATTAAAATGAGGTAACTAACGGATGGCAATAAAATATCCAGCCAAGACTATTTATATAAAGTTATAAACCTGGCTACAGAAAAAGGTCCATGAACTGTTGAAGAAAGGATAAGAGAATCTGGTTTCTATTTCCAATTCTGCCAATAGCTAACTGTGTGACCTTGTGAAAATCAACCAAAATCTTCATCTGTAAAAAAGAAGAGATTAGACTAGCTAACCTAGGAGGTTTCCTGTTTTGTCATGGTAGAGTTGAAAGTACACTTACTTTGGAGTCAAAGGACCCGGGTTCGAATTCTTCTTCTTATACCTATGACCTATATGACCTTGGCCAAATCATCAAAACTCTCCAGGACTCAATCACCTCCTCCAGAATATCAGGATATAGATTAGAAGGCCTCTAAGGATCTTTCAAGCTTAAAACTATAATCCTAAGGTCAAGACACTTCCCTGGAATAGAATTGGTAAAGAAAGATATATAGAATATTACAGTCAAAATTGCTCAGTATTGATGATATCTATCTATAATGATTTTTAAAGGCAATTGTACAGATGGATATCTATAGTCATAAGCTCATTTATTCTATCAGAGAAGAGAAAGAAAGAGGGAGGAGGGAGAAAGGGAGGGTGGAGAAGAAGAAAAAGAAGAAAGAGAGAAAGTTATAAAGTCAGTAAAAATAACTATGAATGTTGTGCCTTGTAATCATACTCTAACCAAGGCTCTATTCCTTTTTCTGTCAGTCACTCAGACTGTTAATTTGGAGGCTCTTTTAGTCTCCAAATATAACTATGCTAGACTATACCAATTTTCAATAAGCTTTTTCTAAAATAGCTCCTAACTCCAAATCTTGACTCTTCATTTCCTTATACACATGGGGTGGTTCTTTTGGTTTCAATACTGTAAGTCCTCTTATGATTTAGGTGGGATTTGCATCAAGTGAAGATTCTTCTGTCTTCCTGCTGAATTCAGCAAGCCAGCAGGCAACAACACCAGTATTTGTCACAGTGAAGAACCATTAAATAACACTGATCAGAAAGGAAGGCAACAATGACCTGACAATCCTCTGTCTCATTTCTCACCTTCTTTAAGTCCCATAACTACTGCAACTTCTTTGAAATAAAAGCAGAGTGATTGACAAGCAGTCTGGGTAATTGCATGCATAATTTACATGGAAGCTGGGTTTTCATTTGTATAGACAGTCACACAAATGATATTCAAAGAGATTGTTTTAAGAATGACTTCTGATTGCAGAGACATTTTACCTTGTATTTTTCATTTCTTTTGAATTGTGAGATATACAAATAAGATGCAGCAGAGGGTTAATTGTGAAGAGCCGGACACATGGAGTAAATTTCCTCCAGATGCTTAAATTATTGACCACATAGATGTTTGAGAATTTCTTCCCACACACTCAAGAAAGGAGAGAAATGAGAAGTCTGCTTAAAACATTCTCCCTGTCACAGGGGACAAAAAAGACAGGAACTGAACAGTTACTTCTCTATGTATAATGATAATAAAGAACACTTGAAAGCCTTAAAGGATATAGACTTTTGTCAGATTGAGCACTCTCTCTCCACCAATCTATAGTCCATATAGCTCCGTCTTAGAAGAAGAATTTGCATTGAATTTGAATTGAAGAATTTGACAATTGCCTTATTCTGAAATTTCATCACCTCTTTGGCTGACATTGTTATGGTGCCATCTAGTTTAGCTTGGTGCTTCCTCAAATGATAATCATATAGTCACAATGACTCTATATATACACAGCCTTTATGGTCTGCCCAAGCTGGTACTTAGCCAACAGGAAGTCAGGGTTAACTCCAGGACACGACGAGGCATTAAAGTACGGCTTTTATGAAATAATAAAAAAAGGACCTATAAGTATGTATGTGTGTATATGCATGTATATACATATATATGTATTATATATATATATATGTAAACATGCATAACGTATCCTACGTACATTATATTGGGAAGAAAAAAATGGTAAGAAAATATTTTTATTGATTCCCATTGCAGAAAACAAACATTTCTACTAACTTGAATTATAGGAAAAGACTTCTTCTGAACAATTACCTAGTTATTAATTTGTTGGACACTAATAATAACAACAGGCAGCTAGACAGTCCCTTGGATAGAATGCAGGACCTGAAGTTAGGGAGACTCATCTTCCTGAGTTCAAATATGGCTTCAGGTACTTATTAGTTGGGCGACTCTGGATAAGCCACTTAATCCTGTTTGTCTCAGTTTCCTCGTTTGTAAAATTAGCTAGAGAAGATAATGGCAAACCACTCCAGTATCTTTGCCAAGAAAAAAACTAAATAGGGTCATGAAGAGTCAGAAATGACTGAAAATGACAGAAAAAGGAGGAGGAGGAGGAGGAGGAGGAGGAGGAGGAAGTAGAACAACAATAATAGTTAGCATTTATGTAGTGCTTTAAACTTTGCAAAGTCCTTTACCAATGTTATCTAATTTTATCCTCACAATAAATCTGTAATGTTATTATTGTAGATTTGGAGATGAAGAAACTGAGGCAAGAATGAAGTTACTTACCTGAACTCACAGGAAATAAATATCTGATACTGGATTTGACACAGATTTTCCCAACTCTGGGTACAGAGCTCTATCTACTTGTACCACCTAACTGCCTAGGACCAAAGGGGATTCATTTTTTGAAAGCATTAATGATAAGGCAATCTTTAACAAAGTCCTTGCCAGCAGAGAGATACACTAGGATAAGCTCCTGAGGGTACTTCACATGTAGTTCTTTGAACATCTATATTATTTCAAGCTCATGCCAACAAATGGGTTGAGCCATATTGCTTAATTATGAAAATAATGGAACTCACTGTGAAGCCAAGTTCATTCCTTGGAAAGAACCACTGAATGTTATTACATTTTAGGGAAGTGTTATGAATTTCTAAATTTACTACAGTCTTAAAAATGTCATAGAACATAAGAAATACCAATCATTTAGTTCACTATTCTTCATTAGAGCCCAAAGGCTTGTTTCCCTATACTTATCCAATCATTTCTTCTTCCATGACTATATTTATACCAATCTAATGAGTAAAAAGCTAGTCATCCCCCAGAATCTAGACACTCAGAGTGGGAAGAGACTTCTGAAACAATTTAGTTCAATGTATTTATAAACATAGACCTATAAACACACAAACACATACACATATTATCCTTGGATACGATATACCTCTTGAGTAGTCATACAACATTTACCTTAAAAACTCAAGAAGAGGGTAACTTTCTAGGGCCCAAGGCACCTCATCATAATTTTGGAGAGCATGGATTATAGATTTCTCTGCATCATTAAGCATATATTTGCCTCTGACTGCCATCCTTTGTTCCTACCTAATCAAGCAAAGAAGGCTTACATATCTTAAACATGACAAGCTTTCAAATATTTGACAACGATCATGTGTCTCCCTCTCACCATCAGTCTTCTCTGCTCCAGACTAACCAATCCCATCCTTATTTCCCCCAGTTATTTCAACTGATGTCCTTTGGCATGAACTCAATCTCCAATAGTCATGGAAGTTAGGAATCTAGGCTCAAATTCCTCATTGCAGAATTTCTTAACAAGCAGTCATGTAGTCTCTACTTGGAAATCATTAGTGATAGGGAATCCACTCTCTCTCAAGACATTCTACTTCATTGTGGATATCGCCAACTGTTACAAAGGTTTAGGCTTCTAAATCTTGACAAGGATTGCATTTAATTATATGCTTTGGAATTTTCCCAGAAATTTAAATCAAAGTCCAATACCCTGCCTTGAACTGCATATGTGTGTTAGCATTGACTATGTAAAATTATTGCTATAAAACACTAGCTATATTTCTGAATTATATACATCTTGCACTTTTGAAGCTTGTAGCTATGAATTTGCATATTAAATTATTTTGCTAATTGATTGTGACTTTTTTTCTATCACCCTGGGGTGCAAATTACCTGGGCCTAGTGATTTAAGTTCATTGAATTTAGGTATTAAATGTTCCTGTACTATCTCCTTACTTCTTTTTGTGATCTCCCTTTAAGATGTTTTTTTTGGTTTTATACCTTTCAGTCCAAAAATTATGTTTCCTGTTAGAGAATATAGAAATAAGTTATTAGTTGAAGAGTTCTTCCTTTTTTTCTTTCTCTTGCTATCATTGGTCTGGATCCTTAAGGAAAAGTACAATCGATTATTTTTCATCTTCCTTTAGCACCCACACATAGTTGTTTTTTTTAAGGCCCATTTTGGTTGACCTTAAATAGCATTCATCAGTATCAGTAGCTAATTTTGAGCTCTTATAGTTCTGACACTTTTTACAGGACCATAACTATGCTTGCACTCATCTTCTACATGTCTTTTTAAAATCTGAATAGGTTGATGAATTCCCCATTCATTCTCCCCCTGTAGTTCCACAGTTGGATCCTTCATTTTTGTTTTTTCTGATTTTCATTCTTAAGGGCATCCATTTTTTTTCACTCAACTTCATGTATAGAATTTTAAGACACAGAATCCTACCTATACTTTTTCTTAACATTTTAAAATCTGCTTTGCTAAAATCTAGGTTACATGCCAAACCATGACCCAGCTTTACTCTCCTCTTTTATCATCAAACCTAAGATAGGTCACTTCCTACTAACCTTCCTGTAATCTGTATTCTAGAAATATAATCTGTGTTCTAATTCCTATATTCTTTACTGATCAGAACCACACAAATAATAACATCCCCCCTCACTTTTTCTCCATACAGGCAAGACAAGAGTTGATCAGTTTAATTGTGGAAGAGTGTGAGCACACCAAAGTCTGGAGTACAAAAATCCCTCCTATCATGCCAACACTGCATTCTGTTCTTTGAATTCACATAATTTTCCTCCCAACTATGTGGTTTCTTATGACTATGTAACTTTTCTCTCTTCTTTCACCAAGTCCCACTCAGATTTTACACCATTTTCCCTTTTCTGGTTAACCAATTTTGTCATCAAAATATATGTTTTTTACAGTGCTATGCTACCACTTTTAAAACATCTAGATTCATCCTTTTGAATTAGTTATACCCTTCTGTATATATATTCTACTCATGATCTCCCTACTAAGTTTCAGTGACACTTAAGGGTTAAATTTGCCCCCTTGCACTAAGACCTCTAGTTCACCTTGTTATTAGTCACATATCATCCTGTATTTAGCTATAGATAACTGAAATAGTAGGTCTCCCTGTTGCCTTTCTTGTCGGTTGCTATCTGTTGGGAACTACTGATTCTCCTTTCTACTATTCTTCTCTGTGTTATAGAGGGTGGATATTGCCTCTGCCCTTAATGAATGCTTTCCATCAGTTTCCCTTAGCCCATATTCCAACAGGAGAAGTGATCACACAATGGAGAATGCTCTGGGACATGAGACGTCTAGGAGAGCTTATGCCTGGACATGAGTATGTCATGAAGCAGGCAGTGCAGAGTTACAACAGAGATAGTAGCCCTGTGGGACAGCTGAGCAGAGAGCCTCTGGCACGGGTAAAAGGAGAGAGTCTGGAATATACAGAGAGAGTTTGACATGAATCTCATTAGGCTCTTTTGAAATTGATAGCCAGGATGGAGAAGAAAGCGAATAAAAAGAGAAACCTGCAAATATGATACCCATACAATCTGCCATGAATTTAAATTGTTGAACTCTTTGTTAAAATGAATTTAAAATGGTTTTATTCATTTCATTTGGCATATTCATTCAACAAGAATTTACTAAGTGCCTACACTACATCAGCTACTTGGCTGGGCAAGGCATACAATTCAGAGAAGATCCTGTCTGAGTTCATATGGAGTTCTAATCAGTAGATATGATATAAATATAGATTAGTATAATATATCATATTACATAAGTGAAGTGAAAAGTTGCGATTTCACTCTGTGAAAAGTTGCAAAATCATTTCTTAACACTGATCAGTAAAAAGCTATGTGAGGAAGTTAGCATATGAACTGGTCTGTAAATGGTTATTTAGGCCTCTACAAAGAGGATGAGTAGCTCCAAACATTGGAGAAAATATGAGCAGTCACATGGGGTCTTCAGAAGGCAGAAAATAACAGCTCAAAGTGAACTGATGATGGAATGTGTGGGAAGGTTAGAAAAGCAAAAAAAAAATGTGGAAATTTATCTCTGGAACCTTTGGGAGCCACTGAGCCGAGGAACAACATGACAAGTCTTGGTAGGTGTATGATAGGTACATTATACTGAACATAGTATAATGTATTGGAAACAAATGGAATTATGGTAGGAGTAAAATCCTCATCCTTCCCCCTTAAGCAAGTTAGGCTAGTTTTCCTTTAAAAGGCAATGGTTATTTAAATGATTTATATAAAAGGCAATGATTATTTGAAAGGAAATACATTCCTTGAGGTTTGGTTGGCTTAAGGGAGGGAAGCCTTGGACTGTTAATGTTACTTCTTCATCACCTTGGTAAACAACAGCCATAAGAAATATCAAGGATGGTTGACTGGACAATCATGTTACGCAACTCAGTCAGGGAAGCTACTATTAGCTGAATCAGCTCCAGGTATCCTTCTTCTAGGACTATATAAATTTCCATTTCTTATATGTTAAAATGACCAATAACTATTTCATTTCATTCTAATATAGAGGCTAAGTACCAGGGGGCTTCCTTGAATCAGACATGGCCCAGAAGAGCATACAGTACATATTCTAAAGTTAAACATTGTTTCATTTTCGAGTTATGATGGATTTATTTTTCTTCCTCCCACCTCCCTAGTCCCCATCCCAAAGTACTCTTGCACCAGAGTAAAGACAAAAAATTGCCTTTTTAATCATGCTTAAAAGTGTATCTCATGCTGACTATTAGTATATCATATTTGTTTCAGGAAATGAGTAGCATTCCTTAGCATTGGTCCTTTGTAATCATGGTTGATAACTGTATTGATTAGAATTATTAAATCTTTACCTCCAATGAGGAGGAAATTAAAAGAATAATTAGAAATTACTTTGCCCAACTGTATGCCCACAAATTCAACAATCTAAATTAGAAGGATGAATATTTTAAAAATATTGATTGCTCAGATTAAAAGAAGAGGAAGTTGAATACTTAAATAACCCCATCTCAGAAAAAGAAATTGAACAAGCCATCAACCAACTCCCTAGGAAAAATCTCCAGGGTCAGATGGATTTACAAGTGAATTCTATCAAATATTTAAAGAACAGTTAATTCCAATACTATATGGACTATTTGTGAAAATCGGGGAAGAAGGAGTCTTACCAAATTCTTTTTTTATGAAATGAAACGGTTGATACCTAAACCAAGGAGAGTCAAAACGGAGAAAGAAATGTATAGGTCAATTTCTCTAATTAATATAGATGCAAGAATTTGCAACTTATTATGAGAATAATACATTATAATCAGGTAGGATTTATACCAGGAATGCAGGGCTGGTTCAATATTAGGAAAACTATCACCATTATTGGTCAGATCAACAACAAAATTAACAGAAACCACACGATTATCTCAATAGATGCAGAAAAAGCTTTTGACAAAATACAATACCCATTCCCATTGAAAACACTGGGGAACATAGGAATAAATGGAACTTTCCATAAAATAATAAGCAGTATCTACCTAAAACCTTCAGCAAGCATTATATGCAATGGGATAAGCTAGATGCATTTCCAATAAGATCAGGGGTGAAACAAGGATGTCCATTATCACCACTGTTATTCAATGAGGTATGAGAAATGTTACCTGTAGAAAGAAGGGAAGAAAAAGAAATTGAGGGAATTAGAATAGGCAAAGAAGAAACTAAGTTACCGCTCTTTGCAGATGATATGATGATATACTTAGAGAATCCCAGAGAATCAAGTAAAAAAGTACTTGAAATTAACAACTTCAGCAAAATTGAAGATTACAAAATAAACCCAGATAAATCATCTACATTTCTATATATTACTAAGAAAACCCAACAGCAAGAGAGAGAAAGAGAAATATCATTTAAAGCTACAGTAGACACCATAAAATATCTGAGAGTCTACTTGCCAGAACAAATCCAGGGACTACACAATTACAAAACACTTTTCACACAAATAAAGTCAGATCCAAGTAAGTGTAAAAACATCAGTTGCTCATGAGTGGGCCGAGACAATATAATAAAAATAATAATTCTACCTAAATTAATTTACTTATTCGGTGCTATACCAATCAAACTACTACATAATTATTTTCTAGAGCTAGAAAAAATATCAAAATTCATCTGGAAGAACAAAAGATCCAGAACATCAAGGAAACTAAGGAAAAGAAATGCTAGGTAAGGTGGATTAACCCTATCAGATCTCAAATTGTGTTATAAGGCACCAATTATCAAAGTCACTTGGCACTGACTAAGAAATAGAGGGGTGGATCAGTGGAATAGTTTAGGTACACTGAACACAGTAGTCAATGAATATAGCAATCTACTGTTTGATCAACCCAAGGACCCCAGCTCCTGGGATAAGAACTTACCGTTTGACAAGAGTTGCTGGGAAAACTAGATAACAGTGTGACAGAAACTGAGCATAGACAAATACCTGACATTGTACATAAGAATAAAGTCCAAATGGATATATCAGCTACATATAAAAACTGATCCCACAAACAAATTAGGGGAGCAAGGGATAGTGTATTTACCAGATTTATGGAGAATGGAGATTTTTTAAAAATATATATTTATTTGAGTTTTCAACATTCATTTCCACAAGAGAATGAAGAAATTTTTGACCAAACAAGAGACAGAGAACCTTATGAAGTGCAAAATGGATAATTTTGATTACATTAAATTGAAAAGTTTTTGCACAAACAACCCAATGCAACCAAAATTAGTAGGGAAGCCGATTACTGGGAAAGAATTTTTGCAACTAGTATAAGTAATAAGGGTTTCATTTCCAAAATACATAGAGAACTGAGTCAAATATACAAGAATACAAGTCATTCTCCAGTTGATAAATGGTCCAAGGATATGAACAGGCAGTTTTCAGAGGAAGAAATTAAAGATATCTATAGCCATATGAAAAAAGGCTCTAAATCACTATTCGTTAGAGAGATGCAAATCAAAACAACTCTGAGGTACCGCATCACATCTATCAGATTGGCTAACATGAGAAAACAGGAAGATGATAAATGTTGAAGAAGATGTGGTAGAGTTAGAACACTAATTCCTTGTTGGTAGAGCTGTGAGCTGATACAATCATTCAGGAGAGCAATTTGGAACCATGCCCAAAGGGCTACAAAAATATTCATACCCTTTGACTCAGCAGTATCGCTTATAGTATTGTGTCCCAAAGATATCATTAAAATAGTAAAACGTCTCACATTTGGAAAAATGTTTATAGCAGCTCTCTTTGTGGTGGCCCCAAACTGGAAATTAAGGAGATGCCCATCAATTGGGGAATGACTGAACAAGTTGTGGTATATGAATGTAATGGAATATTATTGTGCTATAAGAAATGATGAACAGGAAGACATCAGATAGGTCTGGAGGGACTTATATGAACTGATGCTCAGTGAAAAGAGAAGAACCAGGTAAACTGTGTACACAGTAACAACCACAGTGTGTGAGGAATTTTTCTGATAGACTTAGTCCTTCCCAGCAATTCAAGGACCTAAAAAATTCTCAATGAACTCTTGAGGCAAAACATCTTCCACATCCAGAGCAAGAACTATGAAATTGGATCACACAATGAAGCAGATCATTTTCTCTTATGTTTTGTTTTGTTTTATGATTTCTTCCATTCATTTTAATTCTTCTATGCAACATGACTGAGGTGAAAATGTATTAAATAGGAATGTATGTGTAGAACTTATATAAGATTGTACATTGTCTTGGGGAGGGAATGGGGAGGGAGGAGGGATGGAGTAGGAGGAAAGGGGAAAAATCTAAGATATATGGAAATGTTTTTAGAAAACTGAAAACAAACAAAATAATTAAAAAAAGAATTATTAAGTCTTTTGAAATAGTTAAATTTTACAAATTTATTTATTAAAAATTATTCTCATCATTCTCCTCATTTCCCTTTTCTTCAGTTCAACTTTCTGAAACCATCTCTTTTATCATTTCTTATGGCATAACAATATTCTTACAGCACAATAATATTCCCTTCATATTTCACCACTTCTCCAGCAATTCCTTATTTATGGACAATCCCTTGACACCCATAAGTTCTTTGCGACTCCAAAAAGATTCTATAAATATTTTGTACAAATAGAACCTTTGCTTCATTCTTTCACCTCTTTGGGATATAGGTAGGGTAGTGGCATCTCTCAGTCAAAGGAAAAACATAGTTTAAAATTTGGGCAAACACTTCCAAATTGCTTTTGCAAATGGACAGACTAATTCATAGCTCTAACAGCAATGCACCAATGACCTTTTTTAATAGTTTATCCAACATTTGCATTTTTTGGTCAAATTTGATAACTTATTAGATTTGAAGTAGAACCTCAGAGTTGCCCTGATTCCCATTTTTCTAATTAGGAGTGATTTTAGAGCGTATTTTCAAGAGAACTAAGATTTCTCCCTCTGGATAACATCTATTCATGTCCTTTGACAATTTGTCACTGGGGGATAGCTCTTATTCTTATCAATTTACATCAGTTTCTTATATAGCTCACAAATAAGATATTTATCAGAAAAACATGCTACAAAAATTTTTTCCAGTTAACTTTTATTTCTATTCTATAATTTTTTTATCTATTCACTTGTATTTAAGTTTATGACTGCTTAGACCTCTCTATTCAAATAAGCTATACTACTTTCTTTTGCCAAAACATTTGAGAGCAAAATACTTACTGCATTTTCAGACATTTATCAAAAATGTTCTGTCTACTTATAATTATTGCTCTTCCCCTGGTTATAGCTATGTTTCCCTTTTTTTCTTTGTAAGCAGAACTGCCATTAAGAATCTTTTGTTGGAAGCTAGTTTCTTTCTTATAAGTGAACAAATGCAGTTAATAAGTTACTATATTTCACAGAGTATAGGTTGACTCGATAAATATGTCAAACTGGATTTCTCTGCATAAAAATGAGTTTTGACATATTCTCCCCCAGCCTCCCCAAGTCATTTATTCATTGCTTTCTATTTTTCAGAACTCTCCCAAGTTAAATCCTTAAGCACAATTCCATGGCTTATTTTAATATGTATGTATGCATCTATGTGTATACACATGTATATACACCAACATTCATACATACATGTATATATGTATGCATATATACATATATGTGTGTGAATCTATATCTTTCTATTCATCCATACATCATATATTTATTTACTTCTATTGCTTCTTATGAGCAGTTATGTGGCACAGTGTTGGGGTGGAGTCAAGAAGACTCACCTCTCTGAGTTCAAGTCTGATCTAAGACACTACTTCTATGACTCTCAGCAACTGGGACATAGCCATATTTGCTTCACTTTCCTCATCTATAAGACAGGCTGGAGAAGGAATTGGCAAACCACTCCGATATCTTTGCCAAAAATACCTAAATGCGTCACAAAGAGTTGGGCATGATTGAAAAATGACTGAACAACAAAAAATTGCTTATTATTTGTTGGTTTCCACTAACCTACTTATCTGGTGTTGCAATAAACCCAAGTAGGAAATGCTAAACCAATCTGAGGCAGAACTAATTAACCTCAAAAGATCTCGTTCTTTTCAGAGGTGAATGTTTTCAAGTGAATCATAATTTTGCATCTTCAAATATTGTTTGTAATTTAATAGTGATCATTGTGGCCTCAGGAAAAATGATAAATGAGTAATTATGTTTGCAAACATGAAATGTCCATTTAAAGATAGGGAGAAGAATATTTTTTCTTTCTGCAAAAGTATCCTGATGCACAAATCAGCAACAACATTGACCAATATCATAGAAAGGCCAGGTGCAAAAGGTAACTTAAAATTCCAGGTGCTTGATTTGGGGTAAGCATAATTTTGGTTGAAACGTGGCTTTATTACTTAATACTTGTGTCATGCTGGGAAATTCATTTCAATTCTCTGCATCTCAATTTCTTCACAAATAAAATGAGTTAGACTCGATGAACTCTGAGATTCTACACAACCTTCTCACTTCTTGTCTCTTCCTTCCCTCTTGAAGCAGACATTTAACTCTACAAAAACGCCATTTTCTTGACCTTTCAATCATTCTGCAGAAAGGAGCTGAACTACGCAGTGCCTAAAATACCTTTATATTAAGATTCTTGATTTTCTTTCATCAAAATGCTGTTATCTTGATTTCCTGCCTAACATAAATTGCATGGTATATTGCTTTAACACAGTCCTAACATCTTTGGTTCTACCATTTCCTTAATTGTCTATTGTGCTAATCATAAATTCTTGTCCAAGGCCCTAGGTATACTGAACCTAAATCCAAAAGTTTTCTCCCCATTCTGAAACAATGACCTCTCTCAACACATAGACATTATAAAGTACTGAATGCTGACTCTTTTTTAACAAACATTTTGTCTTATCATTTATCTTTTCACATCTTTATGCATTGTCTCCTCAAGAAACCAGAAACTCTTTGAAAGTTACTCTAAAATAGCTGGTAGCAGCAAAAGGAAATATTTCTTAGGAAGCCTCAAGGAACTTAAAATAGTGACTGAGTTGTTTACGGAGGGTGTTAATTTGTTTTGGAGATGACTGAAATCTGTCACTTTCTATGTATGTGTCTACATGTTATGTGAGAGAACATAATTATAGAGATCCCTAGATGGCCTATTCATTTACAGTGCTATTTTGGAAACAATAAGTTTTTTAATTGGTTTCCAGCATTTTTGGAGGAAAGTTCTACAGTATCAGAAGACTGAGTGAATTTTCTCCACTGAAATTCAATAAAGTTTAATTGAATTACAACGGGTGAATCCACAAGGTGCCAATTGTTGGCCTCATAGCATGAAATTCTATATATCTATATAGATATATATATATATATCTATATATTCTGTATATCTCAGTGAAACATGTCTCTCATTACAGTGCCTTACTCTCTCCCACTTCTAGAGAACAACCCTGTACCAAGGGGGCACCAGAACTCATTACTAAACAGCAGAGTAATTACTTCAGTGAAATCACACATAATTTAAGTAACCAGGGAGAAAAATCCATATTCCCACATTCTAGGGCAGAGAATATGACCTACTTTTAAAAAAAAAGTGTCCAGTACAGATGTGAGTACTTTTCCTTAAAGTGAGCATAGGAACTCCAACACCCATCTCCAATAACCTACTCTATCATATCACTTTAAAGTAGAACACACACACATGCATGGCAAGGGTAGTTACGTAGCTCAATGAACAAAGGGTCAGGAATGGTTCAGGGTTCAAGTCTGATCTCAGACACTTACTAGCTGAGTAACCCTAGATAAACCACTTTACTTTCTGTCTGCTTCAGTTAATTCATTTATTAAATGGGGATAATAATAGCATCTACCTCCCAGGGTTGTTATGAGGACAAAATGAGATTTTTTAAAAAATGCTTTGCAAACCTCAGAGCATTAAGCTAGTTACAAAGGGCCATGTTTTGTGAATTATGGGTGAAAAAAATGTAATGCTTTTAATATGCATCATTCTGCATTCTTTCTCATTCAAATGATTCAAAAACACTGTTTGTAAATTATGGTACTGGGCTTTAGCTATTTATGTTTGGAGAGTTAAGATAAACAAGAATTCTCTTCATAGAGTTAAACACAATTATTTAAAAGTTGAGAAGTCCATCTATACATACATAAAACAACCCAAAGTCGGCCACCATAAAAATAATGTAAATAAAACTATTAATTCACACTAAGGCTTTTTAGCATAATTTTTTAGGATACTATTTATTTAATTTTCTTAAATTATGACAAACTAATATTAAGTAAAATACTCTGAAAGGAGAAAAACATCTATCTACACGGAATGTTTTAATTTTGTTCGGTTTCAGGATGGCTTGTTTAAAAATGATTTTGTTTTGGGGAAGCTAAATTTGTGACCAGAAATGGAAAGTGAATAATTTCATTTTTGAAATAATTTTTCTAGGTTGTTACCGGGAGACAGTATAAAATGGTTAGTACATGACTTTAATTGCTAACAAATTTTGGGGAAAGGCTTGTTATAATGTCTTATAATGGAAGACAAAACCAATTCTTTTAATTGGAAACAATCACATCAACCATATATTTTCTACAGCAGATAATCCATTAAACTGCCAATTCCTGAAGATGCTGACTTCTTATTAACCATTCATTGTTCACTAACCCAAATATTACCTACTATTCACTACCTCTATAATGACAAAAAGAAGGAAGGAAGGAAGGAAGGAAGGAAGGAAGGAAGGAAGGAAGGAAGGAAGGAAGGAAGGAAGGAAGGAAGGAAGGAAGGAAGGAAGGAAGGAAGGAAGGAAGGGAGGGACGAAGGGAGGGAAGGATTGGTTAAGTATTACTATCTACCAGACACTGTGCTACACACTATGTAAATACCTCTTTTCATCCTCTCAACAACCTTGTAGGGTTGCTGTTATTAATATCCTTTTATATACGAAGAAACAGGCAAACAAAAGTTAAGTGTGTCTGAAGTCTCATTTGAACCCTGGTCTTATAGACTTCTGCCCAGTGCTCTATCTGCTTCACCATTTAATTGCCTCTGACTTGTACATTAGTATAAGGAGGTCAGATTTGTACACAAATGATCATTATACAAAACTGACCATGATAAGTGCATTAAAGAGGCACATAGTATAGTAATAAGAGATTTGACTCCTGATTTATCATCCATACTGTCAGGCTGCCTCCAAGCGAACATGACCAAGCCTCCCTAATAATGTTTACAACAAAGAGTAAGAACATCATCTAATCATAAATATAAGTATATTGAATTGATCATATTACAAAGAATATAATATGGAGTTAGGTAGGAAGTCCATTACATTCTTCATGAATGTGTATGCATATTGTTGAATATGGAGGGTGCTGAAATTAGAAGGAAAAGAAAGAGCTCAGTGAATAAAAGGTAGATATTGGGCTATAATAATAGAGGGGAGTTTTTCCAATAAAAATGAGGAAAGTGCTTTTAATAATCCCAAAGGACTAGCTGCCACAGGATCCTCTCTTTGAGTATCAGTAACCTACCGGTGATGTTATATAGTTGCGAATCATGGAACCATATTATAACAGTTACTATTTATATATCATTTGTATCATGAGAAAAGTAAGCAGACTCATTTTAAGGGGAATGAGAAATAACAGAGGAATAGTCTATTTGATGCACTATCCATAGAAGCAGAGAAAGGTTTCCAGGGTCAAGTGACATGCACAATGCAAAGGGACAGAAAGGTTGTGATCCTCACTGAGGGAGTACACACCAATGAAATCCGGAATCTACCAAAATACTAAATAAAGAGAATTCATACATGATTTAAAAATCTCTTTTGTGATGTGCGGAGGAGGACTATTTCTTGTTTCATGCCTATCATCTATTTTTAGAAGCTATTGTTTATAAATGTCACTGTATGGAAGGCTGCATGATGAGTTATCCATATCTCAATTAAATTGCATTATTCTCTCTGCCATAATAATAATGATACTGGGACATGTCTCAGGTTCTCATCGTATTACTAAACCCTTGTGTGGAATCGTTCTTAAAGCAAGCATTTGCTGCCCTCCCTTTGGAGAATCAAGATTTTATACACTCAAGTGAAATTATTACCAAAATTGTTAGGGGATGACTGACCAGCAGATTCTTCCTAGTGCCAAGTTGAACTAAGAAAGTCTGCTCCAAGAAAAATTAAGGTAGTTTGAAGGCTTTGTATAGTACATTACACTTCCCATTGAAAGAATCCATTTACAAATGAAGCTTGGGAAATCCTAACCCCAATTTATCAAAGGTAAAAATCTGAATCAAGGAGAAGCCACAAGGCCTACAGACAATTATCATAGTGCTAAGAGATATCCATAATACTTTTAATGCAATTTTACTTTAAACATCTCTATGATTAATTTCTTGTGGGCTAAATGAGTATCATGCTTTAGTAACAGTCTATAAACTACACCAGACAAGGCTAGGTTCACCCTCTTATTAAAAAGAACCAATTGAAAAGGAAGAAGACAGTTAGCTTCAGGCTCCAACCCAGCGTAGGAGAGACTAATACAAGGAGGTATGAAGTAGACTTTAATGTCTAGAATGATGCTTTAAGATAACTGTTCTACTTGGTAGTTAATCCAGTGAAAAGGTTTAGATTTTTGTCTGAAGTTATCTTTACAATTTTAAAATTTATTTAGAAAAATGTTTCTTGCTTAAAAAAACCTATAAAACATTTAAAATCAGGATACCATGATGAAACAAGCAAATGCAATAAAATAGGAAGAAATATTATTTAATAATTGAAAAATAGATTTCCTTACTTTTTTAAAGTGAAAAATAAAACAGACATCAACTCCATGAAATTAGTTTCCCTATAGGTTTGTAGGAGTTAAAGGCAAAATAGCTGGAAAAAGTGTTGGAAATGGTGTGTTATTTATGCTCTGTTGCTGAGAAGGCACAGCAGAGTTAGATTTTAAACATTGAAACAAATTCTAAAAAATACACACATATTTCTTGTGAAACAACTATATTACATAGGTGATTTTAAAAGGTAATGTTTGATATAAGGTGGAGTTCAGTCATTTTTCAGTAATGTTTTACTCTTTGTGACCCCATTTGTGGTTTTCTTGGCAGAGATACTAGAGTGGTTTACCATTTCCTTCTCTAATTCATTTTACAGATGAGGGAGAGAGGCAAAAGGGTTAAGTGACTTGCCCAGGGTCAACAGCTTGTAAATGACTGAGACAGGATTTGAATTCACTAAGAATCTTCCTATTTTCAGGCCCTACATGCCATCCATTGCCCTTACTAACTGGTCCTGTTGTAGGACTGAAGTTCTTAAAGGTGTTTATGCTCTGATATGCCCTTAGAGGGACCAGAATCAGCAATGAAATAGTAATAATTATTTCAAAACCCATGTCTACTTGGTTCAAAATGATGGGCAAAGTGTCAAGATCAGTGAAAATGATAATGATGGTGATGATATCAACAATTCGTTTCTGTAGTGCTTTAGCAGTAAGAATGGAGTCTGGACCAGTGATTTCATTGGCAGAGGGAAATCCTGAGACAGGAAAACTCTCTCTACTATAATGTAGGTTGACACATGCTCTCCAGATTACAGTTTCAGAATCCAAAGAGGTTGTAAATTGCCTAGGGTCACACAAATAGTATGTTAGAGACAGTATTTGATCCTAAGTCTCCTTGGGCCAGGTGTCTATACATCATGTTGCACTACCTCTCATCATACTTTAAAATTTGCATAATGCCTTCCTCACAACCATCCTGTGGTATAAATAATGATACCTGGAATGGTAGGAAGAGGAGGAAATTAAGGAAAGAAGAGCAATGACAGTGTCCAAGGGAGACAATTAGCATGGGAACCCCAGAGAATATCCCATAGCTAGAATTAACACCTGAGGTTATTCCATTGGGACGTAAACACCCAACTTCATTAAGTTCTCTCTATCTCTAGGATAGTTATTAATTTCAACAGTTACATTTTATTGTTTATTCCTGAGAAATCATTTAGTCCCTAGAGCCAAAAAGAAAAAGAAATAAAAAAAAATTCATTAGGTAGATCTGAGTTACATTCACACTCAATTGTTATCATGGTCACACAACTTCCTCCTACAGCTGTATTTATCCTTCCCATTCTATTTTCCAAAATATGTGTTTCTACTTACCAAAATATAATTTTTCATCTTGTTATCTTCATTTTTTCTCCCCTGACCTCCTCTCAGCACTTCCCATGACATTTCCAACATGGACTGAGGTTTAAGGGCATGTCTAAAGAAAATGTTTAGCTTCTCCCCTTGAACATGTTTTTACCTCTACCATTGACAAAAAAAAAAAATGATTAGTGGTGCTTCTTTTTAGAGTACTGCAGCATGAAAATTGATTTAGGAAAGAATAGCTTTGGGCCAGGAAAACTATGAAACCCAAGTCTGCAGCATTCCATTTCTTCTCAGAAAGTTGAGGAAACCTGCAGTTATCTCAGATTGTCAGTTACTTTTGACTCACAGAGAAGGAGTGAAGCCGGAGAAGACTGGCAATGAACAGCTGCTTTCTGAGATTTCCAAAGGCAGGAAAAGGCAAATTGTGGAAACAATAATATTAATAACAGTATTTATATGGCTCTTTGGAGTTTGCAAAGCACTTTGCAAATATTATCTCATTTGATCGTCACACAAAAAACAACTCTGCAAGGCAAGTGCTGTTATTTTATTGTTTTGCAACTGAAGAAACTGAGGCATGTAGAGGTTAAGTGAGTTCCCCTGGGTCACATAATTTGTAAGTGTCTAAAACCACATTTGAGCCCAGATCTTCCAATTCCAAGTCTAGTACTTTATTTACTGAAGGACCTACATGCCGGTAAACTCAATGTTGATCCCCAAAGGTGTGTAGCTGAAATTATTAAGCAGAGGGTAATAATTATGAAGATTTATATTAAAAAAAATCACCAAAAATAAAAAGTATACAACTTGAAATAAGAATCAAATTGATATTTCATTTTCAAATCCCTTATGGGAAATGCTAAGACTTTAGTTTCAAAAAGGGATTCATTCAGTGAAAACTATATATAAAAATATAAGCTTCCTGAGAGCAAATACTTTCTCATTTTTGCATTTGTATGTCCAGTGCCTAATTCAATGCCTCAGGCATAGTAGGTATTTAATATCATCGGTGACTGATTGGCATATAACTGAGGTGTTACAATATTCTTTCATCAATTGCAGAATATAAGACTGATTCCCTTAGTTTCAGTAATCCACAGCAATTTACAGGTTATGTTGCTAGTATCCTCCTGAAAGAAAAATGTGATTAAACACATCTTTAGTAGCTTTTGTCTCATATGTGAAAAAATAGATCTATATAAATGAATTTCCTATGAGTATATTTTCATTAAATTTAGGGCCAATGTATGAAAAAATTGTCTTAATACCATTGAAAATGTGTTATGATCTATGTGCTGCTTCTAAGAAATCATGGTGTTCCAGCTCACTAGTTTTCTCATCAGCCTGAGAACCAAGCTGCCAATCAATATATTATGTATTTGTGCTCTGAGTAACAGTAATATGAAGCTAGCAGAGACTTGCTTAAGAAAAGCTGGGACAAATCCAAACCTGAGTGAATTAGCATAGGAGATGGACACTAGCAAGGAAGGGAAGCAGACAAACATTATTTATTAAGCCCCTCTATGGATCAGGCACTGTGCTATGTGCTTTGCAAATATCCCATCTGATACCTCGACAGTCTTGAGAGATAGGAGTTGATATGAACTGAGGCAAATAACAGTTGAGTGACTTGCCCAGGGTATGCTGCCTATAAATGGCTGATGTCAAATCTGCACTAGGGTGTTTTTGAGTCCAGGCTGAGACCTCTCTCCACTGCACTACCCAGCACAATCAAATTGACCTGAATTTTCTTCAATGTGTTTGTTTTAATTGGATTGCAGAGAAGAGAGACTAAAGGACTGATCTCCAGCACATGACCAAATTATATAAGAACCATCTAATCTGTAGGTTAGCTTTAGATACTGAATAGTTTGAACTAGGTATCCCACAAACCTAAATTGTTCAAAACAAAATTAGGAAGGAACTGTGTGGCCAGCAGAGAACTATGCATAATAACTAGCTACAAATAGGGTAAAGTTACATTTTTTAAAATGGAAACAGGAAAATACTTCACAACTAAGATATACTGAGCTGGATGAAGGACAACCTTGAGTCTTTGGAGTTTGGGGTCTTTTGAATGCTGTTCTAAGTAGTCCAATCATTTTTTAAAAAGCTAACTAATTTGTACTTCTCACATTAATGGCTATCTGTTAATGATGAGGAATTTACTTAGCTAAATAATATATCACTGAGTTCTTTTATTTTGTTCCTGTTCACTTGTTCGGTCATGCCTAACTCTTTGTGACCTAGTGGACCATGGAGTTTTCTTAGCAAAGATAAAAGTGGTTTGCCATTTCCTTCTCCAGTGGCTCCAAGCAGATTCTTTTGCCAGACAGTCAGAGGTTAAGTGACTTGCCCACGGTCAACTAGGAAGTGTCTGAGACTGGATGTGAACCTCATGTCTTCCTGACTCCAGGCCCAGTTCAATTTCCACTGAGTCACCAGCTGCCTCCAAGTTATTTCATATTCCCTATACATTAGATTGGGCATTAAATTGGGCAGGGATGGATTCAGAAAATCAGGGATCAAATCTCAGCTGCAGCATTTGGGTAGCCTCAATTCTTACCCAAATAATGGGCATGTTACCAACACTTCTTACCCCCTCCCTTATGTCAATCAATCTTATCGAGACTGTACTATTTACCCAGCACTGTGCTAAATGCTGGGAATGCAAAGAAGGCGACACCCCCCCAAAAAAACCAAACAAACAACCAAACAAACAAACAAACAAAAAACAACCTTCAAGGGGCTGACATCCTAAAGGGGAAGACAACATGCAGACAACCATGTTCAATAAGTTACATGCAGCATGAATTTCAAAAGGCACTAACAATAAGGGAAACTGGGAAAGGCTTCTCAGAGAAGGTAGAATGTTAGCTGAGACCTGACCTTAGTCAGGAGATCTAGGAGGCAGATGAAAGGGAGCATAATGCCTGAGGAGGTGGAGTACAATGTCAGAGGGATGGCAAGGGGGTCAGCAGCATCTGATCACAGAATAAGGGAAGAAGATGTAAGAAGACTAGAAAGGTGAAAGGAAGCTAATCGATTTATGAAGGGATTTGAAAGCCAAGAAAAGGATTTTATATTACATAATTACATAAAATATATTACGTAATGTGTAATATATTTTATATTACATAAAGATATCATGCTTAATATTGGAGGGAAGACAGAGTTGCTAAAATTTATGGGGCAGGGAGACAGATTCCATATGGTCAGATCTACATTATAGGAAGATAAATGATAGCTGAGAGAAGGACAGACTGGAGTGGGGAGAGATAGAAGTCGGGAGACCAACTGGCTGATTCTTGCAATACTCCAGGAATGAGGGAGATGCTTTGTAAATAATAATAATATATTGTATTTATGTAAGTCATTAGTATCACAGGTGAACCAGTGAACTGAAAGGGGTCCAGCCCTCCCATTGCTTATAAAACTACTGTTCTCAACATCCTCATTTTGCCCTCTGAAGAGATCTTGATCACCATCCAGTGGCCCATCACAGTAAATGCTCTTAAACTAAGGCTGTCCTCCCAATGCATGATTCAATTACAGCAAGTGTATAAGGCATGATTATAGTGTGCAAGTGATAACAACATCTCACTTCCTAATCAACCTCATTCTTTAGAATTTGGGGTAAATTGAAAACCTAGGTCAGGAGCTATCAAGCAGTGGTCCTGAATAAAGGCCATATAATTTTGAATGTAAGCAACTAAATTACTTGCATGAATATGAGGGCTAGAGATTGAAGACATAGTAATGAAAAGTGGTTTTGAAAATTTCCATTACAGCAGGCAAATAATGAAAAACTTCTCTAGGAGCTTACCAGTAGCTCAGTTTAAATAAAAGGCCCTTTGACCTTTACACCATTGATTTTTGGTACAAACCTATGATTTTTGTGATGTAGGGAGCTCCCTGATAAGGTAACTTCCTCCATCCATACAGATGAGCAGATTATCTTTACAGAGTTGTCTGCGACCATCGTGAGGTTAAGTGATGGTGACACAGGATGTGTGTGAGGCCACATTGGACTCATGTCTCACTGACTCCAAGACTTTTATATTCTCTAAGGCCTTCTGCCTCTCTCACCAATGACTAGATAAGACAACAAGATTCCCTTTGATGATCAGACCACAATGCTGACATTTCTGTTTCTGCATTCTCAAGGCATTGCATGGACTTACTTTCATTCCTGTTGCCTGGAAAGATGCATACTTTATTTAGAAAGGAAGAAAACCATCAGTATTATGACAGTGAGATGTAAACTTCAAGATGGGGCAGGAAGATACAAGTTCAAATCGAGCTTCAAACACTTACTAAATGTGTGAGCCTCCACAAGTCATTTAATCTCTGTCTGCTTCAGTTTCTTCAGTTGTAAAAGGTTGATAATGATAGCTCCAACATACCAAAGTTGTTGAGAGTACCCCAAGAGACAATATTTGTAGAGCAATTAGTGTAGTGTTAGCATATTGTAGGTCTTTAACAAATATTTGTCTTTCCCCATTTCCCTCCCTTTCACTTCCTCATGTGACATGAGTACTACATATTAACTAAGTCAGTTCTGGGCAGCTGGGTCGTGGACTGCATAGAATGCTGGTTCTGCAGTCAGGAAGATTCTTTTTCATGAGTTCAAATCCAGCCTCAGATACTTAGTGGCACATATGGCCCTGGGCAAATCACTTACCCCTATTTTCCTCAGTTTCTGCATCTATAAAATAAACTGGAGAAGGAAATGGCAAACCATTCTAGTATCTCTGCCTAGAAAACCCCAAATGGGGTCACAACAAATTGAACACAACTGAAATGACCTCACAACAACAAAACAAGTCTTTTCAAGATCTTAATTCTATGAAAAAATGAACTATAAACAAAACAATTGCTAACTTCGATAACTTTGGCAAAAGCATTAGCTAAATAGGAAACAGAAACAAACAGTTTGTTCATCAGTGTCTAGAATAAAACAGCTAGGTGAATGACATTTCCATTATGAGTAACACATGTTGAATTAAGATAAGAAGTGAGCCTTTGGTGTTTTTTAAAACTTTGATTTGAATCCCAGGTACTTATCAAGGTGTGTTGCACAAAGTCAAGTGCTTACTAAATACTTTTTCACTTATTCTTTCAACAAAGTGAAACTAACCAGTATGGACGAACCCATACCACTGATTTTAAAAGACTGAAACACACAGTTTAAAAAAAAATACGTATATACACACAGATCCCCTAAAGGATAAAATTTCATGGAACACAGAGAAAAGGTTTCTGATTCATCCCTAGTATTTGTATTTTCCAAGCTTTAAGTTCTCAACAAATGAGATAGTTCTTAGTTTAAGATTATATTTAAGTAATTTGCACTATGTAAATGTCTAGGAAAATAATAACTACATTTCTATGGTAGTTTATGAGTATAAAACACTTTAAATGTATAATATCTCATTGGATTCTCAGGCTAGGTAGTTTAAGTTATCTTTTCTGCTGTTTTATAAAGCTCAACGTTATGTGTCTGGTGAGTAGTGAAATTAAAACCCTGAGGATTTTTTTCTACCAAGTTTTGAGTTCTTGCTGTTTTATTGTTCTCTTAAAAATTCTTTACCGTCCTAAGGTTTTCCTCATTATTTGATACTCAGCAAAATAAGTTCAGTAAGGTTTTACACTTTAGCAGAAAGAAACCGTGTGATTTCTTTTCTTACTAAAATCAAGCATGGAATATGATTTAGATTAGTGGTTCTCAAACTTTTTGTCTCAGGACTCCTTCCTACTTTTAAAAATATTAAAGACTCCTCCCCAAAGCTTTCGTTTACCTAGGCAATCAATATCAAAGTTACCATATCAGAAATTACGTATTAGAATTCTTACAAAAATAGTATTGTCTTCATGGACCCCCCGAGTTGTCTGGATCTTTGAGTACCACTGAGTTTAGGACAGAACCTATTGATGGTGGACATCAGGAAGGAGACAGACAACCAGTTCAATTCTTCATAAAACACCTTCAGAGGTATGATTTGTATATTGTCTCCTGAGGAGAATTTAGTTGAAATGACATGCAAGGCTTGATGTCTTCTGGGATTTCAACACTGGGGCTTCTGTTTTGTCATTTAATTCCAAATTAATTTTCAAAGAATTTTTTTAAATGATTTATTATCTTTATTTCATTCATTTTGTTATTTTAGCTACTTCCTGTTAAAAGTAGGTTATATGATGCTGTTCAAGAACCCTATATTGAGTAGGATTCTTAAGTAGAAACTAGTAAAATCTTCATGACTTCACAGAAGGGCAGATCAACCAATGTAGACAGTATATTTTTAGTTTGACTTGAAGGTTTTCATGACAAGTGGCGCTGGTGTAGTAGACATAGAGAGATGACCTTGAATCCAGTAAGACTTGGGTCCAAGACCTGCCTCTGACACATACAGAATGTGTGACCCTGGGAAGTTAACGCCTTCTAGACCCAGGTGACTCTGTAAGGCTAAATATTGCAGAGAGATTGCCCACTTGCACTGCTCGAGGGAGTTTCCTCACCAGCGAATTCTTTAAACCAGTGAAATCACCTGTTCTGTCTCAGTTGCTATCTCTATTTCTCAAAGGTTGATATCAAACTACCAAAGAACTGGTTATTTGCCTTAATGTTCCCCATATGTCATCAGTGTTCTGCCTGGATAACTGAACTCAGTGGTTATAGTCAATTTGGTGAGGACAAGAATTCTTAACTGTACATGTTCATTGAACTGAACTAAATTGAATTCAATGCAGGCTTTTTCATCTCATTCTTTTTTCCCTAAGGTACAAGTTGACTCATAGATGTCTACTTTCTAATATTGTGTGTGCATATACACCAAAATATACATGCACATATATGTACATACATACATTAAACTGCACAGGAAGATAGTAACTTCAATCCTTAATATCCACATCAACTAATATAGTAACTGAAACACCAAAATAAGGTAAAAATAAAGGGAAACAAAACTATATTTTATGATATGAAAGACAAGCTTCCTCATCTCCACCACAGCCTCAGCACTTAATATAGTTGTTTCAAGACCTCCCAGAATGCATCTGAACAGTCCTAAGCACCTAAATATCAATCACTCATACTCTTTCTCTGAATGAATAGTGGAAACACTTTTCAATGATCTATCTATTAGATGTAATGCATTTCCTCCGTTAGTCATCAATGTACCCTCCTTTGTGTCTGCTGTGTACTGCTTTTCCTTCTTTTGTGGTAAAGCTTTGGAGAAGACTCAAGTGGGAGTTGGTTGATATATGAAAGGAATACTGCATTAATTCTTAACTCTGAGGGTTCAGATTTCTATTCTACAGTGCTATTCTTGGATTTTCACAGTGTTAATTCTCTTTCATAAAAGTGAGTCGTTTACTCACTGTGAAAATTGATGCTAATATTTTGATAAAAGAAAACACATTATACCCAATGTTTAGTGCAGTTTAGAAAAATGAAAATATTTTACTTTTTATATTCAAAGGAAGACACAATAGAGAATGTATATCATATATAAACAATAATAGAATCCAATAATATGAAATAAACAATAGGTAGAAAAACTGCCTTACAGTTTAAAAAAATACTTGGATTCAAGTCCTGCCTCAGATACATATTGGCAATATATTCTAGGCAAATCACTTAACCTCTTAGTCCCCTAGTTAATTCAAAAACCGTAAGTTGCAGAGCTGATACTGATCTACATTGGTACAGGGATTCTTCCTTTAAGAGTTTCCTTAAAGCAATGAAATCACAATTGTCACTGTTGAGAAAACCTCTTTATCTCAGCCTTGGCCACCTAAACCTGAGTTTAAGGAGTTAAGGACTGGTTTTCTTTTCTCTTTTGTATTTGTACCCCCAGTACTTTGTAAGGTGTCTGGAACATAGTAGGTGCTAAGCAAATGTTTATTGGCTAATTATAGGTTAAAATAAATAAACATCAAAATAATTTTTAGTGAGGCTTCCATAATCCTCTTCTTTCACCTCCCCCACCTACCCCATGGCTACCTAAGTATTGTTATAATCTTTTTTGAATTACAATAAAGTTACAAAGAATTTTTTAAAGAAAGAGGAAACTTTCCATTTCATTTACTGTTCAAAATCACATGAAGATTTCAACAAACCTTTTATTAAATTCACATTGTCTGTATGATTCCATTTCAGGGGTATGTGTCAGCTGGAACACTTACCTCTGAAACTACAACCATAATTAATACCCATATAAGAGGCAAAAACAACCACTGTTAAGCAAGACATTCCCAGCATCACTTCAGGGTACATTCCATTTCCTTCCAGGTGGTGTTTGTTTAGATCGAACAGCAACAACTACAACAAAGCACACATTTTGGCTGCAAGTGTCTGAGAAGATGGATTCATTTTATTATTTCTATTCCTGTTTGAAAATAGGAAATGCTATTAAGCCATTTTAATTTACATATATGCACCTCCACTGTGCTAAGCATATATATTGAATTTACTAAGATTTATGTTTTTTTATTAGAGTAAAATATTAGTAACTTCAGATTCTTACCAAAAAAAGAGGAGTGAATTGGTTCTACTTACATTGACAATGGAAGTGGTAAATGCATGAGAAATAACAAAAAATCCAGAGAAATTGTGGGGAATTGCAAGACGGAGGCAGAGCAAAGTAAGTAGAACCCCAAAAAATAATTTGACCAATGATCTCAATAAAGAAAATAACATTGAAAGATGTTGAAACTCTGATCAATTCATTAACCAGCTGTAATTTGAGATACCTTATGAGAGAGACCTCAGTTACCTCTTTGTTAAAAGGAAGATAGGTTATCTTTCGTTGGGGGAATGCAAGAGGTGTCATTAAATGGATAAACATTTTAAAAGGGTATCAATAAAGTTTTATAGAAAAAAGAAACCAAGAATTCTGTCCAGTAGTCATGATACAGAAGAGAAAAGATGCTAATACTGACTTGGACAATTTTATTGAAGGACGTTATAGACCAGGTATTTATCTAATAGTATTAATAATAGCTAGCATTTACATTAAACACGTCAAGATTTACAAAATGCTTTGCATACATTACCTCATTTGATCCTCACAATAATCCTATTGTAGAGATGTTACTTTTATCCCCATTTTGCAGGTAAAGAAACTGAGGCTGAAAGACATTAACTGATTTCCCCAAGCTCACATAGCTGATAAGTATCTGTGGCAAGATTTTAATTCAGATCTTCCTGACTTAGTATTCATGGTTCTATCTACTATGGCACCTCACTGTTTCATTTGTATACGTAAAGGCATGCAATATCAGCCTGTACCAGTTAAGGAGAACCAACAGTTAAATATTTAGTGTGATTACTTACAGCTAAGAAATTAGCAAATGCTACAAATCAGGGACTGATTTATGTTTTTGTTGATTGTCTAGACTTAAGAAAGTCATGGAGAAAATGCTAATAATTCAGATCAGACTTTGAAATCTGTCTTTTCTCCCAGGAGAGTCAGTTGTTAAACATTTAACAGTTCACCACTGCCTCTGTCACTATATTTTTATGGCAACTGAAAAAGTGATCATGTCATTGTGTTGGTTTGATCCGATCCTAAACTGTAGGGCTTTAATTATAAATTACACAATGGTTAGATTGTTGGATTGGTAGTCAAGAAGAAGTTTGTTTGAATCCTGCCAGATCAACTTACTGTGTGACCCTGGGCAAGTCACTTAACCTTTCTCAACCTGTTTCCTCATTTGTAAAGTGAGGCATTTGGATGTTATGAATCTTTCTTCTCTGTATCGATGAGCTCTTATTTCTAAGTGTTTGGCTTATTGAATTTCTTTTAATTCCTCAGTGGCACAAACCAGGATACAAGTTTTGACTGCTGTTCATACAGTGCCTCTGAACAATTTGATTCAAAAATCAATTTATTTATTCATTCTTTCAATCTGAAACATTTTCTGTAGGTGTTCAGTACATGCTCTCCCATATTAGAGTGAATGACTGGCTGTCTGTCAAATTTGATGTATATCAAATACGTCATCAGATTTATTACAGGAATTCAAATAGGTGTGCTGATGTGGGGAAAAAAATCTTTCAATCATTTAATCACTTCAACAATTATTATTCATTCACACAGATTTATCAATAAGCATAGTTACAAATCACATTCCTATAAGGCTTTGCAGTTCACAAAGCACTTTCCCTCCCATATAACTTGAGATGGGCAGGGAAAATATGATTATCACTCTTTCATAGGTGAGAAAACTGAGGATCAGTGAGATTAAGTTATGATTTTTCAGCTAATAAGTAGTGGAGTAAGGATTTGAATTCAGGTCTCTACATTCCAAGTCAAGAATCTTTCATAATAGAATATACTGTATCTCAATTTTAAGGATTGTTTTACCTTCATAGTTAAATCAGTAGTTAAAAGGAGAAGACCAGGAAAACTGTATTTAACGCAACATGTCTAGGATTGGAATAATAATGGAGAGGGAAAAAAAAATCAAAGGCTCTAAAAAAAAAAAAAAGACCACTTTGATGTACCATGAAACTCAAGCTCCAATATATATAACATCAGTGAATTATATGGCTTTTCAAGCTCTTTCTTTCAGAGTTAAATCCAAACTGAAAGACCAGAGCATTTAAGTCACAAAATCTGTAGATTCCCTGTATTTTCAATGAACACAGTATTAAAAGTATCCTCTAAGTGAGCAGTTCTTTTGTCATACCAATTCCTGCTCACTGAACCAATTTCCTGTTTGTAGACTCAACCATGGATTAGGGAAATTTAGATTGAGGAATATGAATAATGAAACAAATCACCAAGAAAACAGAAAAGGGGAATGCTGAATTGCAGCTTGTACCATATTTGTCAGTTGTATCTATGGGAGGGTTGCATATGGTTACATGTAAACTCAAAGCTTAAAAAAAATGACCACTTTATTTATGACCAACAGTTTACATAAGATTGTTAAAAATATGCACAGTTGTCAGCTATATCTGAAAAGCTTAGCTTTGAGGAAATTCTAGTTAATGGATAAACCACAAGCATTTAGTATTAAAAAAAATGTGGCATGTGGGTGAAGATGATGGCTTAGCATAAAGATGTACTCATATGGAGTTTCAGAACTGTGGCCAGTTTTACGTTACAGACAAAACTGTATTTCTACTAATTACCCTCTATTAAGTGCAGAAATCGTGGCATTGTTACTTAATATTCACATGACACCTCTCATGTTCACTTAAGCCCCTTACTGGCATGAACTAATTAATCTTTGAAATGACTCTTTAATATTTTGTATCTATTATGTAGTTGAAAAGATGCATGAAGATAAGGGAATTTTTTCCTAATATCACTATTATATTTCATACCTGAGGTCACATTTAACCCAGAGATGACATTTGAAGGAAAAATAAAGTATCTGCCTATTACCTTGATGTAAATGGATCTAAGACAAAAATATTAGAATAGCAAGACACAAGCCCACTGCAAAACTGTCCAAGTGTTGTTAGTTAAGGAAAATAATGGTATTTCTCTTTCCATATGCACTGCAGACGTACCAGATTACAGACTATGTGAAATATTCCTGGAAACAATGGATTAGTTAGAAAGTTGCAATCTAGACATTCTCACTCCAATTAGTACAGCACATTCTTGCTACAGCAGAAGAGGAGGAACCTATCCAAAGTTCAGAGAGGAATGCCCTATATCAGAATAACTCTATTTAGAATTACAGAATCTCAGAGTGGATGGGTCTTCTACAGTTCCATCAATCCAACCAATCCCTACCAGAGAGGTGAATATCTCCCTCTGTATAAACTGGATTCACAGAGTCCCTTTCTCCCAAAGAATTCAAGAAGAAAGGATTTTCAAATAACCCACCTCCTCAGATATTTTTAACCTGAAGGGAAGGTCATGTATGTTTCAGGAAGAAGAGTTTCAGATGGGTGAAAGGGAACAAAAATAGCAAAAAGATATAAAAAGTAAAGAAGAGAAAAGTGAGGGCAAGAACTTTAGAAAAATACAAACTGAGAAGGTTAGACTAAATCCTGGTCCTTTCTAGCTTTAAATAAATACCTTTTCAAAAACAATTTTATCTGGTAACCGAACAGAGTTTAAAACAAAATCCCAAATAAACACAAACCCCCAATCTAAAAGCTGAATCACTTCAGTTGATCAATCATCTAAAAATAACACTACAATATTGTAAACAAGATACTATTGTATAATGGAAAGAACATTGGGTTTGGTGTATTGACTTCTTGTTCAGGTCTTGGCTCTGATATTCGTTAGTTCAATTGCTCTGGGAAAAATCAGTTAATTTTCTTAGACTTATCTATAAAATGAGAAAGTATCATTAGCCCTGCTTACCTTAAGGGACGGTTTGGGACAGAACACTTTTTAATCCCTGAAGTGTTATATAAATATGCTTTATTCTGAAGATATTAAAATAGATCATACCCTCTCATTATCAAGGAGTCTCTTATCAAAAAGTAAACAAAATAATTGCATATCCCAAGAAATGAGAAAGAACAGACTCAGGTGAACATTAAATTATGTGGCAGAGATGATGAGGTCTATGGAATTTCTGAGAAGAAACTTTCATCAGGTGCTGTTTTTATAAAGGAAGACTAAATCTTAGAGACTTTAAGACTCGGATGGGTTTTAAAAATTTTGGATAAATAAAAAAGGCAACAGAAGCACATTCTAACAAAAGATATCATAGTAAGAAAAAAAGGGCAGGAATAGGCACCCAACATAGTGTGGAGAAGAAACAGAAGAAAGAAAATGGATAATAAGGCTTGGGTTCAGGTTCTACCCCAATCCTCATTGTGTGACCCTGGGTACATGATTTAATTTCTGAATACCTCTGACAACTTTCTGAACTTAAATTTCATGTTAATGAATAAATGAACAATAAAAAAGCACTTACTAAACATATCCTATAAACAATGATATAAAAATATGGTGACACTTATTTTGGGAAAAATAGGAATTATAATTAGACAAGTAAATTATAGCCACTTCAGGATAGTGACTCTCTTAAGAGTTGCTTCTACCCAACAATTGCAATGCAAAGGCAAATGAATTTGCAATGGCAAAATGAAATTCTAAGGATATTCTATGGTTTTTTTTTTATATTCAAGTAACAATGGGGGATTGACATTAGACACTTCTTTTCTCATTGGATTGACAAGAAACTACAAGCTGAATAAGAGAATATTAAAAGTGGGTAGGGATTTAGGTATACAAATTGTGTCTGTACGATAGAGACATGAGTACTCTCACTTCCCTTGCCTAAATTTTATTAAAGTTAACAAATATCAATAACTTCTCTTTTTAATGGCCAAATGGAAGTATAAAAATCAACATCTAATTAGCATTTAACTTCTGAATCAGTATCACTATTTCATAGTTATATCTGAAATCTTTAGGGTTCCAGAAGTTGTCTTACGTGTTGTGTATGCACATATGTGGTTTCCTAATACAAATATTTGTCATGAAAGATGTATAAAGTTGATATATTATTACTTATCATCAAAATAAGAAATTATTTTATTTTAATCAATGCCTATGATTCTTATAAGGGTCTATAAGGATTTTTAAATGATTCCTGAATTTGATTCTTGGTTCCTAAGGCTAAATCATGTTGCTAAGGGTTTCTTTTGAAAGTAGGATCTAAAATATAAATAATTCTTAGACTGAATAGAGAGCTTCAACTACTACAGCTTATTTATTTTGTGATCACTGAGGCACATTAAGTTAGTTCCATTTCTCTAAGACTTTAACTGAGCTTAAATAGTCACATCTGCTAATAGAATTATTTTGGGTACATAAATAGCCTGGAGCATAATAGCATTAGTACAAAAAAGATGTATGGTCGGAGTAAGCAGGCTGCTTCATGTCATAAGTGGTAACATGTGCATAAGAAGGGGAAGACAAAATACCAGGGGCATGTGGGAGTTAAAAAGGTGAGCCAGTCATATAGTAGGAGTGAAAGAGAGCAGATGGGACATAAATATTAAGAAAAATCAGAGGAAGATCTTTAGCAAGTTGAAAAATCCTCTTTGAGAGATCTAGGGAGAGATTTAGTTGTGAACTGCACAGGATTAGAAGGCATGGGGGTTTGTAATTCATACCATTAGTAAAAGTATGTACATCAATGAGATCACAAATTATATATAATCACAATGAATAATTCACACATAAAAAAGCCATGCTAATTCACAGGTTACAAGTATAGGAAGACTGAACTGCACGCTTTTGTTCAGCAAAAATGGAGGATCTACTTGTTGGCATTTGGGATATTCAAGAAGGACTAACAGCTCAGGGTTTGCTAAGCCCTTTGCAGGGCTGTTCATTCACATTTGGCAGCCATTGGTCACCCAATTCTCATTTGTGACTCCAAGAAGCTGTAGAGTGTGTAGGGGCCACTCCCTGTTAAACTGTCTTGGCTGACAGACTAAACCAGGTTGAGGGTAACCAATAGGACTCAAACATATGGGTGAGTGAGATGGATGTCTACACCAAGATTGTGAAAATTTTCCCCAGTGGAATTAGAAAATGAGAACAATTTGTTCCAAAGACCATGAAGACAACTGAAGCAAATTGGTCAGACATCAAAGATGTCAAAGTCATCCACTACGTCTCAGGCCATCTCCAGTCATCTTGACTTTTGCCTTGCCACTAGACTTTGATGACTCAGGAAGAGAGAGTGAAGCTGATGACTGTGCAGCTCTGCCTCACTTCAATCCAACTCACTCAAGAGTCAAGACATTACCCCTTAACATTATTAGTCCTCTTGAAAATGAAGGATGGATAATATTAACAACAATTCAGCCCACTAGTCTTCGTCTCTTTTGAATGATCATAGCTTCTGCTTCCTGCAGTTGCTAGAATAGGAGTCTAAAACATGGTTAAAGTTCAATTTCTCAGTTATCCCTTTACTCTTTTTTTGAAGCTATCCTAGACATATTGGAGAAAGGACTTTGCTGTATTGAATTCAAGTAAATACAGAAAGAAAGGGGAGGATGAAATGGCTATGAAGGTAACATTCAACCAATGACCGACACTATGACCATTTAATTGGCTACCTGTACTTATGACTGATTATTCAGAATGCCAAAGATCTATACCCTTTCAGAGATATACAAAGGGACCAGGTGGAATAAGAGCAGGCCTAGGAGTCAGACTTGGATCCAGCTCCTGACTCTAACACACATATGTTCACATAACCTCAAACAACTCACATCCCTAGTGCCTCCAGGTCACTACCATATTATTAATTGCAGAGCAAAACCTCATCCTCATTAATAAAGATAGTTTTCTAGTAGAACATTTCTTATATAAATGAAAATGAAACCACTCACTGGTGTAAGGGAAAAAAGGAAGGGAAAAAAGGAAGGGAAAAAAGAGAGAAAGTGGAGAGAGAGAGAGAGAGAGAGAGAGAGAGAGAGAGAGAGAGAGAGAGACAGAGACAGAGACAGAGAGAGACAGAGACAGAGAGACAGAGAGAGACAGAGAGAGACAGAGAAAGAAAGAAAGAAAGAAAGAAAGGAAGGAAGGAAGGAAGGAAGGAAGGAAGGAAGGAAGGAAGGAAGGAAGGAAGGAAGGAAGGAAGGAAGGAAGGAAGGAAGGAAGGAAGGAAGGAAGGAAGGAAGAAAGGAAAAAGAAAAAGAAGAGTAAAAGGAGAGGGAGAGACAGAGTAGGGGAAGGAGAAACTGAGAAAAGGAGAAAGAAAAAGATGAGGAGGAAGAGAGAGCAAAAGTGGAAAAGAGAAAAGAAGAAAGGGAAGAATGGGGGAGACAGACAGATACTGTTGTAGAGTTCTTAACCTTTTCTACATGTGTTACAAATTCCTTTGGCAATCTGATGCATATTACCCTCTTCTTAGAATATTGTAAAGGCATGGAATATATAAACTTACTGAGGTAAACCAGTTATATCACAACACACTTATCAAAATAAATATTTAAAAATAAAAAATGTTCATGGATTCCAGATTAAGAAACTGCTAAATGAAAAATATTTGAAGGAAAGAAGGGAAATTGATAAATGTTTTTTAGTGCTTTGTTGACTATGACAGAAATAAAGTTAGCCCAAAGATTACTGCTGTGCTTCCATTTTTCTTGAAAATATAAGAATTAAGTAATAACAATCTCCAAAGAAATCATGAACAGTTGACTTGCAGACATTTGGTAGAGTCAACAAGTTGCTTGGCATATTATGAGCAATGAATTTCTCAGTTTTCAGAATTCGTTGCCTGAAATTTAAGATACGGGAGCAAGAAACAGTGAGCAGGTAATTGTCAGAAGAAACCTTTCATTTCTCTAGGACTTTTGCAAAATTAATTAGTTCATCACCTTTCCTCAGAAATGAATGGTGCAGACTTGTCTTTAGAGTATACAAGGGAAGTTAGCACTGTTGAGAAATGTACTGGAACTTTAAGAGGTAACATAGACAATCTCATAAGTCACTCCTTTGTCTAATGAAAGATTCTTGAGTGGATTCAAGATATTGTCATATTGAGAAGGCTAAGAGCATGTGATAACAAATAGTTAAGATGTTGAGTTTTTATGAGATGACTAAAAGCAGCAAATTCAATTTTTAAAGATTTGCCAGTATTTTTGGGAAAGTTCACTTTTAACAAATGAATGGGCAAGAAAACTCTATTACTGTTTTTATTATTATTATTTATTATGGCTTTTAAAACCCATGTCCTGACTTCAGGTGGAAGACTTCAAATGTGATAATACAAATACCAGCAATCTCTACATATCCACTTAAAAAAAAATTCCCCCTATAATAAGAACATGAGCCAGATCTCATCAGATGAATAAGATAAGTGATGGTGGTAAATTAAGTCTTCTCATGTCACTAGGATGCCATTTAATGTATTGGAATAAAAAATGATAAATGAATAACTTAACTTCCTTCTTCTAATGCCTATTTAAAATAATAATCTGTGTTGTGTTTCAAAATTTTTTTCATTGGTAACTATGTTTAAAGAGTCATTATCCAGGAGTCAGGGAACTGACTCAAATTGATAAATGGTCAAAAGATAGGAACCAGTAGTTTTTAGAAGAAGAAATCCAAGCTTGACAGCCATAAGAAAAATGACAAAAATGAGCATGATAAAAGCTAGAAGGGCTGTGAGAAAACAACCATATATTTCAAAAATATTTATTTATGTTAACATATTGTTTCTTTTGAGTTACATATTATCTTACTCCAACTAACCCCTCTCAGTCTCATTGAGAAGGCAAGCGATGTGATATCAATTGTACATGCAAAATCATGCAGAATATATTTCCAAACTTGCCATTTTTCCCAAAAGATTAAAGCAAGGAAATAAAAAAGTTAAAGGAGGATGCTTTACCATGCATTTAATCAGTTCTCTGGAGTTAGCTAGCATTTTTTATTATGGGTACTTTAAAAGTGCCTTGGATTGTTGCATTGATTAGAGTAGCTAAGTCATTCAGGGTTGATCATTGTTATTGCTGTCAATGTGTAGACAGTTCTGATTCTGCTCACTTCACTCTGTTTCATATAAGTCTTTCCAGGTATTTCTTCAACTATTCTTGTTATTTTTTTTATGAAACAATACTATTCTGTCATAATCATATGCCACAACTAGTAGAGTTATTTGACAATTAATGGGCATCCCCTCTCAAAAGAGATGCTCTAAATATTACTGTACATATAGATCCTTTCCCTTTCCCTTTTATTTCTTTGGGATAGAGACCTAATTAGTGGTATTGCTGGGTCGGGATATGCATGGTTTTATAGCCTTTAGGGTATAGTTCCCAATTGTTTTCTGGGATGTTGGAGCAGTTCACAACTCCTCCAACACTGCATTAGTGTATTTATTTTTCCACATCACCTCCACCATTTGTCCTTTCTTTTTCTGTCATGTCAGTCAATCCAATATGTTTGAGGTGGTAACTCAAAAGTTGGAAAACAAGTATGTTAATACATTGTTGATGAAGGTGAAATCTGGTCAAGTTATTCTGGAAACCAATTTTGAACTGTACTTCAAATTTAATCAAACTGTGAATACCCTGTGATCCAGTGGTAATATTATTAGGTTTATTTCCCAAACAGAGATAAAAGAAAAAAAAAGAAACCAATCCACAAATATATTTATAGTAACTCTTTTAGTAGTGACAAAGAAGTAGAAACTGAGGAGGTGGGAAATGGAGTGGGGAATGGTTGAAGAAGATATGATATATGAATATGATGTAATGTTATTGTTCTCTAAGAAATAATGAAGGGTATGGTTTCAGAGAAACCTGGGAGGACTTCCATGAATTTATATAGAGTGGTATGAGCTGATCCAGGAGAACAATCTGTACAATGTTATAAGGTTAAAAAAAATAATATTTCAGGCTTAAGAACTCCACCTAATCAATCAAATGACCAATTACTATTTCAGAGGACTCATGATGACACATGCTACCCACCTTCTGACAGAGAGGTCATAGGTTCAAAGTACAGAATGAGATATGTGTATTTTTTAAACATATGGCCCATGTGGAAATTTGTTCAACTTGACTATATTTACTTATAAGAAAAATTTTCTTGTTCTTTCTTTCTCACTGGTAGTAGGGGAGAGACAGATTTTCATTGGTTGAAAACAAATAAAATTTAATTTTAAAATTAAGAAAATTTGTGAGGCAGGTCAATGTTCAGTTAATTTTTTTTCATTAAACAAACATCTATTTTTTCCTCTCACCTCTCATTGAAAAAAAATAAAAAATATTCTTATGAAAATATGCCTAATCAAATAAAACAAAATTATGCATTAACCATGTTAAAATATGTATTACATATTTACAAATACATCTCTTCTGCCATGCTGATGCTTAAAATCTTTTTAGATTTCCACAATTTGTATTTGGCCGGCATTGTTTCTGAGAAGTAAGAGTCATCTTTATGTTATGATGTGTATTACAGCAGAACGTTAATGGATGCAACATTGTAGGAATGACAAACAACAGACAGAGCATATGGTATCTGGTACCATCAAAATACAATAGAACTAAATAAAATAAGAGCAAGACCAATAGAACTATGGGAATGGAGTAAATATTTTTTGATAAAAATGGATATGAGTAAAAGAGAAATTTAAAAAACATTCTTTGTTATAAGGTATGACTATCTAAAGGGAAAAAGAAGGGACATAGAATAAAATGTAGATGATATAAAAGCAAAAAAAAATCAATAGATATATTTTAAAAGGGTCAAAGAAGAAAAGAGTGGCAAAGAGGAACAGATTGGATGATGGGGGAAGTACTTTCAACAATGAAATATCAGATAAAAAAGTCAGCCTTTATTTTAATGAATATTATAAAAGGTCACTGAGATGGCTGGATAAGTGGGACTAGAAAACTGTATTCACCTATTTTTATTTTAATAATCATAATATCTTTACCATCACGCTCATACCCAACCGCTGCCAAAGTGGAATCTTAGTGATCCTTTGGTATAAGAGAAATATTTCTAATTTTGACATTGACATTTGGCCTGGTTTTCAAATACTTGACCTGCTATTATTAATGCTATTATTATCTCAGAGAAAGATAACAACAAATGGACTATATAATAGAAGGATAGAGAAAAATAGATTATGATGAAGAAAACATTTCTGGGATGTCATGAAGTATTGTACAATAGTACATTAGACAAATTCTAGGCCTTGTTTTACTCATGTATAAATGCTTGCTGACTGACCAAGGGTGCATAGAACCCTCTGCTTCACAATAGGTAGCTTTTAAAGTTATATTATCCTATATGGAAGCTAGCATATATTTTTATGGAAGGTAAATATCTTTGTGTCTTAAATGCATACCAGTAAAAAGGATGATGAAAAGGTTTTAAGGGTGATCCAATATTCTTGATGAGGACTGGGTTATTTTTCTGAGTTATTTTTTCTGTTTCTGACTCTTTTCTTATTTGAAAAAAAGAAAAGCCAATTTTTAAATCTAAACTATTGTTTTAACAAAGAAGAAAATAGTATTATAATATAGCTCAACTGGATTAGGACTCCTACAATGTCACAATATTTGAAAATCTCATTTGGGCAATGAGCACTATAAAGTGGTACAGAGAAGGAAAAAAAATGTGATAATGTACTGAATACCTTAACTTTACTTGTAAATACAACACTCCCTTTTAATGTTTGTTGATTTCACAAATATGGTATTGGGAAATTTACAAATATACTACATTATCCTGTGTCATAGAGGAGAGCCCAGGAAAAGATATCTAATTAAAGATGTATTTGGCAGAGAAAGGATGTTTTGCAGACATCATGTAATTGTGTAATACATAGAAAGTTCATAGAATCACAAAATTTTTAATATGCAAATGACTAAAGAGATGGAAGCCAACTGGAGGCAGAGCCGAGATGGTAGAGTAAATGCACGGACTTGCTAAGCTCTCCCCCAAAAATGTTCAAATACCTTTAAAAAATGACTGTGCATGAACTCTAGAGTGGCAGAATCTACAAAAAGACAGTGAAAGAAACTTCCAGCTTGACAACCTGTAGGGGAAATAGGAAAGGTCTGCTGTACCAGGTGAGAGAAAAGGGCAGTCTAATTCAAGCCATGCCAGCACCAAAGCCAAAGCAGGCCTGAGGGTGACTAAATCACTGGTAGCTCTGGTAGATTCTACACTTCTCAGTCCAAAGACACCAAAGACAACTTAGAAGGTCCGTAGGAGGTGTCTGTTGCCCCTGGTGAGAGAGGAATGCAGTCCAGCATAGTACTGCACCAGTACAGACCTAGTCCCAGCAAACCAGGAGTAGAACTTGAAAGTGACTGAATCAGCAGCAGCTGTCCTAGACCTATCAGCCCATAGATGAAATGTTTGGAAGTCACCTTTCATAGCTTCTGGGAGCTATGATGGCCCTCTCTTACTGACTTTGAAAAACCCAGAAAATACTGTCCCAGCAAAAATCATAGAACAGTGGAGCCAACAGAAATATAGGGTGCAGCAGTCTTTTAGCTTCTGAGGCTAGGAGGATTTATGGGAAAGGTCCCTTTCACTGGGGCTGAAGGGAACCAGAACAAGACAAGAAGTTTCCTGGTAAGCTCCACCTCAGCAAAGTAGCAGAAGATCCTGATCCCCAGAGTGGTAGAGCAGGCAAGTGCCAACACCAGGACCACTGTGTGCCTTGGCATAGCCATGGAAACTGGCAGATGTCAGTGGAGAAAACCACCTGGAGCACTGGTAGACAAATATCCATCAGCAGTTGAACCTACCTGAGCTCCAGCACAGCCCAAGGTAAGGAGGTGACCTCTAGAAGCCAGAACATCCCCACCCTAGGAGCTTCAGTATAACCCTAGGGAAACAGAAAAACCTCATCTGGCCTCAGCATACAACACGCATCACCACCAGCTTCCAGCTCAGCACCAGGTAACTTGCCAGACCCCTATAGCCTCCAGCTACAAGTCCCTATGGCCCCAGCACACAAAGTGAGTAATCAGACCCCTAACCCCCAGCACAAGAAGCCTAGAACAGTGGCTCCTGGGCCCCAGCAGCAGAGATCAACTTTAAAAGTCAGAAAAAAAGGCCAAAACCATGAGTAAAAATCAACAAAGAAAAACAATGACCATAGAGAAGTATCTTGGTGATGGAGAAGATCAAAACACAAATTCAGGAGAGAATAGTATTGTCAATATACCCACATCTGAAACCACAAAGAGGAAGATGAACTAGTCTCAAGCGCAAAAAGCCTTCTTGGAGGAGCTCAAGAAAAATTTTAAAAGTCAAATAAGATAAGTAGAAGAAAAATGGAATAATTCCTTTAAAAATGAAATTGACAAAATGGAAAAAAAAGTAATACAATAAAGAAAACAATCCCTTAAAAAGTAGGATTGGCCAAATGGAAAAGGAGGTTCAAAAGCTAACTGAAGAAAACAATTCATTAAAAATTAGAATTGGGGAGGTGGAAGCTAATGACTCTATGAGACCTCAAGAATCAGTCAAACAAAATGAAAATAAGGAGAACATAGAAGGAAATATAAAATACATCACGAGAAAAACAACTGACCTGGAAAATACATCCAGAAGAAACAATTTAAGAATTATTGGTCCACCTGAAAGTCATGATCAACAAAAAGAGCCTAGGCAGCATCTCTCAAGAAATCATTAAGGGGGTGTGGAGCCAAGATTGCAGAGTAGAAAGATGCATATAGTCTAGTGCATCCCCCTCAGCCCACAAAATACCTGTAAAAAATGATTCTCAACAAAGTCTGGAGCAGCAGAAGCCACAGAAGGACAGAATGAAAGAGGTTCCAGGCAAAGGTAACCTGGAAGGCCAACAGAAAAGGTCTTTCTCACAGGACACTGAACAGAAGAGCCCAGCCCTGGCAACACAGCACTGGGAGGAACATTACCTGAACAGACCTCTGGGGCAGAGTTCCCAGAAGAGAGGGTCCCAGATCCCTCAACCCACAAGCAACAAAGAAAACTCCAAAGGTCAACTGGGCAAGAGAGGAATAGAGTTCCTCCAGCAATAGCCCCAGGTGACAGTAGCAGCAGCAGCAGACTACAGGCAGCTAGAATGGCCAGGAAGCAACCTGGGTCCATTGTCCAGGCAGCTCAGCTTAAAGCCTCTGGTGGTAGGGAGCAGCTGATGCAAACCTCAGCCCTGAGTGACAGCCCTGACCCCACCCAAAGCCCAAGGGATCTGAATAACTGAGTCTAATCTCTTGACAAAGGATTCCGAAGTCAGGTAACTGACTGGGAAAATGCCCCCAAAAGGGAAAAAAGAGTAAGACCATAGAAGGTTACTTTCTTGGTGAACAGGTATCTCTTCCCATCCTTTCAGATGAGGAAGAACAAGGCTTACTGTCACAGGAAGTTAAGACCCCTGCCTCCAGGGCCTCCAAAGTGAACTTAAATTGTTCTGAAGCAATAGAACAGCTTGAAAAGCAAGTTAGCAGCCAGCTAAAGGAGAAACAAAAAAAAATGCTGAGGAAAATAACACCTTTAAAAAGAGGTTAACTCAATTGTAAAAAGAGATCCAAAAAGCCAATGAGGAGAAGGAGGCATTAAAAAGCAGAATTAGCCAAATGAAGGAGAAGGTTCAAAAGCTCTCTGAACAAAACAGTTCTCTCAAAGAGAGAACTGAGTTCAGGTCAATGAATGACTATGTCAAACAATTAGAAAACAAAACCAAAAGTTTGAAAAAAATAGAAGATAATGTGAAACATCTCACTGGAAAAACTGACCTGGAAAATAGATCCAGGAGAGACAATTTAAAAATTATGGGACTACTTGAAAGCCATGAGCAAAAAAAGAGCCTAGACATTATCTTCCATGAAATTATTAAGGAAAACAGTCCTGATATTCTAGAACTAGAGGGAAAAATAAATATTGAAAGAATCCACTGGTCACCTCCTGAAAGTGACCTGAAGAAAGAAACTCTTAGGAATATTGTGGCCAAATTTCAGAGTTCCCAGGTCAAGGAGAAAATACTGCAAGCATTTAGAAAGAAACAATTCAAGTATTGTGGAAATACAATCAGGATAACACAGGATCTGGCAGCTTCAACATTAAGGGATCAAAGGGTTTGGAATAGGATATTCCAGAAGTCAAAGGAACTGGGATTAAAACCAAGAATCATGAGCAAAACTGAGTATAATACTTCAAGGGAATAAATTATCATTCAATGATATAGAGGACTTTCAAGTATTCATCATGAAAAGACCAGAACTGAAGAGAAAATCTGACTTTCAAACACAAGAATCAAGAGAAGCATGAAAAGGTAAACAGGAGAGAGAAATCATAAAATACTTTCTAAAGCTGAACTATTTATATTCCTACATGGAAAGATAATATTTGTAACTCTTGAGACTTTTCTCAGTATTTGGGTGGGTGGAGGCATTGTACACAAGCACACACACACACAGACACATAAACAGAGAGTACAAGTTGAGTTGAATCAGAAGAGATGATCCACAAAAAAAAGATAAAATAAAAATTAAGGGGTGAGGGAGGAAAATACTGGGAGGAGAAATGGAGAAATGGAATGGGGCAGGGTATAACTCATAAAAGAGATAAGAAAAATCTTGTTCAAAGTAGGAGAAAAGGGAGAAGGGAAGAGGGAAAAAGTGAAGCTTACTTTCTTCACATATGGATTAAGGAGGGAATAACATGCTCACTAAATTTGGTATGGAAATCTATCTTACACTAAAGGAAAGTAGGGCAGGAGGCAACAAGTTGGGTGAAAGGAATGATAGAAAGAAGGGCAAATGGGAGAAGGGAGTAACTAGAAATAAACACTTTTGGGAAGGGACAAGGTTAAAGGAGGGAATAAAAAAATAAGGGGGGATAGAGTAGGATAGAGGGCAATATAGTTAGTATTACACAACATGATTATTATGGAAGTCTTTTGCAAAATGACACATATTTAGTTTGTATTAAATTGTTTGTCTTCTCAGTGAGGATGGGTGGGGAGAGAAATTGGAATTCAAATTATTAGAAACAAATACTGAGAATTATTTTTGCATATAACTTGGAAATAAGAAACACAGCTAATGGGGTATAGACATTTATCTAGCCCTACAAGAAAAGAGAGAAGATGGGGATAAGGGAAGGGTGAGGTGTGATAGAAGGAAGGGTACATTGAAGAAAGGGGTAATCAGAATGCAAGGTATTAGGGGGTTGTGGGGAGAGATGGGAAGAAAAATTGAACATGTTACAAAGTAATGTAAAAGCAATTAGTATTAAAACAATTGACTGAATTAATTACTGAGACTAAATCAGAGATATCTTTAGTTTGGGGGAAGGGATTTTAGTCTGTTTCCTAGAGGCAAGCAACCTTGGGTAAAATCTGACATTGATGGAAAAGTTAAGGTTTTAATGGTAAATTTGATCTTATGATTGTTATTTAATCAGGAATTAGAACATGTATAGAAAGGCATGTAAGTCACTTAAGACTTGCCTCAAAAGATGTTTCTTAGCCAAAGTGAAATTATAATCATATTTGAAACCTGGTTATTGGAACCTGTTATTTTAAGATTCTATGGGACTATTACCTAACTGTTCTGAGTCTAATTCCAGGTATGGATAGCAAGAATGGTGGTCTGAGCCTCCAACCCATAATTCCAGTAAGCCTGTGAGATGCTATTATGAACTGGAAGAGTTGATCTCATGGGAAAGGTGGGAGAATGCCTGTTCAGTCTTGGCTGAGGTAGGATTCTCCTGACTCAGTTTCCCCATTGACACTTTGAAGACTTTAAGCCTGACTGAATGCAAGTTGACAGTGTATTCCTGCCTGGAATTGACATGAAGTTGGGGAGATATTGTTTCAATGTCCCTACTCTTAGTGGCAATTTCCTATAGTCAAAAAGGTCAGTAACTTAATTTCAGATCTATTAAATTAGAGATTGTTGGTAGGGGAACATCTGAGGTTAAGTCTAAAATTTAACTATTAGGCTTAGGACTTTAGACCAACAATGATAATTAGGGTCCTTTAATACTTAGTAACAGTGTGGAGACAATTAGGTCAAGGGCATGTGAAGTTAACATACATAGTTACTACTTATGTCTCAGTTGGTTAATGTTAAAAAAAAAAACAACTCATTTGTGGTCTATATTGTAAATGTTTTAAAAGAAGTGTCACCTGACCAAAAGTTGAAATTGTTTTATGTGATATGAAGTGTGTTAAAAATTAAAAATAAAAGAAAATATATGAAAAAGAAATCATCAAGAAAAACTTCCCTGAGGTCCTAGAACCAGAGAGTAAAACAGACATCAAAAGAATCCAATGATCATCTCCTGAAAGAGATCCCAAATTGAAAATGCCAAAGAAAATTGCAGCCAAATTCCAGAATTTTCAGGTCAAGGAGAAAATACTACAAGCAGCTAGGAAGAAATAATTCAAATATCATGGAACCACAGTCAGGATTATGCAGGACCTTGTAGCTTCTACATTAAAAGATCATAGGACTTGGAATATAATATTCTGTAAGGCAAAGGGGCTTGGATTACAACCAAAGATCAGCTACCCAGCAAAATTGAGCATAATATTTCAGATGATGAGATGGAACTTCAATGAAATAGGGAATTTCCAGACAATCACTATGGAAAGGCAAGAACTCAGCAGGAAATTTGATCTTCAAATACAGGACTCAGAGTAAACAGGAAAGGAAAAATTATTCAATAAGGGTAAATATTCACCTCCCTACACGGGAATAGGATATTTATAACTCTTGAGAATTATATATTTGTTACGATATTTAGAAGAGATATACATAGAGAGTATGGATATTAGTTGATTTTGATGTGATGATAAAAACCTAATTAAGTTGTGAAAAAGACTGTAATGGGAGAATAGGAAAGGAAGAAGCAGATGGGTAAATTAAATCATATGAAGAGGCACAAAGACACATTACAGTAGAGGGAAAGAAGGGAGGGACATGAGCATTGCTTGAACCTTACTCATTTTTATTAATTAATTTAATTTCAGTGTTCTACAATCACTACCATATAACTTAGATTATTATTTTTCCCTCTCTCCCCCCTCCCTCCCTGAGATAGCATACAATTTTGTATAGGTTGAATCTTACTCTTATTAGATTTGACTCAAGGAGGGAATGACATACTCAGATATAGAAACCTAACTTGCTCTATAGGCAGTAGGAAAGGAAAGGGGAAAGAAAAGCGAAGGAGTGGATAGAAGAGAGGGAAAAAGTAGTAAGGGAAAGAAAACTGAGGGGGATGATAAAAGCAATGGCAGACTGATGGAGGCAGTGGTCAAAAGCAAAACTCTAGTGAGAAGGGAAAGAGAGAAAAGAGAAAGAAAAGCATAAACAGAAGAGACATAGGATGGAGAGAAAGACAGCAATCATGACTGCAAATGTGAATGGGATGAACTCTCTCATAAAACAGAAGTGGATGGCAGGATGGATTAAATATTATAATTGTATATTATGTTGTTTACAAGAAACACATTTCAAATAGAGGGATACCCATAAGGTAAAGGTAAAAGACTGGAATAGAATATATTATGCTTAAGTTAAAAAAAAAGTAGGGCTAGCAATCAGATCTCAGACAAATCAAAAGCAAAACCAGATCTAATTAAAAGAGATAAAGAGAGAAAATATATCTTGCTAAAAGGCACCATAGATAATGAAGTAATATCATTACTAAACATATACGCACTAAGTGGTAGAGAATCCAAATTCTCAGAGGTGACATGAAAAGAGTTACAGGAAGAAATAGACAGCAAAAGTATGCTGGTGGGGGACCTCAAACTCTCCCTTTCCAAACCAGATAAATTGAACCACAAAATACACAACAAAGAAATTAAGGAGGTCAATAGAATTTTAGAAAAGTTAAATACAATATACTTCTGAGGAAAATTTTAATGGGATAGAAAGAAATATGCCTTTTTCTCAGCCGCATATGGCACTTAAACAAAAATTTGACCATGTAATAGGGCATAAAAACCTCACAATCCAATGCAGAAAGGCAGAAATATTAAATGCACCCTTTTCATATCATGATGCAATAAAAATTACATGCAATGAAGGGCCATGGAAAGAGAGACAAAAGTTAATTGGAAACTAAATAATCTAATCCTAAAGAATGAGTGGGTCAAACAGTAAATTATAGAAACAAGCAATTAATTTCATCCAAAAAATGACAATAATGAGATAAAATACAAAAACTTATGGAATGCAGTTAAAGTGGTCCTTAGGGGAAGTTTTATATCTCTAAATGCTTACATGAATAAAATAGAGGAAGAGGAGATCAATGAATTGGGCATGCAACTACAAAAGCTAGAAAAAAGATTAAAAATTCCAATTAAATATTCAATTAGAAATACTAAGAACCAAAGGAGAGATTAATAAAATTGAAATTAAGAAAACTATGGCACTAATAAATCAAATGAAGAGCTGGATTTATGGAAAAAATAATAAAATAAAAAACCTTTGGTTTATTTCATTTAAAAAAAAAGAAAATCAAATTACCAGTATCAAAAATGAAAAGGTTGACTTCCCCACCAATGAAGGAGAAATTAAAAAAATAATTAATAGCTCTTTTGTCCAACTGTATGCCAATAAATTTGACAACATTAGTGAAATGGATGAATATTTTTAAAAATATAAATTGCCTAGGTTAACGGAAGAGGGAAGAAAATACTTAAATAGCACCATTTCAGAAAAGAAATTGAACAAGCCATAAATAACTGCCTAGGAAAAAATTCCCAGGACCAGATGGATCTATAAATGAATTCTACCAAATATTTAAAGAACAATTAATTTCAATACTATATAGACTATTTGGGAAAATAGGTGAAGGAGTCCTCCCAAATTCTCTTTATGACATGGTACTGATACTTAAACAGGGGAGAGCCAAAAGAGAAAGAAAATTATAGACCAATTTCTCTAATGAATATAGACACAAAAATTTTATGTCAATTTTCACCACGGTTATTCAATATGGTACTAGAATTGTTAACTTTAGCAATAAGAGAAGAAAAAGAAATTAAAGCAATTAGAATAGGCAAAGAAGAAGCAAAGCTATCGCTCTTTGCAGCTGATATGATGGTATGCTTAAAGAATCTAGAGAATCAAGTAAAAAAACTGCCTGAAATAATAAACAACTTCAGCAAAGTTGTAGGATTAAAATAAACCCATATAAATCATCAAAATTTCTATATATTACTAACAAAGTTCAGTAGCAAGAGATAGAAAGAGAAATTGCATTTACAGCTATTGTAGACATTATAAAAAATTATTTGAGTGTCTACCTGCCAAAACAAACCCAGGAACTATATGAACACCATTACAAAACACTTTTCACACAAATAAAGTGAAATCTAAATGATTGGGGAAAAAAATCAACTGTTTGTGAGTAGACCAAGCTAATACAACTAAAATGATAACTTTACCTAAATTAATTTGCTTATTCAGATTCATATTAATCAAACTACCAAAAATCATTTTATAATGTAGAAAAATAATAACAAAATACACATGAATGAACCAAAGTTGCAGAATATCAAGGGAACTGATGAAAAGAAATGCTAGGGTGAAGGCCTAGCCCAGATCTTAAATTGTTTTATAAAGAAGCAATCATCAAAATCACTTGGTACTGGCTAAGAAATAGAGTGGTGTATCAGTGGAATATGTTAGGTCCACAAGACATAGTCGTTAATGATTACAGTAATCTACTGTTTGATAAACCAAAAGACTTCAGCTTCTGGGCTAAGAACTCATCATATGACAAAAACTGCTGGGAAAACTGGAAAATAGTATGGCAGAAACTAGACATAGACCAACATCTAATATACCAAAATAAAGACAAAATAGGTATACAATTTAGATATAAAAGTTGATAATGTTAGCAAACTGGGAGATGAAGGAATAGTGTACCTTCATCAGATTTATGGAGAATGGAAGAATTTCTGACCAAACAAGAGACAGAGAACATTATGAAATGCAAAATGGATAATTTTGATTACATTAAATTGAAGAGTTTTTTTTAAATAAACAAAGCCAATGCAACCAAGATTAGGAGGGACGCTGAAAACAGAAAGAATGCTTACAATTTATATAAACAATGTAATTTAATTTATGTAAACAATGTAAACAATACAATGTTTACAATGTTACCATATTCTCTGAAGGCCTCATTTCTCAGCTATACATCTGAGTCAAATTTATTTGAATACAAATCACTCCTCAACTAATAAATTTTAAAAGGATATGAAAGGGTAGTTTTCAGAGGAAGAAATTAAAGCTATCTATAGTCATATGAAAAATGCTCTAAATCACTATTGATTAGAGAAATGCAAATCAAAACAACTCTGAGGTACCAAATCAAACCTACCAGATCGGTTAACATGACAAAACAGTAAAATGATAAATGCTGGAGAAGTTGTGGGAAAATTGGGACACTAATGCATATTTGGTGGAGTTGTGAACTAATCAACCAATCTGGAGAAAAAATTGGAGCAATGCACCAAGAGGTTTAAAATTATATACCTTTTGACCCAGCAATAGCATTTCTAGGTCTGTATCCCAAAGAGATCATAAAAATCGGGAAAGGAAGCACATGTACAAAAATATTTGTAACAGTTCTTTTTGTGCTGGCCAACATTTAGAAATTGAGGAGATGCGCATCAGTTGGGGAATGGCTGAATAAATTATTGTATATGAATGTAAAGGAATGTAAAGGAATATTATTGTGCTATAAGAAATGATGACTTCAAAAGTACCTGGAAAGACTTATATGAACTGATGCTGAGTGAATTGACCAGAACCAAAAAAATGTCATACACAGTAACAGCCACATTGTGAGATCATTAACTTTGACAGAGATCTCTTTTTAGAAATACAAGGATCTAACATAACTCCCAAAGACTCAAGATGGAAATTGCTGTCCACATCCAGAAAAAAAAACCTGAAGAGTCTGAATGCATATCAAAGCATATCATTTGTGGGCATGCTTTCTCTCTCTCTCTCTCTCTCTCTCTCTCCTCTCTCTCTCTCTCTCTCTCTCTCTCTCTCTCTCTCTCTCTCCTCACTCCCCCACTCCACCCCCCCTCTAGTTTCTATCTCATGGTTTCTCCCATTGGTTCTAATTCTTCTTTACATATTAAATGCCATCTCGAGGTGGTGAGAGAGGAGAGATAGGGAGAAAATTTGGAACTCAAAATCTTATGGAAATGAATGTTGAAAACTAAAAGTAAATTTAAAAAAGAGATGAAGGCCAAGACTTTAATTATACAGATGGGCAGGCTGAACTCTGAATAATGGAAAACAGTTGTCCAAGACTTCATACCTACAAAGTTGGAAAGACTTGAAAGACTCAAAACCAGGGTTTCTAATTCCAAGACCAGGGCTCATTTCTTCTCTACTAAAGTTCTATCCCATAATGCTTCATCACAATCCAGGGGTGATCCAAATTTCTCCAGTATTACAAGACAGTGCATTTGTAAAGTTTTCGAGGGTGGTCTCCGTAATGGAACACCTGTCTGATGCCCATGGGCCATCCTAGAAAAGTTTTAAAAGCTCCTTACTGGAGAACTGGTCATCAGGTAATGATGAATTTATTTCTTTTGTGGTTCTAGCAGTTCATAAAAACTAGGTCATAGAGGATTTGGACATTGAACGGGGGGTGGGGCACATCTTTAACAATGACATTGTCATTGCTTGAAGCAGTGAGATCGGAAGGAAGCTATTAGAGCCATAGAATATAAAACACTATGAATTAAACTAAACAGCATTTAAATGTATGACATACATGATTTCAGGGGATCATAGACTTAGAATTCTTGAACTGTAAGAAACCTTTCAGGTCATCTAATCCAGTTCCATTATATTTAATGATGAGGACACTGAGACATGGTGAGTCTAAGTGTCTTGCCCATGTTTAAAAAAATAACTAGTAAGAGAGCTAGAGTTCTAATTAAGGTCCTGAAACTGCCAGTTGATGACAGTTTCTATCTTCCTATGCTTCACCCTGGCATATATAGTTTATTAAAATAATTCTTAATTCATCCTTTTGAGAGATTTAATTTTTGTAATGATTGTTGAGTACATCTTTATAATTCAAAGATTCACACTCCTTTGTAAAGTATATTTTTTCCTTTTCATAGATTATCAATCTTACAGCAAATTTTCTTCCCTTTTTATATATAGACATTTAAAAAACATTTTCCACAAAAGTATTTCTATAGTACCTTACAGAGAGCCATGAATAAGATTTCCAAGATGACTTTACATGGAATACTGACAAATGCCTTTTGGAATAAGAATTGAAAGGATAGTGTTGAAAAGGGTTTGTCATGGTGTCATTGTACAAAGTAATGTTTACTGGTACACTTTTTCTTCTGAAGTAGGTTTGGTTGGTTGGTGGGACATATTGGTATTTATAATTCCAAATTCTTTCTTGGTTTTAGGTTACAGTAAATATTGTAGTGACTATTCACTTAATGTCTATATCTCTGGGTTTTTCATAATATGCTATCATGATTCTTGAGCATCAGATTCAGAAACTGAAGGAAATTTAGAGATTATCTCATGTAAACTTTTTCTATAAAATTCATTTCCTCTATATGATATCTGATGATTAGTCAACTAGGCACAGCTTGAAGTCCTCCAGAGAAGGAGAAACTTCCAATTTCCTGAACTAATTCTCCTGTTGGATAGTTTTATTTGGTATGTGTGTGTCTGTGCATGTGTGTGTGTGTGCACATGTTCATGCTTCCTTTTTACTGAGCATAAAGGGCCCTTTTTACAATGTCAACTCATTTTCCTAGTTCTCCTTTCTGAGGTCCAACAGAATCAGTTTAATCCCTCTTTCAGGTAACAGCTAATGCCAGATTCTTACTGTTCCCAATGGAATTCCCATTTTGTCAACAAAGATAGAAAACCTATGTTAGATAGTTTCATGGCACTGCAAGAGAAAAAGTGACTTGCCAAAGGTCAAAGAGTCAGTATGTGTTGGAGGAAGACTCCTCTAAAGCCATATCTTTACTCACTACCCCCACATTGCCCCATGACACCTTGGAAATCTCTCTTTCATAATAAATTTTTCTCTCTCTGTATAATATGATTCATTTGTTATTATTTTTCTCTGAGATAATAATATTAATAGCAATAGTAACAGCAGTAGTAATAGTAACAGTAATAACAATAATAAATAACCATAAGTAGCTAACATTTATATAGTGGTTACTATATGCCAGGCATTGTGCCAAATTTGTTGCAATTATTATCTCATCCTTACAACAACCCCATAAGACAGATCCTAATATAATTTTCATTTAAAAAATGAAGAAACTGAGGCAAATGGAGGTTAAGTGATGCCCAAGGTTAGCACAGTTAGTAAGTGTCTGAAGACATATCTGAACTCAAGTCTTCCTGAGTCCAGATCTAACACTCTAATCAGCTGTGCTACCTACCTTAAAGATCAGGAGGTCTTAAGTAGAGATGAAAGAACTTCTTTCAATGAAAAATATATATTGATCACTTTACTTCAACGTAATTAATTGGTCTCCTTTGTAATTCTATGTATTTTCTTGTATGTCTTTAAAGGCATTTTTTTTCCTGAGAATGGACCTGTAGGTTTCATCAAACCCTCAAATTTCAAGATAATATAACAAGAACAACAAAATAAACCCCTTCTAAACTCTAACAATTATTTAGTACTTTCACAGATTTGTTACTTCATCACTACCACTGCCTATATTACAAGAAAAGGATAATTAATGCTCAATGACAAGGTTTGTTTATTCTGGTGATTTTGCTAGTCTTGTCCTTGAACACTCCAATGCTGGCTTCATAATTAATTTTTCCAGCTAGAAATAAGCTGTGCCTTTACAGAGAACCCTACAGAAACAGAGTAAAAGTATGTCATGCTGAGGCATTGGTACTGAACTCCAGTGGATAACTTTTTTAAAAGTCATAGAATAATAGGATTTAAAAAAAAAAACTACCACAGAACACCCATTTCTTTTGCTTTTCTACCTACAACTAAAATTACTCATGAAAGTGAGTCATATTATTTAATAATAATTTGAATTATCAGAATTTTTTAGCATATTAAAAGGCTTTTTTCATCATTGATTCTTTTGGACAAGTTAAAGGACATAAGATCAAGAGTCAAATGAGACTAACAGAAGAAAAAATAGAATACTTTAAAAATCTTATCTTAGAAAAAGAAATTCAACTAACTATCAATGAGTTCCCAAATCAAACCTCCCCAGGGCCAGAGCTAGAAAAAAAGAATGACAGAATTCATCTGGAAGAACAAAAGTCCAGAATGTCAATGAAATCAATGAAAAAAAGTCTAAAACAAGGCAGTCTTGCTGGTAGTAGGTTTCCCACTCCATTACAAAGTAGTAATCTTCAAAATAATCTGGTAATGGCTAAAAAATAAAGAGGAGGATCAGTGGAATAGATTCGGTACATAACATACAGTAGTAAATGAACATAGCAACCTAATGTTTGAGAAACTCAAAGATCCCAGTTTTGGGGGTAAAGGATCACCATTTTACAAAAGTTGCTGGGACAACTAAAAAGCAGTTTGGTAGAAACTAGGCATAGACCAACATATCACATCATGTACTAAAATAAATTATTTAAGAAAAGAAGGAGATATTACAAATAAATTAGGGAAACATGGAAAAATGTGCCTATGAGATCTATGGAAAAGGGATGAGTGTATGACCAAAGAAGAGGTAGAGATGTCTATAGGGAGTAAAATCAGTAGTGATGATTATATAAAATTTAAAAAGCTTTTACACAAACAAAACCAATGTAGTCAAAATTACAAGGAAACAGGAAACTGGAGGGAAATATTTGTAGAAAGTTTCTCTGAAAAAAGACTCATTTCCTATGTGTGTGTTTATGTGTGTGTGTGTGTGTGTGTGTGTGTGTGTACATGCAGATGTGTGGGGGGATAGGGCACTGAGCCATGTTTATAAAAATAAGAGTCACTTCTCGGTTGATAAATCGTTAAAGTATATGAACAGGCAGTTTTCAGAAGAAGAAATTAAAGCTCTCAATAGTCATATAAAAAAAATTGTTCTAATTATTGCTTCTTAGATTTCAGGTTGTAACCAGGGTCCTGAAAAATTTAGTAACAGTAAAAAATTTCTGAACATGCAGCGACCCAAAATCATCTAACGTGTAATGAATCCTAGGTGTTTCTGGCAGTCCTTGCTCATATTGCAGCATACAACATCACTACAGCTATGGTTCTGAACACATAATATTTGCACTTTGCACTGCACATGCTATCATGCCACATATAGCAATGAATGCTGCCAAAATGGGAAAAGGGGTCACAAGTGAAAAAAAAAAGTTTAAGAAACCCTGCTCACTACTGATTAGAGAAATGCAAATTAAAACAATTCGATATACCTCCTCATGCCTATCAGATTGTCTGATACAACAAATGTTGGTTATAGAAAAATTGGAACACCAATATACTGCTGGTAGAGTTGTAAGCCAGTCTAACCATTCTGAAGAACAATTTTAAACTGAGCTGTGCATATTGTGTGACCCAACAATATCATGTATCCCAAAGAGATCAAATAAAAGGGAAAAGGATCTATTTGTAAAAAAAAATATTTATAGCAACTTTTGCGGTGGCAAAGAGTTAAAAACTGAGGGCATGTCCATCAACTGGGGAATGGCTAAATAAGTTCTGGTATAAGACTATGATGGGAAACACTTCTTGTATAAGAAATGATGAGCAAGAGGTTTCAGAAAAAAATTGACAAGACATATTTGTTGAAACAAAGTGAAGCGAACAGAATTACAAGAGCATTGTAGATACTAACAGTAATATTGTAAGAATGATCACTTATGAATGACTTAGTTACTCTGAACAAGACAATGATCCAAAATAATTCAAAGAAAGTATGATGAAAAATTCTATTTACCTTCAGAGAAAGAACTGATGACCTCTAAGCAGCTGAACCATACTTTTTTCTTTATCTTTATCATTTTATTTTGTTTGTGCTTTCTTTTACATCATGGTTAATATAGAAATGTTTTGCATGACCTCACATATATAGCTGAAATAAAATTGCTTGCCATATTAAGGAGGAGGAGGAGAGAATGGGAGGAAGAAAGATAATTTGGAACTCAAAATTAAAAAAAAAGATTAAGAATTTTTTTATGTAAATTTGGGAAATATTTATTTTTTAAACATTTTCATTTAAAGTTTTGAGTTCCAAATTCTATCTCTTTTTCCCTTCCTCTCCTCCCCTCCATGAGATGGGTAAGCAGTCAGATACAGTTATACATGTACAATTAAGTGAAACACTTCCATATTAATCATTTTGTACAAGAAGACTTCAGTACAAGAAGTAAAAAAATGAAAGAAAAGAAGGAAAGTGAAAAACAGCATGCTTCAATCTGTATTCAAACTATGCAAATATCAGTTGCTTCTCTGGAAGTGGATAGTATGTTTCATCATTAGTCCTTTGGGATTGCCTTAGATCACTGTACTGCTGAGAATAGCTAAGTCACTTATAGTTCTTCATCAAATAATATTGCTGTCAGTGTGTACAAGGCTCTCCTGGTTCTTTTCACTTCACTATGCATCAGTTCATGTTAAGTCCAGGTTTTTCTGAAATCATCCTGCTTGTCATTTCTTACAGTACAATAGTATTCAATTCCAATCATATACTATAGTTTATTTAGCCATTTCCCCAATTGATGGGTTTTCCTTCAATTTCCAATCCTTAGCCACCACAAAAAGAGCTGCTTATAAATGTTTTTGTTCAAATATGACTTTTTCCATTTTTTTGCATATCTTTCAGATATAGGCCTAGCAGTTGTATCACTCGATCAAATGATATGATAGCCCTTTGTTCATAATTCCAAATTGCTCTCCAGAGTGGCTGGGATCAGTTCACCACTCCACCAACATTGCACTAGTGTCTTAGGTTTCCCACATTCACAAATTGGGAAACATTTAATGATACAAATAAAAATAATTTAAAAACAAACCTGCAAATGAAAAAGAATTAAGTGGGAATAATCTCATTTTTGTGTGAGAAATTTAACTGAGAAAAATGTTCATTTTAAGGGAAAGGAAGAAAAAAGATAATTGCATTGCAGAATGACTGAAGCCTTTTATTCCTTAAAGGAAGCTTGCCTGATGCTACATGACCAAGACAAATACACAGGGTTTATTTATCCTGGCTTTACAGAGCAGATCAGTACTCTATACCATGACTTTACAGAGCAAGAAATCAGAAAATTGGCTATTAACAATAGTGAGACTATATTTTCAAGTGGTTTTTCTTTGCACTGTGGGATATTGCAGCAATCTACTGATGCCAGTGACATGTTTTCGTATTTACATAAATACCTACTGTTTTCATTTTCAGAAACAGTTATTAACATTGGCAGCAAAAATACAGAATAATGAACCCTCAGTGTTAGAAGGGACCTTGGGAACTGACAAATGGGCTCTCTGACTTTATTTAAAGACTTACCCTGACAATAACCCACTAACTCCCTCAAGTCCATCTACTCCCTTTTTGGATTGCTGTTTTCCTTTTGTTTGTTTGATTTTGGGGGGAAAGGGTTTTTTTCCCCTAGTTCTGCCCTCTGAGACAAATGAATCAAAACTATTCTAATCTTTGTTCCAAACAACAGCCCTTCAAATATCTGAAAACAGTTCAAACACTTACAAATACATTCTTTTGTTTCTTCAGGTTAAACATTCAACTAGTCTTCATAAACCATGATCTCAGAAGGCTTTTCACCACCCAAATTTTCTGCCTCTCCAAATTTTCACTGTCCTTCCTAAAATATAGCTCCCAGAATGCCTCTCCAAATTTTCACTGTCCTTCCTAAAATATAGCTCCCAGAATGGAAAGACAGTATTCCAGATGTGATCTGACAAGGTAAGAGTGCACTAAGACCACTTACTTTTATATGACTCTCAACATAGCATAAGATTTTATTTGCTTTTTTGACTAATAAAACACACGTTAGATTCAAATAATTTCAATGCATTATTTTCAAATAAATTCAGATTTTTTTTACATCTTAGATGAACTGTAATCTAGCTATACTTCCCCCATCTTGTACTTGTCAAATATTTTTAATATAAATATAAATCCTAAGTATAACACTTGACAATTAAATTTTATTTTATTAGATTTGGCCCAGTACTCTAGGTGATCAAGAGCTTTTTGCATTCTGATCATATTATACAACCTTTTATTCCTTCAAGTTTTGTGTCATCTGCAATTTTGTTAAGCATGCCCTCTAAACATTTGACAACTGACCCACCAAAATATGTATATGTCATCTTTTCAAGTTAAATCTACATTGTTAACATTTTTCCTTTCTTCCACTTTCTTTAGTCTAGACAATCAGCAAAACAATAAATCAAACCCTAATTTGTTATCAGCATTTGTCAAAAACTATTAACAACCAGCTCTTAAGATTCGGCTCCAGCACATCCCTACCACTATCCATTTATCTAAGACAATGACAAAACAAAAACAAAATATAAAAAAACCCAAAACACAGCCTTGGAAAAACACAATGGCTCGGCAATCCAGGGACCTGGTTCAAGTCTCATCTGCGACATTTATTACCTGTGTGACCTTCCTTCCTTTCATCATTTCAATTCCCTGGAACTCAATTTACTCACCTACAAAATGAGGTGATTGGACTAGATGCTTCTAAGATCCTTCCAGCTCTAACTCTATCATTTCATTATTCTATGATGCTAGGATCACTTCTCTAAAGACCTACTTCCTCTACAATTTTGATCTTGAAATTTCAAGTATCATTCTTAAATTTTGTTTGAGATAAATGAAAGGAGCAGGCATTTGCACTATACATCTGAATTATAATTTTATTCTTAAAGGATAATATTCCCTTAATTATTATCTGTAGAGGAAAAGCCATAGAGTAAATTAACCACGAAAACAACTATTCTTTCCTGGTCCTTTCCTTCTTCTTTTTCATTCAATGGTTCAGGAAATTTTGCTGACTCAAAATGTTTTAGCTACTGAATTTAAATAATAGAAAAGGTCATTTATTCAAACTGCCTATATAGTTCTCCTTGTTCCTTTTATGCGAGTGAAAGAATCATGCAGTATTAGAGATTTCAAAACAGTCGTTATTAGTGTGCTTGGGAGAACAGTAAATATGGAGTCAGAATGCCTGTTTCAAATGTGGATCTGCTATTCCCATCATTTGTGACATTGAAAAAAGTGATATCACTACATTGCATCTCAATTTATAAATCTACAGCCTTAAGGGATAGGACAGATTAAATAAACCCTGTGGTTCATAAGATCTAATCATTTAATCTCATTGGCCTTTAATATAACAAACATTCCTTAAAGTGTCTACTATGTGCCAGATACTGTATCAAGTGTTTGATATACAAAGACAAAAAAGGAACTAAACCTTATTCTCAAAAAGCTTAAGTCATATCAGGAAAGAAAGGAATTCTAAGTACATACAGAATGAAGACACAGCTAAATACAAGGTTGCTAGTGGGGGCATGTGAATCAGCAAGGCTTCCTATGAAAGTCTGAAGTGATTGGGTTGTCTCTTTCATGACGGAAAAGTGTCAAAGAAGTATATTCCAAGTACAAGGGAGGGCCAGGGAAAAGGTGTGAGGTGAGATCTGTAGCTCTATGGAAGACAAAGAGCGGAAAGCCCTCTCAGCTGCGTCACATAGTACAGCAAGGCATATTATAAGGAGGCAGAAATGATAGGTTTGGGTGCCATTGTGAAGGGCTTTCACAACCAGAGACATGGGTGCTGATTTTATCCTAGAGGAAATAGGGAATGATCAGAATTTAGTGAGTAAAGGAGTGACATGCTTAGATGTACACTGAAGGAAAATCACTTTTGAGTTATGAGGAAGATTGGTCAGAGTTCGTAGAGTCTTGAAACAAGGAGATGGCCAAGAGGCCACTGGAACGATTTGGTGAGAAGTACCCAGACTGCTAAGGTGGTAATTGTGGGGGAAGTTAGAAAGGGTTGGATGCAAGAGATCTTATAGACATAGAAATGGCAAGATTTGACAACACATTGGATATGGAAAATGAAGGAAAATAAAGAGGCTACAAACTGGGGAGACTTCAAGAATGGTGATGCCTTTGAAACAAGGCAGTTTGGAAGATGAGCATATCCTGAGAAAAACCATATATAAGGAACAGAGCCCAGGACAGAGCCATGGAGAACATCTACAGTTAAGAGTTAACCCATAGTTAGGGTTTATCTATTTTCACACAGCTAGATAGATGTCTGTCAATAATTATAATGTTCTATGTAATGTTTATTTACAAAAGTTCTTAATGTTTTCACCAAAATACATATAACTATAGAATCTGTCAGTTAATAAGCACTGATTAAGAATCTAATATGTACTCAGTATCCTGGTAAGTGCTGGGGATAAAAAGAGAAGTAAAAGATAGTCCCTGCTCTCAAGGAGCTCACATTATTGGGGAATTCAACATACAAATGACTATGCACAATGAGCTATAAACAGAAGTGGATGTAATCGCAGAGTACTAGAATTAAGGGGGCACAGGAAAAGTCTTTCTGAAGAAACTGGAATTTTAGATAGGATTTGAAGCAAGGCAGGGAAGTTAGAAGACAGAAATTAGAAAAGAAAGCATTCCAGACATCAGGGATAGCTAGTTGAAAATGAACAGAGTAGGGGAGAACGTTAGAGGTTATACTGGTCAAACTTTAACCAAAGAATAAATTCGCTATTTATCAACATCTATCAAATGGCCATTCAGATTCTTTTTGAATACCTCTAGGGATAAGGCATTCATTCATCAAGTATTCTGTTCTATTTTTAAATAGCTTTAATTGATCTTTCTTTATTTAGTGAATAGCTGTTCCTCTCTAGCCTCTACACATTGATCAGAGTTCTGTCTTATGGAAACACAAAGAAAATATTTCAAAGGTACCATTGTGTCTTCTCTTCTAATTAAGACTTCTCTGTTCCAGATTAAATGTTCCTGGTTCTTTCACCAGTTCCTCATAAGCGATAATTATTATTTAGCTGGATAAGTGCAGAAGATGGCATTCCAACTTGGAAAATGGCAAATAAAAAGGCACAGGGATAGAGAAAATTGAAAATGTAGATGATCCTCAAAGGGACTCAATTAGCACATAGTAGGTACTAAATTCTTGGTTTAACTGAATTGAATAAAGCAAAGTCCACATTAAAGAGAAATGAGAAAAGGCATTTGGAAGTATAAAAGATGTTAGTTGTTAAAGCATTCTGAATACGTGGCTGAGAAGTTTAAATTGAACATAACTGAAAATAGGAAACCATTGCAGATTCTTGAATAGAGGAATTTCATGATGAGAACAGTGTTTAATAACAAATTATTATACCCGGTGAACATTGAGCTAAATATGGAGAGACATGAAGAAGAAGGGCTATTATAGTTACCTAAAGATTGAGTGATGGAAGATTTAGACTATCACAAGGAGTGTGGAAATGGGAAGATAAAAGTGAATCAAAAAAACTTTCTCACTTTGCATGTGGAAGACAGACCAAGAGTTTTCAAATATTATTCAAAAGGTATGGAATTAGAATACTTGGGGAAAGGCCTTACTGGTAAGAATAATAGGAGATTTGGTGAGTGGGAGGGGGAAGAATCCTGTTTGTATGGTTGAAAGTTGTAAATAGAATTATGAGAAACTGAATTTTAAATGTTATGTCTTATATGATTATAGGACATAGGAGTAAAGGCTATTTAAGCCTGTAGGGATATATATGAGGGAATAGGTGAGAGGTAAGTGTCAACAATGCTAATTTGCGATGTATTGAGTCCTAGGATCATAAATTTAAAGCTAGAAAGCACCTTAGTGGTCATCTAGGCTAGGGCTTCTTAAACTTCATCCACTCTTGACTCCTTTTTTGAGTTTCAGCAGCATTTGATGTTATTTTATGGTCTGGGGGAATGAGCAGTACAAAATATACATGCTTTGTGTTCAGAACCAAGGCTTAGATGAAGTTGCCTGATGCAACATGGGCAAAGCTACCAGAAACACCTCAGATTCATTATATGTTTGATTGTTAACTGATTTTTGGTTGTTGTGTGTTCAGAGACCTTTTACTGTTGCTAAACTTTTTGTGAACCCATGTGGGGAAGAAGCACTGATGCAGGCCAACTTCACTTTGTTTTTTTCTTTTCTTTTTTTTTTTTTTAACAATTGTGGAAACAGTAAGAATAAGATGAGGTAAGTGATTTGTGTGAGGTAACTCAAGTGAAAGGACAAGGATTCTAACCCAAATTCTCTAATATTAATTCCCAAGAGTCCTTTTCACTGTAGCTTCCAATAAAAGAAATGGTCAAAGTCATGAGAATAGATCTCTTTAAATGGTTAAGCATAAAGGTTTAAGAAAAAAAAACAAACTAGAGAAAGTCAAGGATTGAATGAAAATTAGGGCCTCCTGAAAGAAATTTAGGAAAAAGAGGATGTCAGAGAATGAGATTTTTTAAAAAGTAAATAGAGCTTATGAACCAATTTCAAGGAGGAGACTTTGAAATTCATTTATGTACTTAACTTGAAATTACTTTTCTATTTTTTATTTATTTAAATTTCCAGAAGAATTACTTCACAATTTTTCAGTAGCTTCATGGAAATAATAATGAATGGCTGGGATAGCATTATTTCTTAAAAAGACACTTTAAGAAAAAACAGTAACAATAAAGGACTGTGTATAACTTCATCAAATAATTTGTCAGGTGAAAATCTTCTGTATTATAACTTGCTTCAAAATGAATTTAGTAAATTTAAATATTTCTTCCTGTTCTCAAGGACAGATGTTTCTAACTCAGTTAATTATATTTGACTTAGTTTATATAAAATGCATTAATCTATCTCTAAGCATCACAGGGCTTTAATTTATCTTTAAAAGGGTCAATTTCTGAATTTATTTCACATGATAAGAGTATGGAAATAAGGATTTTATATTAACCTATCAGGACATTTCTTAAATTTATATACATATATATATATATATATATATATATATATATATATATATATATACATATATATATATATACATGGGTTTTTTTTGGAGTAGAGGATATATAGTAAAGATGCTCTGTTAACTGAAATCTTTTATGTATCAAATAAAAATGGATCCTTTGCTATTTTACAATTGAAAGATTTTAGTAATCAGCTACCAATAATTGACTGCATAAAACAATGTGGTATAAGGGAGGGGAAATGCTGCATAATAGGAGTTATTTACTCAAATTTTATTAAAATTTAAAAGTAATTTTCATTTAATAAATATTTGAAACTTCACAGCAAAGCAAACATATCTTTAAATTGATACTAGACAGGAAAAGAAATAATAAAAGTCTTGAGACAAAATCAGAAAAAAAAATCCAATTAAGTGGCTCACGGATAGAGAGCTGAACCTAGATACCAAAAGGCCTAAATTCAAATCCAGTCTGAGAGATACTTATTTATTACCTTTGTAATCTGAGCAAGTCACTTAACCTCCGTATTCTTTAATTCCCACATCATTAAAATAAGGGTCATAATAATACCCACCCCCAAGATTGCTATGAGGATAATATGAGATAATAACTAGAACTAGGTTTGCAAACCTTCAAGTACTATATTACTGTTAATATCAGCCACAGCAGCATCTGGGAACAGTATTCAACAAAGTTGCCTTGTTTGTTTGGGAAGATAAAAGATTAGCATAGTAGAATTTGGTGTAACTATTTATACTCTAGAATTTTATAGACTTCTATTTAAAAAGCTGCATGTTCATCATCTTTACTCTCTTACCTGTATCACTGATTAGGTCCAAGTTTGTGTGTCATAAAGATGAGAGTAAAAAAAAAATAGATAAAATCATACTATTTAAGCATGGAAAAAATGTCAAGAGCACTCTCACATACTGACACTAATTTTGGTGATTTCTGAACATTTGTTACAAGTAAAGAAAGTCAGTACATCCTAGTAGATAGAGTGGTAGGTCTTGGAATCAGGAAGACCTGGGTTCATGTCCTCCCCTGACACATATTTCCTTTGTGATCCCTGTTAAGTCATTTAATATGCCCTGGAGCCCAAGTAACTGTCTGAGAATAAACTGAAGAGTTAAATTGGTAAAAGGAATTTCTACATTGAGAATTCTCCATACTGACAACATATCAAAAGTACACCAATCCAATATGTATGTGTGTGTGTGTGTGTATATATATATATATATATATATATATATATATATATATATATATATATATGTGTGTGTATGTGTGTGTGTCTGTGTCTGTGTCTGTGTGTGTTTTGCTTTACTGAGTTGATTGGCCAACTTAAAGGAGATTTACTCTCAGACAAAGTTCTAGAAGACATATTCTTATGGAAACATTCAGTTGAATCTACCTAGCCTGTCTGATCACCACCGTTTTTAAACAGACAAAAGCTACCCCATAGCTGTGTGAAGTTTCATTTTCTGTGACTTTACTTTAGGAAAAAGGGCCACACCTATTGGCTACACAGTACAGCCACAGGAAGATCTGGATGATGAGTGGCATGCAGTTTTACAGACTTTATTTTCTAACATTTCAAGTGGCCTAACTTTACAAGTCAGATCAGAATAAGTCAGTCTACATGTGATTTTCAAGAGACCCCTGTTTCAATGTAATATACTGTTGTGTTGCCATGCAGAAAGCATAAACTGCTGGAATTTTAAAAAGGCATCATGGAGTAAGTAGTACTGTAGCATTAAACAGACATATACGGACACAAACACACCTACAAACACCTTGATTTTCCCTAACTCCTCCGAATATATTATTTACAATTTGCTTTCTTCAGATTTTGTGTTCACTGTTTTTCTATACAAGTTGTTTTCCAAAAGTATGTAGACTCCTTGAGGGCAAGGTTTATTTCATTTTTGTCTACATATCACCAACAAGAGCATTTAGTATTTAATCAGTGCTTGTTGAATGAACTACAGTGATTACAAAATTTCATTTAATTTTCTTTTTTTCTGTTTTGTGGTTCCCAAATCAATGCCTACCTGCATGGGAGATGTTTTCTTCTTCTTCCTTTCTTTCTTTTTCTTTAATCACTTTTCATTCCTCAAGAGTTTTGTTCTTTGGACTAAAAATATGTATTTTTCAAAGTTTCACAGACATGTATGTGTTTGCTATAGATAATTAGCTTCTTTTCATTGTTAAAATAAAATGACAACATAACAATAGATATACGTGAAAACTGTATCTTTTCCATTTTCACCAGAATAAACTTTAATAAGCAAATATGCCTGACATATTCAATGAACAAGGATAAAAGGGATTTGAATTAGAGCTAGAATCCAAACGGAACAAAACTAGGCAATATCTAATACAATCTGAAAGTTTTCTTTTTACAAAGCCTTTCATTGTGAATCAAAGGAGTTATAAATACCCCTCCTCAATGTATAATCTTAAGGGTTTTGGAGCATAATTAAGCACTTTTGGTGGTGCAGTATCTGAACTACTTTCCAGATGCAACAATTTCCAACTAGAGATTATCATACATAGGCTTTTTTCAGACATCAATAAAAAATATTATTGAAGCCAGACACTATTTTTTTTACATCCATTAAAAATGCAATAGCATCCTGTCATTCTTTACTTTTCAAGTTGATCTTGCAAAATATGAATCATTAATCAGTTAGGATTTTTACTTTATTTTAGCACTTAAATCGTAAGGCAATTTTTTAAAAGGTTATCTGTCAGCTCTGGTGACCTCATTTGGAATAGACAAGCTCACAGCACTTGGATTATTGTCTTGTAATTGCAAAATAGAGCTGGTACCCCTTGAGAATGGTGATTTAATTGGGACCAAAAGGCAGCGGCTATTTAAACTTGAAGAATTAGCTTGAAATATACCATAGCAGAATCAGATGACTCATTATGCAATGAAACATTAGGAATGTGAAAGACTTGGATGGAAAGGGCAGATAGTTAGGTGGTAGTAGTCTGAAGACACATAGGCAAGGGTAAAGAAATCTGTGGAAAAAATTAAGATCAAAAAGGGGCAAAAAAATATTACTTTTTCTAAGATAAATGTTATTCAGCATTTCTCAAACCACAGGTTAAATGTGGGAATTTATGTGATATTAAAGCAGTGAATCAAAAATACTCAATGTGGCTGGCTTCCAGGACACAAAGCCCTCGAACCCCTCTCTCCCTCCCTCCCTCTCTCTCTCTCTCTCTCTCTCTCTCTCTCTCTCTCTCTCTCTCTCTCTCTCTCTCTCTCTCTCTCTCTCTCTCTCTCTCTCTCTTCTCCTTCTCCCTCTCCCTCTCCCTCTCTCTCCACTTCTCCCTCTCCCTCTATTTTTTCCTCTCCCTCTTATTCCCCCTCTCCCTCTGTGTGTGCATGTATTTTAAAAGGATATGTTGTTAGTACTTTCTTACAATTACCTCATCAAAATACATATTATCACCATCTTGTACCTGTTAGCTACTATTTGTTATGCATCTATTTGTAAATGCATCTCACATGCATTTAAATATAGATTAAAAATGAGTATTAAGTGAAAATATTTAATATAGCTCTTCTTAAATGAAGACACTAAATGTAGTACTATGCTTAGATTTAAAACTTACGTATCTCTGAAGTTTGGCATCAAAGTCACAATTAACACTTCATTTAGGTAAAGCGTCAAATGAGATACTAGCCATCATTATGGTTTTAGATGTTTCCATCTCTCTCTATCTTGGAACTATAACACATTTTAATGTTTAATATAGCAGAGAAAAGAGAGCTGCAAAATTAAAGAGATCTTTAAAGTTAATTCTGGTTTCTTTATAAATAATTTCATTTCCTGCCTTTTTAAAAAACTATCTAATCCCTCATATCCTAGTTGAATTCTGTTCTGAGGTTCCTTTCTCTCCACATCCTGAGTAATTTGGTTGCTATTTCAAGGATTCTAGAGTCAATGAATTAATAAATCATCAATATCATCATATTTATTATATACCTACTAGATACCAGGCACTATACTAAGTACTGAAGATAGAAATACAGAAAAGAAGTAATCGTTAATCTTCAGGAGCCAGTAAAAGGAACTTGGGGTTCCTATCCTTAGTTCTTAAAGGAAAGATAAACTAGAATTATCAATTCTGTCAGACTTTTATGCCCTTTTAGAAGAATTAAATTGTCACTTCTCACTAGCTAGAGGTTGAAGCTATCCAACCATTTCCTACTGAGTTCCCCCTAAATTCTTCAGCATCACATTTTACCATCTCATTCACCTTGACTGGAGATCTCTATGGGTCACTGGAAATTGCTGTTTGCTCTTTGGCTTCCATTTGGGGAGTAAAATATCCATCCTCTTCTGTATGTCTGAAGACCTCATTTGACCTCCAAGAAGTTTACATAATTTGAAGTTCTAACTTGCCTTTGACCAAATACTGTTTTTCCTGGAGAGTTGTGATGATACAAATTTAACTGTGGTTAAAGCTAATTTTCTCTTTACTTGAAGTTCAGCTTCCAGCTGTCCTGAAGACCTGACAGACATTTGGCTAAGTGCATCAATGCCGGCCACCATGTCTAGTTTAAGCTTGGGTCCAGTATAGCTAATCTCAATAAAGTTCCCCAGAAGACTGAACTTTTCTTTCAATCAATTCCATTCAGTAACTTTATTACAGATAGGCACCTATTAATGTGAATAATAAACCCCCTGAAGTAGTCATATGTATTTGAATTCATAGGATTCAAGTTATAATCATGTTAAATTTGTAACTGGTTCTAGTTAAATGAAAATATGCAATAATATTTCAAATAATATGATCCCTGTAGAGGATTCTTAATTCACACTACTCAGCTATTACATGTATCATGGTTATAAATAATAAAAAACAATCCAGTCCTGGAAGAACTTAGAGATGAATGAAGATGACTTCAATAACCTGTGTGGATAACATATACTACAAGGAAGGAGTGATAGGGCCTTGGTGGCGCAGTGGATAGTGTGAATCCGGGGCTAGAGTCAGAGAAACTGACTCAGACATTACTAGATGTGCGATCCTGGGCAAGACCCTTAACACTATTTGCTCAGTTTCTTCATCTATAAAATGAGCTGGAGAAGAAAATGGCAAACCACTCAAGTATCTTTGCCAAGAAAACCCTCAATGGGGTCATGAAGAGTCAGATCCAACTGAAACTACTGAACAATAACAAAAAAAGTGAAAGGTAAGCTCATACAAAATTCTTTCAGGAAAATATTTCACTGAAGAAGTGGAACATGAGCTGAGCTTTGTAGGAAGATATGGATTTTGCAAAGCAAAGATAAGAAGGGAATATATTCCTAGAAACCAGGAGTATATTATGGCAAATGTTGAGAAGGAGGAGATACAATATTAAATTTAAGGAACAGTTTGCTGTGAAATTTAGTTGCACTCTCGAATCAATAAGTCGAGCATTTATTACACACCTACTGGATACCAGCACTGTACTAGGTACTGAAGATAAAAATACAAAAAAGAAACAATCACTAATCTTCAGGAGTCATTAAAAGGAAGTAATCTGGTTTCAGGGCTCCTTAAACGCCAGGTTAAACAGTGTATTTCATATCAAAAGGTCAACAGGCTAACCACTTAAAATGTTTGGACAGGAAAATTACTAACTCTATTCTTTGCTTTAGGAAGATTGTTTTCTCAGCTTTGTAAAGGATGGGATACAGGAGAAACAGGATCCAGAGGATGCAGTTAGTAGGCTATTGCCTAGGAAAGAAGTATAGGGCAGTTGCTGTGGGATAGGAGAGTGAAGGAGACAGATAGTAGTTATAAATGACAGAATTTGACCACTGATGGGATATGGAAGCTGAAGTAGAAGACTCAAACATTACTTGGAGTTTATGCATCTGGGTGACCTGATGAGTGTCGTCAAATAGGACAGGATGGGGGAGAGATGAGTTTTCTAGGGAAGAATTTGCATTCATTTTGAGCCATGTTGAAGCCAAGGTACAGACAACAGCTGGAAATCCAGTATTTAAGAAAGAACATAGAGATTGCATCTATAGTTTTGGGAGTCATCTGCTTGAAGATGAAAACTGAACCCATGGTAAGATCTCCAAAGGAAAGATTACAGCAAGAAGAGAAAAAAGTGACCCAGGATGGAAGCGTGGGAAATAACCCAGACTTAAAAATGAGATATAGATGATGATCTAACAAAGCAGACTAATGTAAGGGTGGGGTTTCATTGCATCCTAACTGATAGAAGCATAAAAAGCACACACACGCACAGTACTGAATCAATGGACGTAGCATTTTGAGTGTATAAATATAGTACAATTAAGTTTTATGTTTAATATAATATAATTTAATGATATAATATAGTATAAAGTATACATATTATATTATAAATATATTATATTAAATATACAATTTAATATAATATAGTATATAAGTGTATATATAAAATACAGTTTAAGTTCTATGGTCTTTAGATGAGTTGTGAACATCTCTGTATTAAATGAGAAAGCAATGTGATTGACTGAGGTCAGTCATGTTTTGTTGGGCCTACAATATTAAAAAAAAAATGAACTAAGCAGTGAATCACTTTAGTAGTGGGAGAGTTCCACTTCGGAGGATTATAGTTCCAGAGACAAAATATGTATATATTGTAGGGGGGAGGGTAGATGGAGAGGAGAGTTTCTTTCTCCTTGAGCATCCATCACTATTGTTGTTTGTCATTCATTTCAGAAGAGGACAAGTGACACCACAGGGTAATGTCTTGACCAGTGAGTAAATTGGATTTAAGGGAGGAAGGGTTGCACAAAGTTGACAGCCTCAATTTCTTTTCCGTAGTCACTGAAGTCCAGTGGTAAGACAAAAGTCAAGATGACTGGCAATGGCCCAAGATGTAGTGGATCACCTTGGTGTCTTTGCTATCTGGCCAAGCTCTAAGCACTCCACAGAGCCTGCTTCAGCTATCTTCATGGCCACTGGAACAAATATACCCTGTTGGGACTATGGGGGCAGGATTCAAGGAGAAATATCCCTTCTGATATGAGGGCTTGAGGAGCCCTTTTTAGGTCTGCTCATTCACCTTTGGTGTCTACCTAACACTCAACTTTCACCTGTGATTCCAAGAAACTGAACCATTTCAGCAGCCACATCTTGCTAAACCTTCTCTGCAAACAGGCTAAATCAGATTGAGGGCAATGGATGAGTTTTCTACTGGTCAGTGAGTCAGGGAGGTGTCTACCTCAAGCATGTAAAGATTTCCCCCAGAGGAATGGGTAGATGACAGCAATTTGTTCCCATCACTGACCATGCGATTAAAGATACTAGACAAGTAGCAGGCAGTGAATTAGGCTGGGATCAGAAACTGGGCCAGTAGGAAACCACAGTCCTGAGTGATAGTCACCGAATTAAAGTCAGCTTCAAGAAGTGATTCATGACAGAGAGAAATGTCATTAACAAGATACCAGCAGTATTCAGAACCTAAAAGGAGCTTTATAAACACTCTATGAAGCAAGAAAAGGACTGTTAGAAACCAGTTATGAGCTACCCTTTGTCCAATGCATTCTCTACATGTATTACTCATTGTCTTTATATGTTAAGTTTGTACCCATTCTCATGATGGACACTTGTGCATATAAAACATATAAAATGAAGTCTTGACTTCTTTTTTAGAGGAAGGGGTTGTGTTGCAAATACTATTCTTGCTGTACCCTCTTAGTGAATACCTTTTTTAAAAGCTCATTAATCAGCTAGATTATTAATGGAAAACCTACTGTAGTAGGTTGTACGCTACTAGAAACATAGCCACTCATCATTTACTAAATAATTCTCAGAGGGCAGTCATAGTCACCCCTCTGGGGATGCAAAATGCCAGTATCAGTGTGAATTGTGTGGTCCATGAAGGGACCCAAAGAAAGAGCAGTCATATATGCTGGAGTAAAACAAGGATAGAGTATTTTACTGGAGGTCAAGGAAGGCTGTTAGGTGGCTAAGCTTGGAGTCAGGAAGATCTGAGTTTAAATTTTGCATTAAAAACTTGCAAGCTGTGGTGATGTGGGGAAAGTCACAAATTCTTTCAGGCTGTGTTTTCTCACTTGTCAAAGGAGAAGATCAAACTCACTGGCCTCTAAAGTCTCTTCTACTTCTTAATATATAAATATTCATCTTTTGAAGGAAAGAAGGTATTTAAAAACAATTGCAGTTTTGTCAGTTAATGCTGAGCAAAAGTCATCAGATTTGGCAGTTAAGAGATCATCAGGGGACTTTCAGTGCCAAGATGGCAGAATGAAGAAGAAACCTTCTGAAGCCCTCCCAAATTCCCCTCCAAACAACTAGAAATCTGCTTCAGAATTGGCCTAGGAGCAGGGAAGCAGCTTACCAGTCTGGTGCTGAGGGGGAGGGGAGCAAAGTCTGAGAGGAGCAGGAGCAGGAGTAGCAGCAGTAGCCAGCCTCACAACAAGGGGACTTCAGCAAGGCTCCAAGCTTTGGGTAATTCACCTGTGAGGTCCTGCCCTTCTGCAAGCCAGGAGCCAACAGTTTGTGTGGCACAGCAAGGCCCCATTCCCCAGCACAAACCACCAGTGAGGCCTTGACCAGACTTTTGGCCAGTAGCGAAGACCCAACCAAGGGTTGGCCAACAGCAAGACCCTGCCCCTGAGATCTACCAGCTGAGACATCCTACTTTTACTGCAAATCAGCAGCAAGGCCCCACACCAGGGGCAGATGCAGACCAGTAATGAAATCTCTCCTCCAGAGTCAGCCACCAGAAGGACTCTGTTACCATAGCAACCAAAGTAAGGTTCTACCCCTGGAACAGTCCAGCAACTAAACCCCAAACACAGGGGAGGTCAACAGGGAGGACTCACCCCCTAGTACAAGCCAGAAGGGAAGCCTATCCTCCAGAGAAAGCAAGAAGCTAAGCCCTGAAGCCCAGTGAAAGCCAGCAGTAAAACTCAGAGCCCCAACACAAATAGAACTGCAGGACTAGAACCTCACTGACATAAAAAACACCAAGTCACAAAAAGGGTAGAAAAGTGAGCAAAAAACGACAAAAAAAGAGAAATATAGGAAGTTACTATGTTGACAGGGAGGGTGAAGGCATAAACTTAGAGGAAGTATGTGATTTACTCCTAAAGGGTGATACAATAAGCAAATTAAGAGAGCATGGAATAGCTTATCATATTTATGAATAATGAAAGAATTTCAAGTCAAGGAAGATATAGAGAACATTATAAGATATGAAATACATCTTTTTGATTACGTAAATTTAAAAGTTTTTGCACAAACAAAAGCAACACAACCAAATTTATAAGGAAAGCAGAAGACTAGGAAAGATTTTGCAACAAGTATGCTGATAAAGGCCTCATTCCTCAAATATACAGAGAACAAATTCGCAAAAATACAAGTAATTTCCCAATTGATAAATAGTCAAAGGATATGAACATAAAGTTTTCAGACAAAGAAATCAGTTACATGAAAAAAAACTTCTGTAAGTAACTACTGATTAGAGAAATGCAAATTAAAACAACTCTGAAGTTCCATATCACACCTATTAGATGTGCTAAAAAGACAAAAAAAAGGAAAATGTTGGATGTTAAAGGGGATGTGGGAAAGTTGTACTGGTAATGGAATTATCAACTGATCAAACCGTTCTAGAGAATAATTTGGAACTATGCCCAAAGGGCTATAAAACTGTGCATACCCTTTGATCCAGCAATACCACTGCTAAGTCTATATCCCAAAGACATCCAAGAAAAGGGAAAAGAAACTATTTATACAAAAGTTTTTATAGTAGTTCTTTTGGTGGTGCCTAAGAATTGAAAATCAAAGGGGTGTGCATCAATTGGGAAATGGCTAAACAAGCTATGGTATATGATTGTAATGGATTATTATTCTGCTGTAAGAAATGACAAGCACAATGATTTCAGATAAACACCTAGAATGATTTACATGAATTGATGCATAGGAACTGAACCAGATTACGATACAGAGTAACAGCAATATAGTTCAGTGAAGAACTGTGAATAACTTAGCTATTCTCAGCAATACAAAGATCCAAGACAATCCCAAAGGGCTAATGATGGAGCATACTACCTGCCTCCAGAAAAAGAATTGATATTGTTTCAATGTAGACTGAATCATGCTATTTTTCACTTTTTCATTTTTTTCTTTTGTTCAAGTCTTTATATAAAATGACTATATGTAAATATTTTTCATAATTGCACATGTATCACCTGTATCTGATTGTTTATCATATCAGTGAATGGGGAGAGGAGGAAAGGGTCAAAGTGGAAACTCAAAACTTTAAATAAAAATATTTTTAAAAACTTTTTAAGAAGAATGAGAGAACATTGAAAAAGAGAGATATCATCAGGTACCTTGAAATAACTGTTTGAGTGGAATAGTATGTTTGGAAATCAGACAACAAAGACCTAAGAAGTGAGTGGGTAATGAGAAAGTAGAACCAACAAGCAATATTTTTAATGAAAATGAAGAGATGCATTGCTTGAGGAAATAGCAGGCCCAAAGGAGATGGATTTCTTTTTTAATGGGAGATAAGGACTTTTTTCTTGGCAGTTGAGAAAGAACCAACAGATAGGTAAAATTAAATGTGAGAGAGGAAGTGATTGATTGAGCAGCACCAGCAAGGAGGAAGGGAACAGGCAGGAGGAGATTTACTTAAGGGTACACTTAGGAAGTGCAATTCTATGTAGGGAAAAAATTGCTACCTCTCTTTTGGAGTCAAGGAAATAGAAGAGTAAAAATAATGAGGGCTTTGAGGTATGGCCTAGGGTAGATGAAGGATTGAAAGAGTAAAGTACGAGGCTAGGTCCTCTGAGGAGAGAGTAAAGGGCAATGATCTGTGGGCTTGAGGAAAAAGTAGAAGGTTTGGAACAGATCCTGCAGGGAGCACTGATTATGGAAGAAGAAAAGAATTGTTCTGTGGCAGGGAGAGCCAAGTTGAAATTACATTACAGGAATTTATAATAAGCCCCATAAAGCTTATTTGCATCAGCTTACACTAGTTGTTCAGGGAAGGAGGTGATGACAGGCTAGTCCAGGGTTGAGGACCAGCCTGTCATTGATGACAAATAAAGGGAAGAGATTCAAAGATCTTAGTTCATTCATGAACTAGTTGACATTGGGGTAAATATTAACAATGAGGGGAAGTAAGACCAGAAAATGAGCCATGAATGAATCTAAAAGTAGCTGTGAGGATAAAAAATAAGTTCAGAAGTGAATCAGAAGAAAAGCCAAGAAGTCACGATAACAGAGTGTATGTGTGGAGCTCAAGGACATAGAGGTAGAACAGGTACGGGTTTGTGTAATGGTAAGGTGTAAAGTGAGGCAGCTAGGTGGGACAGTGGATAGAATGTTGGGTGTGGAGTCAGGAAGATTCATTTTCCTGAGTTCAAATCGAGACTAAAATATATAATAGCTGTGTAACCCTGGGTAAGTCATTCAACCCTATTTGCCTCAGTTTCCTCATCTATAAAATGAGCTGGAGAAGGTGGTAAGGTACTCCAGTATTTTTGTCATGAAAACTGTAAATGGGGTCACAAAGAGCTGATATGACTGGAAATGACTTGAATAACAAAAAGAAGGTATAAAATTTGAACATCCATGTGGGTGATATAGCTAGAATAGGAATTCAATAGGTCAGGATGCCAGGAATTTCTTCTCCTCAGAGATAAATGGAGGCATTTCAATGGCAAAGTAAACTCTGACAGATATTGGACTCTTTGATAAAAGAGGGAAGCTTATTAGATTTTGGTAGGGCATTGCAACAAGGATCCAACTAGAAAGGGAGAAATAGAGAAATGGGACACAACCCAAAGATGGCTGAGTGAAGCTAGGACAACTATAATCTTTCTTCGGAGCAGGAGAAGTCATTGCCCATTAAAGTCATGTGATGACAGAAGGTAAAACAATAGATGGTAGTCAGTACTCTGTTCTGGCAAAAGAATATACGTTGCTTCCATGGAAAAACGAAGGCAGCAGAAAGAGCCGCCAACCAAAATCCCTGTAAAGCATTAGGGATTTGACCTAATAGTAATCATAACACAATACAGGATCATAGGATGATGAAGTTATAGTTAGAAACTTAAAAATTATGAGTTCAAATCCTGCTCCACCTTGGCTCCTAATACTGTATCTGAGGATGGAGATCACAGACAGGTTAGCTCACTTGCCCAGTTTCTCATGACTAGTAAGTATCTGAGACAGAATTTAAACCCAAGTCCTTCTGACTCTGAGTCTAGTGCGCTATCCACTATGCCATGTAGCACCTCCTCTTCTCAATAGTGGCAGTTTCCATCTATCTGACTAGCTTGGTAAAATAACGTTCAGTGAATACTGTTATTGTGGCATATTTGCTATGCTGGACCTTCCACAAAATTCCCATTTCTGGGATGTTTCTATTTCTGCCTCAAGTCTTACATGTACTTTCTCTCTCCCTTTATATCTCTTCCCATGCTTCTTTTCAGTGAAACATTTGAGATCTTCACTTATTCTTGTTTGATTAGTTCTTTCTCATTTATGTTACTTGGAGACAGAAAAACTCATTACTAAAAACCAAACTGGAAAAGAACATAGGTTGCTTTCCCCTACTATTAATGCAATTTTACAATGGATCCTCTATTGTGGCAAACAGATACAAAAGGTACAATCAAAGCAAATTTAAAAAACACACACAGACATAAACAAAAACCTGGCTATATTTGACGAGAGGAACAGATATCTGCTTCTACACCATCAGTCCATCACCTCTTGGCCGAGAGGAAGGCTAAGCCCAAGTGACTCATCAAGATTCTAATTTTAAAAAAATGGTAAGATGGAAGTGTCAATAAGGGAGGACTTCCTCTAATGGATGTGTTTATGACAGGACTTGAAGCAAGTTTAGAAATTAGAATGAATTAGATGCTAATGTGTCAGGACACTCTCTTTACATTAATGTGCTGAAAAACATACACTTTTATCTTTAGACAACTTACTTTTTTTTTTAACTAGTCCTGGGAGTTATTTTCAGGGATATACTTTGAATACAGTTGGTTACATGAAATAATATAATTCATTGACTGATGTCCCTAAACAAATTTCTTGGATCCTATTATTCTGTTAGTTGTTTTAAAGTATAAAAGGAAGGGTTATTTTAGTTTTTAAAGAAAATCTATAGTTTTCTTTTGAAACTGTATGGAATTATTTATCACTTGTAGATTCTTTTTGGTCTGCAAATGGGATTTCACTGGTATAGGGAATTACTGGTGAGGAACATGTCCTTATTCAGGTAACTGTTGTGGAATTTATAGTCTCAAAAGATTATATTTTTACTGGGGCACTGAGAGGTTAGACGATTGGGTAAGGATCACATCTCCAGTATGGGTCAGAGGTTGAATGTTAACTGATTATCCATTCTGAGGTCAGAGGTTATCTTCTTCATCTACTTTACCACTAAGTGCTTAGTAAGTACCTACTAATTGATTCAAATGAAACTACGGGAATTAGCTTTTTTCTTTTCTTGAAGCATTTGGAGTTATAATTTTACATTAAACCTCACCCACATTACTCTTTAGAAGACTATTTTCATTGGTAAACTTTAAAGGAAGGGCCCATCGAACTGCTAATGAATAGGTGACATTTTTTGGCTAGCATTACCTACAAAAACAACAGACCTGTGTCTCTCAGCATGAATGGTGAGTGACCTTCAAAAATGTTTTCCATAGGTAACTACTCCTTTTTCATTTAAAGGAAAAAATTAGTAGATTAGGAAAATGTTAAATTCTCCTCTTGAGCTGTTCAAAGTATCTTCAGGAGAGTTGGAAAACTATCAGACAGCCTTTTCTTTCATGTAGCTTTTGAGAAAACTAATTCTTCCAATTAATCATTAATAGGTAACATATTTAATTTGTCTTGATACTGACTACTAAAAGAACAAGAATAAAGATGTGATCTAAATTGACAGAAAAGTTGAAAGTTCACATACTACATCTACCACTTACTGGGGAATAACTTCATCTCAATGCTTCCAACGTTATATTTATGAAACAAGGCTAATCAGGTATGCTAATTCACTCACATTATAGATTAGCCTCATAAGAAGCAGGATGGTTTAGGGGACAGAAAGTTGGTATTGAAGCTAGGAATAAATAGGCTCAGTTCTGTCTCTGTCACATTCTTGGCAAAGTATTAAATCTCTTAGTGACTTTGGCAATGAACTCCTTAGGTAAAAAGGACAGGGTGGGTATTGTCCTATATTGTTAGATACAGCTCATCATTAGAAGACCCTTACTTTAACTCAATAACAATTCCATTTTTAAAGCTCCATCATAAGGGCTATGTTAACTCTATCAATTTTTGTCTTAAAATCCTCCATTCCCATCATAATAACTCATGTAGGCAATGCTTAATTTTGTTGCAGATGTGGAAGTTCAACTTTCACTCTTTCCCTCTATTTCTCATAAATGTGTGAATATACACACATACACATATATGTGCACACATGCATACATATATGCACCACACATTTATTTACATACACACATACATATGTGCATATATGTGTATACATATCTACATGCTTGTATTGTTCTTGAAATTCAATTTGCCGGTAAAGTTCAAACAGATAAGTTATGGGCTGAAACACACATACACACATAGGTACAGATGAGCAAACACACACAAATAAACAGAAGTGACAGAACTGGAATTCTAATCTAGATCTGATTTTACAGATAATTATCTTTTCACTGACTGTTGGTCATTTTAACAATTGTGATTTATAATCACCATTACCATTATAATTTACACTTTACAATACATTAAAATACAATATTTTATTTATTTATATGTTTTATTTATATTTATTTATATGTTTTATTTCCACAATGACCTTGTGAATTACATAAAAATATAATAATGACAATAGCTAACATTTACATGGCATTTGCTATGTGCCAGGGACTGTGCTAAGTGCTTTATAATTGTCATCTCATTTATTCTTAACAACTAACTTGGGAGTTATGTATTATTATCCGCATTTTACAGTTGAGGAAACTTGGGCAAAGAAAGGCTGAGTTGATATCAATCGCATAGTAAGTGTCTGAGGGCTGATCTGTATGTAGGGTTTCTGTACTAGACCTAGAACTCTATCTACTATATCATGTAGGTGGCCTACATATTATCACCTTTTTACAGAAGAAGAAACTGAGGTTTATGGGAACATCACTGTACGATGGAAAAAAATCAACTTAGATTGATATATGAGTATATGATATATGAAATGGTGTTTCTCAGAGAACAGGGCTTGTGTTGCATAACCCTAAACAATTGAATTTAACCTCTCGGCTTCCTTTTCTTCACCTCAAAAATGAGAATAATGCTTCCATTAACTATTTTATAACATTGTTTCTAGAAAACTCTTTTAAAATTTGAGTTGTTAATGCTAAACTTACTATTAAGTGACTTGCCCAAAAGAGAGCTAAGTGAGTGACAAGGCTACGGCTTAAAGACAAATGTTTTTAATCAGTTTAAATGAATAAGCAGTCTCTCATGTTCATCATACAGTAGGAACTGTATTCAGTCTAGATAGGAATACAATATCACAAAACAGTCTCTATTGACAGGAGTTTACACTGCATGGGAGTTGTGTGTGTTTGGTAGTGTTGGTAAAGGAATGACTACCCTGACCCAAATAGCAAATGCATCAAATGCATATATTGTACCACAAGAAGAGTGCTCCTTCTATTAGAACACACTACTCTTTATGGGGGAAGGGCAGAGCTGTTCGTTTCTACATCTCAAAGACATATGTGTGTGTGTGTGTGTGTGTGTGTGTGTGTGTGTGTGTGTACACACACATATATTTATGTATTTATACACATATACCTGGGTATGTGCATTTTTATTTCTTGGATAAGTGAAAAAAAGTTTAAAAGGCTAGAAGATTAAATGATAACAGCTAATAGAATGACTGAGATATGATGGTTTGTGTAGAATAAAATGTCTCAATAGCAATCAGTTGACATTTATTAAGTGCCTATTAGGTGAAGATTGACTTTTAGGAGAGGTTGAAGAGCTAGAAATAAGACATTTTAAACAATATCAGGTTTTATGACTCAGAATTAAGTCTACATTTATGTGAATTCCATGAGGAAAACCCTGCTGGTACTAATTATACTTTATCAAAATGGTCATTTTTGTCCTTTATAACATTCTCTCTGTAAAGGGATAGCTGAATAGTTTGACTTGGATTAAGGTAGATATTAGTTTTAATTCTTTTTATACTTTCTTAGATTATATGACCATGAGCATGTCCTTTCTGAACATCAGACAACTCTTTAAGGCTAAAAGTTATATTCAGGTGATGACTTAGAATAAGTGAAACAAGTTCAAATACCAAAGATATCACAAATCCATGACATAATACTCTCTGCTAGAGGAGATCATAAAATTATCTCTTATATAGTTATCCAAATTATAATTTTCTTTAATTTTTTTATACTTCAAAGTTCTATATTTTGATCATTTATAAATTTGGAACTTGTAATACAGTATGGAATGTCATCTAAATTGTTGTCCAATATACTTCTATTCAGTTCCCTCAGTTCCTATCAAAAAGTCTTTCAGAAACCCAAACTGCTCTATGTGTTGGCTTCTAGGGGCAACTTATCTAATTGTTTCAACTGATCTACTTTTTAATTTCTTACAAAATGATAAATAATTTCAATAACTTAAGCTGTAATATAATTTGAGATCTAATCATGTCATGCTCCTTCTGTTCTAGTTTTTGCTTGTTGTTTTCGTTTTCTTAATCAGTTGTTAAATTAATGCTAAATCTCAAGTAGAAATTCTAGAAACTAATTCATCTAACATTTTCATTCACTATTCAGCAGAAGTGTTTATTTCTGATGTAATATATAACTATGATCATTTGTTGAATGATCTAAAAAATCAATCCTTCCATTGTGTTGAAATTAAACGTACAAAGGTCACCCAATTAAAATGGGGGCTTAAAAAGCGCTAAATTTCTCAGCAGCTGGATAAATAAATATATGTCTAAAACTCTTAGAAAAAATATTTTTGTTACTGAAATAAGAAACACCATTTCGTATAAATCATTTAACAAATCAAACTCTCAGTTTAAAACAAGAAGGCCAACTGAAATCTAATCTATATGTAAAAGATGGAAAACACCACATTAGAGTGATTGGTGCACATTTTTTATTATGGAAAATATTTAGTAAAAAAAAAACAACATCAATTTTGACTGGTTAAGAGACTGTGTCTAGTATAAAGTCTCCTGAATTATGGACCACACTCAAGTTTCTATCCTATTATCTTTAATGTTTTTCCCAAATTAACATAAATAAACCATATGAAAAGAAGTAATATCACCATTTTGGGCTCAATATAGAAAAGTTACAATAGGCTAGAAAATTTATTGAAGTACAGTTTACACAAAGAAGGTAGATCTTATAAGGAAGGGCTATCATTACTGAAAGTAACAGGTTGAATTTATTAAGCAGTTTTTAAAAAGTAAAATGCATGCAAGTATCATATATAGCCATCTTTTTCAATTCAATTTTGCATTAGAGCTTAAGTGAAGAGTAAAATATATATTAGAAAGGTGGTTATTATCACTGTATCAGCTCATCTGGAAGAAATAATGAAAACTGCAAAAGACTTTCAGGTAAAATATGATGTGGGTGAAAAAAAAAACAAACACCTTGAGGGTTGCAGAATTTAGCTTAAAATTTTAGGATAATATTATAATAAAATACTATAATTCAAGTCTACTCCAATAGTTCATTGTGACATGGAAATTATTCTTGGTTTCTTGAAAGGTACATCAACATAGCACAAGTTCTACAAGGTACCGTTAAATTGCTAAGATATCGGGTAGAAGGTCTTTGGTGAACTGTGTATGTGGGCCATGGTTCAGAGGGGCTAAGCTGAGAGTTTTATAACCTGAGTGGCTCCAGGCAGAACTGCTAACCTAAGGTCCATGAATTTAAAAGAAATAGGTACCTATGTATATATGTGTGTGTACGTGCATATATATATATATATATATACATATATATATATATATATATATACATCCTTTGTAATCCTATATATTTTGCTTTATTCATTGAAAAAGATTTGGAGGATCTCTGACACAAAAAGTTTAAGAACTCCTGATCTAGCTGATTTACTTTCTTAAATCATGTCAAATACCATGGGAAAAAATGACATTCTTGCTTTACTCTTGTATTCATTAGAAAAACATTTAGTATTCCCTCAGTAAAAATAATTATAGTGTTGTGGAACATATATATCAGAGGTATCTTTATATGCTGATATAATAAATATATATATGTATACATGTATGTATGTGTATGTATGAATACACACACACACACACACACATATATATATATATATATATATATATAAAGTTAAAGTAGCTCTTCTGTGCCTATAATTTGTGGGGTACCTATGAATTTGACTACCTTCAAAGGACTTGTGATCAATTAATCAACTTTTTTTTTTATATTTCCTGTTAAATTGATAGTTGTCATGTCATTCCCCCTCCCTTTACCACTGTAAATATTGCCCAAAAGTAACAGAATAATTTTTCCTGAAATTTGAAACTTCATTTGAATAAAAACTAAAACAAGACTAATACTAGCATAGTTTGTGAGATCTATAATCTAGTGGTCTGGCTATTCCTTCCAACGACGTAGGTTCCAATTCAAGCATAGCTACCATTAGTGACTGTTCCATGTCCTCCCAGAAATCCTACAGCAGGAGCATATCAAAGCTACTGAAACCCTTCTTGTGTTACTTAATTTTCTTTTTTTATTGTCATACATTTCACTTTGGATACTTTTTTGCCCCTGTACCAGTACAATTCCTCATCTCTAACAATTTGCAGGCTGCTAGCACCCAACTTCAGTCTTGACATTTTAATTAATAAGAGACTGTGGCCTTTAGTCACTCACAGACATAAAGAACATCACCAAAAGGATATTGGTGAAAAAAGCAACCAAACATGGACCTTTGTTTCATACAGAAACTTGGCATCATTAGTATCACTCAGTTTCCCAAAGACAATCCAATCTTCTTCCTTCTTGTTTAATTCTGGGTTCATCTATGTTTTCACTGCTTGTCTGAGAAATATACACTAATGGGGCAGTTTTATGAATTGCCCATATAACACATATTAGCCTAGTCAATAGACTTTTATTTTCATCCTTTTTTACCCTTTCCTATTTTTTTCAAAATATGGACAGTTGGGCTGAACTGTGATTATAGAACTTGTTTAGAGAACTGCAATGTTCCATATTTTGATTGAATTAGCAAACTATCATCCAAACAGAAGCATCTGCAGAATTCAGTTTTTAAAGCAAAATTCCCCTTTCATTTTTTTCCACTGGAAGTTTGATAATGGTGGTAAGTCAATGACAATCACATACCACTACATTTATTGTCTCACTTAATACTAATAATACCATGAATCAAAAACCACCCTAAAGATTATCATGATACATTTCAATTTGTTATTAACTGATAAATGTTCACATAAACTGAGTTAAATGGACAATGGCTAATATGTTCACATCAGCAGTTACCTAAATTGTGATCAAATATTGATAATTATCTGCTTAAGTAATATCGAGTTTGCTTTAAATAGATCATCTTCCCATGTTGTGTTTTCTATGATTTTGTTATGATGGCTAATGTTGTGTTTATCTGAATAGTACTGACAAACTAGTTCCAGGCTTTGGAAGTATAACATTCTTCTAGATCCCCACCATGCATATCTGCATTGTATTAGCAACTTTTTTAAAAAGGAATGCCACAAATGTTCTATTTTAGCCTTAGCTAGTAATAGCAAACTTTAAAATATTAACTCCAAAATAAGATAATAGACACAAATACATGTATTCCAAACTCCATGATCAATTTAATAAGGTATACTACTCTGAGAATCAAAACTTATTCTGTAAGGATATAGGAGAATTATATCTGGAACTCTTCATGATTTAAGTGACTCTTGGAAACACCAACTGGTTTAGAAAAGCAGCTACTTAACCATGAAGAACTTGCTTCATAGTTCTGTGGTCATAGCTATTGTTTTTTTTTTTTTTTTTTAGCATAACTCAAGTTTTATATTAGTGTATGCTGAAAATCTGCTATTGCTCCCCCTAATCATTTCACAGTATCAGATTTTAACCCTATAAGAAAATAAGTGTATATATATATATATGTTTGTATATATGTCCTTGATTTTAGAAACCTGTGAAGGATAACTTAAAGATACTTCAAGATGCAGTGCTCATTCTATTCCAGCAGACTAGCATAGATACATACTTTTTGTTTATTCGAATTAAATAATCCCCATCATTTGTTTTACTTCAGTATGTGTGTGTGTATGTATTTATATATATGTACATTTAATTTCTAAGTAAAGAATGTGTTTGGAAAACTTGTAATTTACAAAAAACTAAAGATCATCTCTGCTTATCAGAGCTATAATGCTGATTATTAATCTGAAGACATGGAGGTTTGGAAGAATTAATGATTTTCCTAAAGTGGTCTGATCATGTCACCCCCTATTCTTTTCCCCACTCAGTAAAATCTAATGTCTTCCTGTTATCTCCAGGATCAGATATAAAATTCTATGTTTGGCTTTTTAAGCTATTTGTAACCTGGTCCCATCCAACTTTTCCAGGTTTCTTATGCTCTCCTCCCTTTCCCAAATTCTCTGGTCTCCTTCCTGTTCCTCAAACAAGACATTCCAACACTGCTTCCTGTGCTTTTTCAATATTTGTTGTTCATGCCTGGAACTCTGTCTTTGGCAGCTATGTGGTGAAATGGATAGAGCACTGGGACTGAAGGCAGAAAGAACTGAGTTCAAATCTGATCTCATATACCATCCAGTTACAAAATAAGGATAGTAATAACCTACCTTCCATGGATGTTCTGAGAATCAAATGAGATAATATCTATAAAGCTTTTAGCACAGTACCTAGCCAATAGTAGGTGCTTAATAAAGTTTCCTTCATGTCAAACTGTTTCTGGGCACTTTCTCTGGATTTTCTCCATGCCTGAAATCATCTTGCCTGTCTCTCTTTCTTCCAGTTTCATTTAAAAATTTCACCTTCTGCAAGCAGCCTTTCTCATCCTCCTTAATGCTGATGCCTTCCATCTAATATGACCTCCGATTTATCCTGAATATTATCTTATTTGCACATAATTTTTGCATAGTCTCTCCTATTAGATTCGTGAGGTCCTTGAAGTCAGAGACTTTTTTGTTCTGTTTAACCTTTTAACCCCAATACTTAGCATAATTCCTGCTACACAGCTGGTGCTTAATAATAATTGCTGACTTAACTTGACCAATCTAAATGTTCTGTTGGCTTTAAGTAATTGTTCTCTGTACCTCAGCTTCTCTCATTTAGCTTATGAACAATAACGAATCAAACACATGCGACAACCCACATATGCACACAGGAGCATATATAGACACAAAGTATATTCATTAGCAGCTAAGATAGACATGGGATATAGAAAATATCCTTCTGTATTTAGAAAAAGATAATTTTGAAATGAAAGCCTATCTCTAAAACACACACACACACACACGGATAGGTAATGGACATAGGATTTCATTGGTACAGAGAACTCCTGCATATGAGTGCTCTGCACCTGAACAAATCCTAGTCTTAGAAAGTTGCCCAGGACACTGAGACTATGCTAGCGATCTGCACAGGATCATACAACCTGTATGTTTTAAGAGACAGGACTTGAATTTAGATCTTCCTGACTTTGAAATGTGCTATCTATGTTGAATATAGCCACAGTGCTTAGGTATAACACATATACATATATGCAAGTGTAAATATGTATGTATACATCTGCTATGATGCCTAAACCCAAATATTTCAATTTATTAGCTCCAAAATAATATGAACGAAAACAAGAAATGAACTGAATTATTTAGACCATAAATTTAGACAAATAAAGCTGAGAACTGATCACCAACCATTGATCAAATAAAAAAATTTATAAATACAAACATGTAATCTATGTCCTGTTTCTATAGAATGAGTGCTCCAGGTTATGTATTTTACCACTAAGTAGGAATGGCCTTTAGAACTCCTAAATTCTAATGATCCTATCAACCTTATTGGCACAAAAGCTATATACTATAAGAAATCATCTAGGGATCCTTTACAGGAAAAAAGGTTAAAAGACAAAATAAAGGGCAGCTGGAACAAGCAGTTTGGAAAACAAGCAATTGTCGAAAATAAGTTGGTTGCACTTTTAAGCAAGGCTTGTTTTTTTTTGTAAATTAGATTAAAATCATCCTTTTGTGTTTCATTTAAAACCCTGGGAATTCTAAAACTAGCAACCACTTCTTAGATTTATTTAATTGTTCTCCAAATGGTCAAATAATTAAGGACTTGGTGCTAAAACACAGTTTGTTTTCAACTTAAACCCATGCACCTATTATCTGTTCACTCACAAAGGAAATGGAATAGACGAAAGCACTCCAGCAATCCTACTATGCCATTAGACACTCCACAGTGCTTTAGCTTGTTGGTGTCTTAATTACCAGAGATATCATTATCTTCGTACACAGGGACACTTGTTTTATTGATGTTATAATTTTATTTGCCAGCCAATGACTTTCATTTGCAGGATAAACTGCTGTGTACTTAAATTTTTGGATAGGGATTAAAGTGTGATCCTATAGGAAACTTCAATTATTTTAGTTTTCATCTATATACATACATATGAATGCACACCCACACACATGGACACATGGACACACACAGCACACACATTTCCAAAGTTAATTTAAGTGCAGGTTAGCGTTAAATCCATAATGGTCTTCAACTGGCAACCCTTGATGGTTCTATTGATCTAGAGTTGAACAGACCATTAGGTAGGCTTATCATGTTTATTATTCAAGGGAGAGGAAGGGAAAAATATAATTAGTAGTTGTATGTAAAAAAAAAAGAAAGAGTGTCTCAGTAGCTTACACTCCAAGGATGCTATAATGGGGAACCAATGCATTTATTATTATGTATTTATATTGGAAATGCTCAAAGAAATCAATTCTATGTTGATATTCTATAACTACATGATAAGGGTTACACAACGAGACACTAAAAGTCATGTACTTATTATTTTAAGAGTAACTTAGAATTGTTAATGTTGTTGCTTGCAGAAGAGTCACAATGGGAAATTATAAACTTAGTCAAACATTGTTACCATTGCTAAAGACTTTTTAGGAATTTTTCATTTGAAATTACCATATACAGATAAATGGGTCCTCTTTTTTTTTGGCAGTGTTCCCTCATTTTGAGTCCAACCTCACACTTCTCAACCTTGTATTGTCTATGAATGTTTTTTTGTCTATTTCTGAAATTAGCCTTCAAGAACAAAAATTCACCTAATTCAGAAGAAATTCCTTTAGGTTCAAAAGGAAATTCTGAAAGAATTTCTAAAAATGATTTGAGTACCCTTGGAATGATTCTCTTGGCATATGGTGGTACCTTGATGGTCAAATAATCTTAGATTTGTAAAATTTGTCATGCTTGTTGAAAAAGCAGGTTCTTGATTCTGTCATAGAAGTTCTACCTCACAATATGGACACTTGACACCCACCTGCCCCTTTCATCTTTTCCTGTGGGTTGTCTAACAATCATCCTGTTACTCTTTTTAATATATAAGGTGTCCCTTTTTTACTAACTTCTTATTTGCTGCTGACAGTACTCAATTATCTCTCCCATCTAAAAAGAAAAGAGAAAAAAATACCTTACTTGACACTTGACCATACCTTCAAGCTTTCATTCTCTCTCATTCATTTAAAGCACTTGGCAAACATCATCATCGTCATCATCCCTATTTTACAACAGACTCCTGGAAAATACTCTCTACTCATTAACCCTATTTCTTTTTACTGTTGCTCACTTTTCAATCCTTTCTAATCTGGCCTTTTACCTCTTCACTGAAACTCCTTTCTCCAATGGCTGTACAACACTTTCATGTCGAATCTGATACCCTTTCCTCAGTCCTCACTTCTTGAACTCGGTCCAGAAATTGACACTCTTGATTGCCTTCTTATCCTGGATACTCTCCTCTCTTTTTTTAAATGAAACAGTTGCCTCTTTGTTCTTTACTTGTGTGACAACTTCTCTTTAGTCTCCTTTACTGCATCATCATCTATATCATGCCCCTTAATTTACATTCTACTCCTAGATTGACTTCTAGCCCTTTTATTTTTTCTCTGATATTTTATTAGTGTCCATTACATACCCATAGTCTCTTTCCCAAACTCCAGTCCTGCATCTCCAAGTTGAACATTTCAAACTGGATGTCCCAGATGTCAAAAAGTCACTAATAAAAGTGTCCTGTAGGTGTCTTGTATTTAAAATGTCAATAACTCTTTTTCTCCATAAACTCATCCTTTTTCTGTTTCCTTCTTTCTCTTAGTACTTCAAGGGTACTTTCAATACTGCTTTCAACCGCCAGCTAAAAAGGCACTTTCAAAAAAAGCCTACTCAAATCACTCTTAATTCTATTATCTTCCCTTTGCTGATTATTATATATATGTATACACATATATGTGTATATGTATACAAACATATACACACATGTATGCACATATGTATGTATATACCTATAATTACGTGTGCATATATGTATAGACGTACAATCAGCTAGCAAATTGGATAGATTTTACCTCCACAACATATCTTACCTTCCTTCTCTTCTCTTTCCTCATGTGGTCACTACCATTGTTCACATTGCCTGGGCCATTAGAATAGTTTAATTTGCCTTCTTCCATAAAATTTCTCCCCACTTCAATTTCTACACAGCTGCCAAAATGATTTTCTTAAAGAACAGATTTGACCACATCACTATATTCCAACTTCAGTCACTTTCCATTACCTCTAGGATCAAATCTCTATTTTTCTATTTGGAATTTAAAGACCTTTACATCTTTACCTGAACCTACCTTCCTTGTCTTCCATAATTTTGTTCCTCTTTGTGCACACTATGGTCTACTCAAACTGCCTTTTTTTGCTGTTTTTTAAATACAACATTCCATCTCCAATTTATGTGCCTTTGCTCAAGCTCTCCCCTATGCCTAGAATATATCTCCCTCTGATCTCTGTCTTTACTATTCTTTTTTCATTCAATTTTTAGCACAAAATGCCACATTCTACATAAGGTTTTTCAAAATCTCCCCTTTGGCCTAACTGATAGTGTCTCCCCTTTCAAATTACTTATATTTATTTTTATATGTTTTCTACATACTTTTCTATCTACCTATCAAACATTTATCCATCCATCATCTATCTATGTATCTATGTATCTATCTATCTATCTCTCTATCTCATCAACATTTAGAAAATAGGTACTTTGAAGGCAAGGTCTATTTTTCTTTTGTCTTTGTATCTCTAGTAAGGAACAGACCTGGCACACGGTATATGCTTTAAAATTTTTTTATGGATAGATTGAACAGAGATTTTCTAAAGAATTCAACTGCAAGTTCCACTGAATCATCTTTTACTTCTGGCAGCACCTATGTGCCTGCCCATCATTCAAAAAAAGGCCAGTGAAGGTTTTCAAAGGATTGATTCTATTTGTTATAAAATTGCATACATGTCACTGAACCTCTCCATTAACTGAAGTTCCCTTAGCTGCCAACTGAATGAACTTGAAGTAGATGATGTGAGGTCACTCCTGGTTCTAAATCTATGATATTATGACCATCTTTTACTAACATATCATAAAATGTTAGACTCAGAAGACACACAAAAGATCTAATCCAACTGCCTCATTTTACAAATCAGGCAACTCAAATGCAGAGGAATTATCTGATTTGCATAAGATCAAAATGAGTAAATGACCAAAACTAGATTATAATCCTCTCCTTAACCCAGTGTTAATGAAGGGTATTCCAAAATTAAAAAAAAAATTCTAGCTTAAATAACTTTTATCTAACTCATTTTAAGAGCCAACACCTGCAGGTACTAGGGAATTACAGAAGTATGATTATAGAACACCCTATAGTCAAAGAAAGTTAATTTCATGAGGAAGTGGAACAAGAAAATGTGAGATTTACATCTTTTAATTTGCCAGATATTTGAAGTCTCAATTTCCTTAAAAATAAGTTTCTTATCAGTGTGAGAACACCTAACATCTTAATTACTGTCTTAAAATTTTGTATTCTCATATGTTAATGTAAGTATGATTTAGAACTTAACCCAGAGCTTAGCACAGTACTAGGTAAATAGTAGGTGTTTAATAAATGCTTACTGTTCAAGTGAATATGACTTAAAACATGACTCAAACTATTCTGCAGATTCCATGAGATCCTGAAATATTAGTTGATGTGGAAGTTTAGGAGCAATTAGTGAGAAGCTCTGCCTTGAGAGATAAAGAAACATTTTCCACTATTTGACGATAGCCTTGTGTTTTTGTTTTCCTTTTCCTTCTGATTTATAATGCAAAGTCTCCATTTACCAAATAAGGATGTACAGTCTAGACTGATATGTAGATGGTATAGAAATAAAGAATACATCTTTAAAGCAAAATTAGCACTTTTCTTAAGCCAGGGGAGACAAATATTTCTCTCTTCAAAAAGTAGAGAGTAAAATTTAGTATTAATTTTTCATTCCTGCTTTCTTAATTTGTGTTTTCTTCCTTTGCTCATCTGAAATTTACACAGCAGTCAGTTATGAGTAGCATTGGTTTAGGACCTCAGGAAGACACAGAAATCTTTTATTCGTACACATAGTGCCTACAAAACTTCTGTATTTAGGAACTCATGTTGCACTTTATGATTTTCTTAACATTATTAACAGGCCTGAAGATACAGTGACTCCATAAGTCTTACATGAATTTCTGGTAGAGTAAATTCCACTCAAGCTTTTAATTAAAGAATGATGAAGGACCCATCAGAAGCTGCAGATAGATAGATAGACAGACAGATAGACAGCAGGCATAGATAAATAGATAGATATAGATATATCTATTTATATATATATGTTGAAAAAGTATGCTATAAAAATTATAATCTAAGATAAATTAAGCAAGAAGCCAGGGCTTACAGTTCTCAAACCCAAATCTCTTTTTTAATCTTGAAAACAGTTAAGTAGTGCCAGCTTTATTGCTGGTGTGCTTTTTTCCTAACCTTAGATACCAATTTCAAGAATTAATCATCATGTAAGCTTAAACTTTCAACTCAGTCTTGAAATACCTTTTCTAAAATTTTAACTTTCAGAGCACCTAAGTGGTGCAGTGGGTAGATCACTAGTCCTGGAAATAGGAGGACATGAGTTCAAGTCTATCCTCAGATACTTGTTACTAGCTGTGTGACCCTGGGTAAGTCACTTCGCTTCAATTGCTACACACTCAAGATAGAACAAAAAGTGTTTTTTAAAAATGACAACTTTCTTGCAAAGAAAGAACATGGCATTGAGTTTGTATCTTACTGGTTTAATGAGATATTTCTGAGTTACATTGAGTCACCCTTATCGTAAAATCAGAGACTCATTGGTCTAGAGCTAGAAAGAATTTGAACAAGACATGTAGTAGAAATCTCTTGTTTTAAAGATGAAAAAATGGAGGCCTAAAACGTTAAGTGACCTGTCCAAGATCACAGAATTTGACTAGCAAAGCTGAGATGCAAACTCAGCTCCTGCCATTATGACTTCAGTGGGAAAGTCCAGTATTCTTTTTACTGTACCTTGATACCTTATGAACTAACATTTTATCTTAATACAGATTATTATCTTACTATAGTGTCTATTTCATGCTAATAAGTGTCAAAACATTAAGTTCATTACAAACAATCACTCGTCTGACAGAAAAAAAAACAACTAGATTGTCTGGAATTTCTACTAAAATGATTAATTTTGACAGTAATATCTATGTCTTTTCATCCCAAAGATATAATCCAAAGATATATTTTGGAATTCATAGTCACTAATGTCCTATTAGCTCTGTTGACTTTCCATTGCCTGTTTTTTTCTCCTTAAACATAATTTCAGGACCTCTTTTCCTGTAAACTTATTTTTATTAATCATTTATTCTCAAAGTTGGCTGTAGATGTTCTAATAAGAAAAAAAAAGAAACGGAAACCACAACAAAACAAAAATCTAGCATTGCAGATATGAAAATAACAGAGAAAATAGAACTCAAATATGTTGGTTTAAAAAATAATATTTAATTTTTTTCTTCCTGGTCTAAGTAGCCAGCAATTTAGCTAAATTACTTCTCTCAATGTATTTCTCCATAGATCCTTGAAGGACCTGAGGACTTAAAGTTGTTACGTATCCAGTGGAATAATGTGTTACTTTAATGATGAAAGAGTTAAAAAATAATTGAAATTTTTGTTAACTTCAAAGTCAGTATACAAAGATGACCTTTTAATCACTAAGAATGATTTTGTGATAGGTTAATAAAGATAATATTAAAAAGAAACTCAGAGTAAGAAATACCAATTCCATTACTACCGAAAAGGAAGCTTTATTTTTATCTCTTGCTGTGGTTGTTAAACAATAACCTCAATCTCCAAGTTCATAAATCAACACTAAACCTGCCTCGAGGGGAGAGAAAGGGGAACAACTCATCTTTTGGCTGCTCAGCATCTCTACAGCAATGGGAAACCTTCTTCTAAGATATGGTGTAGACCTAAATTAGGGATTACACTTTCTCTTTTCCTGATAGTGATTTCCCTTAACCCTCCTCTCTAGGGAAATCAGGTGACTACTGCCCATTACACTTAATAAGAAAGCAATTGTTTCTACTGTGAATGTTAGCAACTCTAATTGCTAGATCACCTGCTGTGAATTGGTTAGAAGCTATGGCTGCTTAGGGGCCAAATATTAATCTCTTCATGGACTTTTATACCCATTTATAGATTAAAATAAAAGAAGCAGTCTCCCTTTAGTAAATTGGGAAGGGTGGAGAGAAGGAAACAACATATCAAAAGCTTAAATTGTTCATTGTTCCTGAAAGCTGGAGGCTTTAGAAATTCTTATTTCAGTATATAATTACCGCAGAAGACTCCCTATGTAGCACAGTGGATAGAGCATTGGATAGAGTCATTTAAGTCAAGGTGACTTGTACAAATCTAGCTTCAGACACCTACAAACTGTGTGACCCTGGGCAAGTCATTTAACCTTGTTTGTCTCAGTTCCTCATATGTAAGATGTGCTGGAAAAAGGATATGGCAAACCACTCCAGTATTTTTGCCAAGATAACCCCAAATGGAGTCATGAAGAGTAAGAAATGGGTAAAAAAAAAAAAAAAAAAAGAGAAAATGACTCTTAAGTAGCAATATTGCTACATCCTATTCCACATTTGAGGGATTTAAGAATGCCATCAAATAATATAATCTCACTGTGATAAGGAAGTTTAGGCATAGCAACCAACCCACTCCCCAAGTGATATCTTTACTTGCAGACATTTTATGGCGATCTCTCTTTGACAATGGGCAGTAATGGGTAACTCACTATGTATCCAAGTAACCCATTTCATTTTTTTGGACATCTCTAATTTTTGTGGAGGCTTTCTTTACTTTAATCAAATTAACTTCTAACTGTCACTGATTCTAATGATGTCCTCTGAGACAGAGCAAGGCAATTCTAATTTTTTCTATGTGGTAATAATTTAAAAACAAAAAAGGATGAAGTGTCCCTGTGTATGTGTATGCACATATGTGCTTGAATGTAGCCAGATGAATTAAACAGGGACTGGACTTGTGATTTTTAGTGGCAGAGATGAGGATAACTCCAGATGGGGAAAGTCCTTCCAATGTATGTAAACGATGTCTTGCCAACTTTGTCTTAGAAAGTTGACTGGAACAGTAATGGTTAAATGACTTGCCAAGGGTATGAATATATCTGAAACAACAGTGACTTTTGAGATAGAAGCCATGTAGCATAGTAAGATGCTGATCTTGGCATCAGGAAGATCTGGGTTCAAATATGACTTCTTACATTTACCAGCCATGAGATCTAAGTGAGTCTTTTCAGTTCTATCTGCCTCATACTAGGGTTTATTTGCTATGGAAGGTTCTTCATCTTAAGTTACTCATAGTAACAACATTGATTCTTTGTACGCTTGGGTCACTGAGGAATATATTCCCCAAATACAAAATAGGGAGTATCAAAGGGGAAAAAAACTGTCATCCAAATTGAAGGTTAGGCATCAGTTAGCCATGAGATTTATGTTTTTTAACTGTAGCAACTTAAAAACGTCAAAGAAGACGTACTATTTTGTGCTGGTCAGGGTACCCATGGAAAAATCAGTACTCTATGATCGACTAAAGGAGCTCAGGGCATGGGAAGATCTTTGGACAACATTTAGACCACTTCACCATGGCATAATTGAAGCAACATTAGATTATAAATTAAAGGATCTGAGTTCAGATGTGGATTTTCCAATTTTACACCCTCAAAAAGATTGCTTCAATTTTCAAGGTTTCAGGTGGGTAATACAATGAAGGAATTGCTTGATAGGGATCTAGGAAGACTTAAGTACAAAGGTAACCTAAGACACTAACCAGCTGTGTGACCATAGATAAGTCATTTAACATCCTAGCCTCAGTTTCCTCATCTGTGAAATGTAAATAATAGCTCCTACTTCCTGGGGTTGTTGTGAGGAAAAAGTTGCAATTTTGCAAAGCCTTTTGCAAATCTTAAAGCACCATCTAAATATTGGCTCTTATCATCATCTGTAGTAATAGGGTACCTCCACCAGGAATATATGAAGGGTTAGATTAATCTCAATGAACTTTTTCCATGTCCAACAATTTTAACAAAATTTTCAACTGGAGGTGAATTTTCAACAGAAGAGAAAAAGTTTAAAAATTTCTATATAAAGTGCCACAAAAGCCACCATGAACACAAAGAAATTATCCCTTTTAATAAAACCCTTTAATTTTTATTTAAGAAAAATCCAAATAAATGGAGGTTTAATTAAATGATTATTTCTAGGAAAGCCAATATTAAAGGTCCTTTATTTTTATTTGTTTTCTGCTTGTTTTTATAAAGATTTAATTACCTACAGGGAATATAGGAAAAATCACGAGAGCAATCCAATTTTAATGAGTTACTTTTATAAAAATAAGATTTAAGTGACTTGTCCAAAGTTATAAAGAAAATAGCTAACATAGGCAAACTGACATCGAAAAATAATCAGTAAAATATTCAAGACTCAGTATGTCATTTACTACTCAGTATCTTCCAAGGTTTTCTGAATCCACAGGAGCAATCATTTTCAGTACACCAAGCCCACCTTGACAATGTATCACTGTGTTTCAGTACAATTTCCTATTTACAAACCAATGCACCAACAAACACTGGGAAAGCAATTTCAATCATGGCTGTGAAACAGATACTTAAAGAAGGAACAGGTGCTCCTTTAACCAGACAATCTGAAAAATAATTAGGAGCAAGATATGAAGTTTTGAACAAATATTACTTTCCTAAAGTGACCAAAATTTATCTCTATTTCCACTTCATTTCTTGGCCTTAATACAGTGAGACTTTTAATCTACTCTTCATGCGTTCTAATCATATAAGATGTGTGGGCGTCCAAGAATTCTTTATGAATAACATAGAACGCAAATAGTCCTATCTTCATGCTCACAGTTGACTGCACTCTGTTGGCTCCCCATCAACAGTGAATTTATCGTTACTAATTTTTACTGAGATAACATTTAATGTTGAAGAAATAGCCTCTTGCAGATAATATTAATGCTACAGAGGGGCACACTGCCAAAGTATTTGACCATTTACCAGGCTTCCTGATATCCTCCCAAGGCAGGGCTAATTTTCAAAAATTAATTCACCTTCTTCATTACAACACTAGTATTTATTAAAATGTCAACTGGAACTAATTATGATTTTTGTAATCAGGAAAAAACCTCTGCTCTTTCAGATGTAATTTGATGTCTTGAAACATTTATTGTGAAACACTACTGGGTGTGGACAATCGTTTTTTTTAAGGGGGAAAAATAAATGTTTTTAGCATTTACAAAAGTCATAACAATCATTTGGCTTTTATCACTTCACAATGAAATAAATCAAAGTAGCACTGGCTTATTAAAGACCTTTTTGTGACTTGAAAACTTAATAAAACAGGCAAAGAATTATTTGCAAGGTAGTTATGAAATCATGTCTTCAAACTGTTTCACTTGGTTTTCTTAGCCCTTATTCCGAAGTTCACAAGCAGTAATGAATTCATGCTAAGTTGTGAAAAAGACAGCTTATTTAAGCAGGTGTGAAATAAACAACTGCTGAACTCCAGATGCTGTTAGCTTTTTAGGAATGTATCTGAACATTGATGTCTCTGGAGCAACAAAAATGATGGAAATTAGAATGGAATAAAATAGCTTTACCCTAATGTAGGAAATTCTTAACACAAGGATCATGAACTTAATTTAAAAAATTGGTAAATGTTTTTTCAATACAACTGATTTCTTTTGTAATCTTATGTTGTTTATTTTATTATTCTGAGGAATTCCTAGGCTTCACATCATTGACAAAAAGGTCCATCACACACACACACACACACACACACACACACACACACACACAAGGATTAAGAACTCCTGCATTAGGTCTTTCTGATACTTGTTTCCTGGAATATAAACAAATTTCTGTTTTTTTTTTTCAGTTGGATCGATTGACCATTTGGTAGTCTGTCTTCCTTCCTTCCCTCTCTCCCTCCTTCTTCCTTCTTCCTTCCTTCCTTCCTTCCTTCCTTCCTTCCTTCCTTCCTTCCTTCCTTCCTTCCTTCCTTCCTTCCTTCCTTCCTTTTTTCCTTCCTCCCTTTCTTCCTTTCTCCCCTCCTTCTTTCCATTCTTCTTTCTTTCCTTTCCTCTTTCCACCACTCATCTATCTTTCCTTCTCATGGTGGGAGTGTTGGGGTTTCTCAGGTCTTGCACAGGACCTTTGACCTGTGTATAGATAAGAACAATAGTTCTCCCCTCTCCACTCCCCATAAATATTTGAATTTGATTCAAGTTGGATATTTCCTTCATGGTCATAGAAGAGAGTTTATTATAACACACATATATATATATATATCATATGCTTACTTTCAAATAAAACTATCAGTTTACATGTATATAACCACACAATACATACATACACCCTTGCTTTGAACTCCATCACAACCAAATGCAATATTAGGTCCACAAATTTTAATTTTTAATAGCTATAGTGAAAAATAGTTTTATCAATAGTTATAGTGGAAAAAAATAATTACCAAGGTCAATTGCAACTAACTGCCAGCCTAAATATTAGGAATCTAACTTAAATTGATTGTGTTTTATTTCTCACTCATTATCAGTGGAACTAAAACATACTAACTTTCCTTAATATCAGAATCCAAATGTATCTCTATTCATTTCTACAAAGTTCAATATACCTTTCATTATTTTAGTTATAATAATGATGACACTAAACTATTTTATGGCACTTTTTAACTTTCAAAAATATTTTCACAAAATATTCCAGCATTTTATATTTTGAGCTTTTATCTTATGCCAAAAATTTATGTGATGTTGTTTTAGACTCTCAAAAAGTGAGAACTGTCCCCATTTTATAGGTGAGGCATTGAAAGATAATGTATATCACCACAAATTTATTAAGTGGTATAGTCTGGATTTGAACCCAGGGCTCCATGACATTGCCCCATTTTCTTATTTTTTTAAAAAGGGCTCTGTTTATGGGATTTGGGGAGATTTCATAGGATATAGTGTTAGAATTTGTTGCTCAATAGTGTGCAACTCTTCTTCATGACCCCATTTGGGGTTTTCTTGGCAAAGATACTGGGGTGCATGTGTGCACACACAATCAGTTTCTGAACTTCTAGGTTTTTTTTAGTACACTGAAACTGGCTATCTTCATAAAATTTGGCTTCATTTAGTTTTCTTTTATCCTAAGTAAAGATATTGCAGTTGTCTGATTTTGTTTGGTTTGGTTTTGTTGCCTTAAATCAAAAAATGTTTCAAGATCCTATGGATTTGAAATTAGCAAGTTGGAAACATTTAATCTTTTCAATTCCATATGACTTGGGTAATTTAAATAAACAACATGAAAATCATGATAGTTGAAAAGGAATGTTAATCCCTACAGTTCAAAAATAAATTGCTTAATGCCAGTCCAGGTTCTGACAAACACTGAAGTGTAAATCTATAAGGGAAAACCAAATTTATTATCTTAGTTGGGTGTTTGTGAAGAGTCACATACAAACACCAAGACATAGTTAGTTTCCTAAATTCCTGAGAACTAGATTTTAAAGAAAATATTCAAAATAATTTTCTTCTCATATAGAAATATCACTTTCATAGGTTCTTTTCAAATGATCTTTATTCAAAATTCAGAAGACCTTAATAGATAATTTAAAGGGAATGGAAACCAGCTGTTCCTTTCTATTAGGTTTCCATATTAAAAACAACTTTGACCTTCATATAGATCCCAATTAATTGCAACAATAATGAGAAATTGCATTTCTTGTCAACTTTCAATACAGTTAGTAAATTTTAATCTGGTACTCATTTTATGCTTGGAAAGACTACTGCTTTCACTGATGGATCCCAGTGAAAAAGATCATGAATTTTAAGAAATTTCGACGATTCATATTTTGTGTTGATATTAGAATTACATGGTCCTAGAAGGGAAGATTCAGTGTAAGTAGGCAGTCAACATAGAGGTCCATTATTCAGAGTACAAAGACCTTTATTAAAAGATACATTTATCAAAGCTGCGAACATGAACTTGCAGGTGATTTTCTTATGTGTTACAGTTCAACATGATGGACATGAGATTATGAGTCAGGATGACATGTGCATTTAGATCTGAAAAGGGTCTCAAGACCAACTAGTTAAAACTTGTATTTTACATATGATGAAACTGATGGCCATGAAAGTTAAGTGACTTGAACAAAATCTAATAGATTGTAAGGGGCAGAGCTGGGTTTTGAACTAGGCCCTCTTACTCCAAAGCCACTGTTATTGCCACTACTCTATACTGCAAATCAGTTAAATCTTAGATCAAATAATTAATATTTGTTTCTTATTTTTTTAAATGGACTCTGTGTATGGGGAGATTTCATAGGGTATGGTGTTAGAATTTGTTGTTCAGTGGTATCCAACTCTTCTTCATGAGCCCATTTGAGGTTTTCTTGGCAAAGACAGTGGAGTAGTTTGTCATTTCCTCCTCCAGATTACTGTAGAGAGGAGGAAACTGAGGCAAACAGGGTAAAGGGACTTCCTCAGGCTCACCCAGTCAACAGTATCTGAGGCCAGATTTAAATTCAGGAAGATAAGACTTCCTGACCCTAGACCTGGTACTCTACCCACTGCACTTTAGATGATCTAAATGATATCTATCAATATTATTCATTCAAGAAACTGATTTTTTTAAAGCTTTGAATGTAGTGAACTGGTAAATTGGGTGCAGTGGTTCAGGGGATATAAAGACTTTTAAGTCTAAGTTTGTGATTCTACAATCCCTCCTCTTTTGGAGCTTATATTCCATTGCTATATATATTTTCACTTAATCATCCAGCATTTACAGAGCCCTGTGAGGGATGCATCATTGTATAAAACACGATCTTTGTTCACTTAGAGAAAAAAGGCATGCAGTAGAAAAAAAAATGGAGGATTTTTTATTCTCATTTGAATTAACCAATAACTCTCCAACCCTAGGCTCTTCCACACCATAAATATCTAATGCATTAAAAACACACACACACACACACACACACACACACACACACAACAAAACTAAAGAAGACCTTTCATACAATCTAATTCTCTATAATGGACATGGATTGCATTTTCCATCAGAGACTTTCCTTCTGCTTTATTGCTGGTTTCTATTCCTAGTGATATCAATTAAGAATGGCTGTTTTCAAAATCTTAGCAGAATGTTCTTTCATTTTTCTCAGCAGAGTCTGCTGAGGACCTTTTTAGGCATTTGATGACAAGTTTTTTTGATCAAGCCAGTCACAGATTCACAGCAAGCTAAACTGAACTGACAATCTGTGTTTAGGCCATCTTCAGATTTTTCCTGGCAATGAATGGCATTTCTTTTCATGCAATTAAACAGGGATATTTGGGTACTATTTAAAAAAAAATCAAGGATATGCTTTGATAGTGATAGTGATTATGGAAAGATAATTTTAAAGATTTTAGCAATGGCTATCCCTCACCTTTAGGGGATGTGATGACAATCAAAATAGGATTTTTTGCTGTTTTTGTATAATTAAGTGCCTCTGATTGAATCTTGCCTTTCTCATTCAAGGGTCTTTACAAGGCATAAAGTACAGAACAGCGAGTTCCTTTAGTTAGAAACTGTATAAGTATTTGTATTGTTAATGTAATTAAAGATCTTCCCCACCCATTAATGGGCCTACCCATTAAGGGGACTTTGATTAGGGAAGATTTGTAGGAATACCCACAGCTTTTGTTAATGAGGCATTGGTTCTCAAGGGTTGGAATGCTCTCTGGCTCTAAAAAAAGGTATAAATACACGGAGGATGAGGTTTTATTTTGGGGCTTAGTTTTAGCAAGAAGTGCCAGATGAGGACTCTGGGAATCTGCTAAAGAGTCTCCCATCTTTGAGATTCCAGCTGTTGGGCTTCCCTCTTTGGTAACTGTGGTCATATAGCTGTCTGTTGAATTCAAGCAGAGGAAGCCATGGTTGTTGATCTTTAATTGCTCTGTATTTTCTTTGAAGTTTAGGGTGCTGACTCCCTGAACTAACTGAATGATATATGTACTTGGTTTAAGGAATGATACATGTGCTTGATGAAAGTGATTGTTAACCCTTTGAAAGTTGCTTTCCTTTTAGCAATGTAGATCTAAGAACCTATGATAGCAGCCCCACCCCTCCACTGTGTATGTTGGGGTGTTTACTGCTATAGTGGGTTCAAATTCCAAACTTTTTTTTAAATCATACTTTTCCAACTATTTTGTTAGTATTGGTTATAGTTCACTTGATTATTCAAAGGACTGATTTTCAGTGAAAGTATAATACTTTTATAACTGAAAAATAGCCTCTGCCTACCTAGGAGCAAGATTTATATTTTCTACTCTATCAAAATAATGTTTTACCATTGGTTGAGAAAAAGGGGCTTGAATCCCTCTGATTAAGGCCTCTGGTCAACCTTTAGCTATTTATGCTATTAGACAAAAGTTATAGGATCAGTAATGTCCAGCAGCAAGAGTTTGAAACCTTATACAACATCTATTTCACTTCATACAATGGAATTCTTTCTTGGAATAACTATTTGTAGATATAATTTTTGCAAATTAAATCATATTTTACATGCACAATGGATATTTCACACTTAAAAGACCCCTACAGAGAATTCTATCCAGTAATTACACCTAAATATGTGTCTCATATTCTGAGAAATCATAACATTTTGGTCAAGTTATAAAGAAAGATTGTGAATATCAGGAGGATCTGGGAAGTTCTATTTTTCAATCAATCAGGCTACAATGGCCCCATTCCTCTTCAAATCACACCCTCCACCCCAATCAATCTCTATTCAACTATTTTTCTCTCTGTTCTGTGATAGGGATGAAGAGTAATAGCCTCTAAAACTGATGCACAATGTCTTCCTCTGTGTCTCTGTCCTCTCTTACCACCTCCCACTACACCATTGCAAACCCAAAGATTCCTTGTGTATAGAAAGAAGTAAAGAAGAGGGTTAAAATAATCAGGATCTTTCTGGATAAATGAACCTGAATATTGTTACAGAACCTCAAATGCTTGCCTCTTACAAGGATGTAGTTGAAATGTGCGGTTAATATAACATACACACCGTCAATAAATACTACTAATAAAAATAACTAGATTTTAAAATTTGTGAAATACTTTACATGTTATCTCCTTTGTTATTCATAATAAGCCTGTAAGATAGATGTAATTATTACTTCCATTTTACATAAGAGGAAACTGAGATTTTGAGAGTCAAGTGACAACAGAGATTGTCACTGGAAGGATTTATTGAGCTCTCCCTGGCTCCAAATCCAGTTCTCTATCTACTATGTAATAGCAGCCAAAGAGTATATATATATATATATATATGTATATATATATGTATACATATACATATATATATTCTGTCTATATTAAAGAGAGCTTAACAACTCTGTTTGGAGAAGTCACAAGAAATACTGATGGGTAACTGAGGAAAGGCTGCTTTCAGAGGCACCTGGATAGAACTGTGGTTAGAGTTCTGGACTCAGGAAGATCTGACATCAAATATCTCAGATAATAGCTGTGTGAGCCTGAGCAAATCACTTAACTTTTGTTTTGAGATAATAATAGCACCTACCTCCTAGGATAGCTGTGAGAATAAAATGAGGTATTTATAGAGCAGTTTGTAAACTTTAATGCACTATGTAAGTGCCAGCTATTATCATTACTACTAATGCTGTCTTGAAGAATTACAGTTAATGAGTTTGTATTCCTTGGCAAAACCAAATACTTAATAATGTTTTGTTTTAAAAATCTAGAAGCAATAATCTGACAGCAAATATCAAACAGACACTAATAAATGTTCCACATAACAGTGAGTACAGTTTTTCTCCCTGCCTCTGGTTGCTTAAATGTGAGTGGTTGATGCCCAAGTCCAATTTACTGGAACATGACTCCCCCAAATAAGTCTGAATTCAGTCTGAAGCAAGCATGAAAATAACTAGTTGCTTGAGTATTTTTACTTAAAAAAACTATAGAAGGTTTCTTTTTAGTTTTATTTTGAATCTTATTAATAATTTTTGTTCAAAGTCTCTTCAGATGGAATACTCTATTGTGTCAAAGGGGAAAAAATAAAGAAAATGAAAACATCTGATATAATGGCCACATCTAGCAACCTATGTAGTATTCTGCCTCTTAGACATAAGATAGAACATGAATTATTTCCTCAACTCTGGGCCTTTCATATGACCAGTATCAAGATTATAGATTGGGCAAAGGTTATAGTTAGGACACTCTTCTTGCATAATTCCAAATTAATATAAAAAATCACTCAACTACTTCATAGTTCACCAACACTGTAAATGTGTGATTAAGTTTCTAGTCTCTTTGGCATTAATCTCATTTTTTTGGTCATCTTTGCTAATTTGTATAGTGAGAGGTGAAATCTCTAGCAGCAGATTTAAAGAAAACATCATTAACTTTATTTTTCCCTTATATTTATTTGGTTTGAAAGAAATGGCATAAATACATGAAAAGAGACAAAACACTTTCCACGCTCTCCTTTCAGTTTGGAACTACTCTTCCATTACACACCTAATGTCATAATTTAAGTATATTTTTTCAATAACCCTTGTTTTATTGCTAGGGAATTTTGAGTACTTTCAATGAGTTACTTCTTAAAAAATTTCAATCTGATGAAATTTATAGGAAAAATATGAAGAAGAGTATTATTATGAAGGAACTTGTTTCTTTTCCTGTTAAAATGTTCAAGGTAATGGGAACTATCAAGAGTCCACAAATTAGACCCTGAGGGTCAAGATATCTAGCTCCTATTTTGTTTGGATGACCCCTAAAACCATTCCAAATCTAATTTTTTATGGACCTGTGACTCTACAAAGGTGTTAATTACATCAGCAAGTGTAAAAGTAGTGAGGAAGATTAATTGCTCCTGTTTATTTCAAGAATGAAAATATTGGAATCTTATGTATATTAGAATATATAACATAAGATTTTTGGGTTTTCTTGTGTGGAGTTTTCATTTTTCCCTCCTTTGGCCAGACCTGTGATTTAACATACATATCAGATGATGCAAACCTGCAGTTCCATCTGTAATTTTGACTTCTAGAGCTGGTAGGGACACGAGATATTAATGTTTATTGTTACCATTATTAATGATAATATTAATATCAGGTATAATATTTTGTGGCCCTGAGATAATGCATTGAATCATGTAACTTAAAAGATTTTAGATTCCTATAATAGAACTAATTATATCTCTGTAAAAACAAATCTACTACTTGAAATTTCATTGTATAATGAGTGATCAAAAAACAGAACTGACTCTCCACTTATGTATAGAGCATTAACATTTATGTTCATTGGTCATACTTTCTGCTTTTAACTCTCCACAGATTGCCTAGGTTGACCCTCACACTGCCATCTCCCCTCTACCCCAGATGCTACAAACCATCTGTTTCCTAATCCAGGACTAGATTGTCTGAAAAAAAGATTTTGATGGCAAAGCAAAGCTAATCCTGAAAGAAAAGATGGACATTTAATGAATTGCCAGACCTTTAGGACTTTGTAAAAAAAAACAACAAAAAATAAACTGAACTTAAAAGATTTCACATACAAGAGGCAAGAGAAATATAAGGTACATAACAAAGACTAATTACAAAGGACTCAATATAAACAGTTTATCTTTTATGTATGTAAAATATGAAACATATGTCTAAGATTGTTATTATTAACTGAGTAGTTCATAAGAAAGACTGAGGTAGACTTGAGTAGGATATGATTTTAAAAATTTAGCAAAACTGTTAAAAACAGCTAAAAAGACTAATTATCTTATACAAATGAGGTGTGAGAGGAAGAACTGATATAGAAGAATTAGATGGAGGAGGAGGACTGTTAGTTATGGAAACCTACTTTCATCGAGAATGAGTTCAAGAGGGAACAATATACACATACACACACACATAGATACACACATACACACATGCACACATACATACACACATACATGCACATATGATGTATACATGTATGTGTGTATATAAAAGCATTCTAAATTAAGAAAGAAATAAAATGCTAAGTGTATAGGGAGTGAGGAGAGGATAAAGGAGGGATCTCTAGAAGGGAGAATGAGAGAATAGGTTAAAGAGGGGGTATAGAAGGGTATTTAGATTAATTGGAATGGGAAAATAAGGAAGGAATCCTTAGAGAGGAGTAGGTCAAATAACAGGAGGGAAAAGTAGCAGGTAGAAGTAAAGCAGAGGAGTCAGGAGGGATACAGCATAAGAGATATGCAAAAATATATAAGCAAAGATCAGGAACAGAATGTGTTAGGAAAGGTATGTGTCTTTATATGTATGTGTATATATATATATATATATGTATATGTGTATAGGTATATCTATAAATATAATCCATGCTTAATTTTAGCCTTCTGGGTGGGGGTAGGGGGAAGGAAAGAGGACAAAGGAAGAAGTAAAATATTCACAGCAGAGAACAAAAGAAAACTTACAAGGAAATAAAGAAAAGATGAATAGCTCTCAACACAATGCATAATATTTATTATATGGGCTTTCTTGAAATCTATTGCTATATATTTTGAATCCTCTCATATTCTGCTGTGCACATGATGTGTTTTTTCTTTTCTTATTTTGTATTTAAACTTCAATATTTAAGCTTGTAATAAAATATGCATATCAATAAAATTTAAAAATAAATAGATAAACAAGCAAACAGAAATATTTTGATGTGCACCAATCATTCGAGGTCCAGGAGGCTGGGACATTAATGCTAATCTAATTAGTCAAATATGCTTTTGGGTGGGGCTCGTGGTCTAGACTAATTAAACACATGAATGTGGGTTAATTCTATTTTTCAAGGGGCAACTGTCCAAATGCTGAATTAGCATTTAAACCTTTTGTTTCACATTCTCCATCTTGCTTCCTGTCATCAATTGCTAATTATTCCACCATCAGAATCAAGGCATTAGAAAGGTGAACCAGATATTTATATCATTTATAAAGGTTTAACAAACACAATAGTAGGTCCTCCTCTCTTCCCCCTCGGATTCCCAAACTACTGAAAGGAGCATCATTTTCCACTGAAGTATAGTGTGCTCTGAGTACTTAGTAGAAGCACACAGTTTCATTTTTTAAAAATTTATGCTAACAATTGCCATAATACTTAGCAAATTTGGTCTATACTTCCATCTGTTAGATAATTTTACTTGAGATATGTGATAGTGATTAGATAACAGACAGCTTGTTCACTCATCAACAAAGTTCCAGAACTATATAACCTTTAAATCCCACTGACCATCAAATGAAAGAAAGGATAATAGAAAGTTTACCCCCAAACCTTTTTCTGTGAAAAGTACTCCCCAAATGAAGGTCATTTGGACTATCGAATCAAAGAACAACTTACTAACTGAACATGAAATTCCCAATAAATGCATATTAGTCACTGGGAAATAACTCCTGATACAAAAGGATAAAATGGTCTTTGAAAATTGGGCCTACAACCTAACTAAAATTATGTCTAAGCCTCAGTAAGTTTTATGGCTCTATGTGCACATTAATGACAAAAAATGCCTTCATCTGAATGCCTGTAATGTTCAAAATCAAATCCCAAAGGAAAATAACATCCTAAATCATAGCTAAAATTTAATTAGAGTTTATTGTCAAAGTTGGAAAAAGTACCCCAAGACATCTTACATAACTGCAGTTTTAGTTTAAATAATTATATTAGTCTTTGACTGAGGATGGTTGAATTTCTGTTAATAATTATATTGTCACTGACAGTGTCTTTTTAAAATCTGAAATTTTCAGGTTATTTAAATAGAAACAAAAAATCATTTTGTACTATCGCCCCCAAACTGCATCTTTTAGCTATATGAAGTGCCAATCTTTTCCTAAAACTGCCAGTTTATTCTTTATAGACACCCTAGATTAAGTAAAAGGTTCATATGTTCAGGGGAAAGGAAAAGCAAATAAGATAATCCTCATCTTGGTAGTTAAAAGATTGAATGACTTCTTGGGAGGTTAATAGTTTTGCTAGTACTAGGTGTGTTCATGTGGAAGGTAGATAAACCACTGGGTACTTGAATGAGATTTCATACTTCAAGGAGGGACTGGGAAATTTGTCCAAAACTGACATATTAAGAGTACAACAATACTGTTTATAACTTTTTCTAAATTCTGCTTTTGGACTGCCTTGCTTGACATTCCTCCTTTGAAAGAATGATGCCTCCAGGCTTAGATTGTCCCATGACAGGATTAGACTGTCCTAGAGGTCATCTGGATCCTTGGTTGTTGTTAGTAGCAATCATTTCTGCATTTTAGAATTCTGCCTGTGGTCTGATATAATGACAATTTGATCAGTATGCTTCTGGGGGAACAGCTGAATTCTAGTCAACATTTTTATGACTGACTTCAAAGAGTGCATGAATTATACTACTCCATGTAACCATATGCTCCATGAGCAAAGTCTATGGATAGGATGTCTCTGGTGTAGGGCGAGCCTTTTTCTCTTTGGGGAATGGTATGGGAAAAGTAATAAATAGCAGAGATAAAATTAAGGGTGTATGGAGCAATTTACTGTTAATACAAGTTTGATAGATAAATGGATTAACTAGCAAGGTCCAGAGGCATAAGTCACATCAGATACAACAGAGTTAGGATAAAAACCGAAGACTCATAAGAAGATCCAAACAGGGGGCAGATATGAGGCAAGATTTCATTTTCAGGGTAAAAGAGTGAAGGGACAGGGGACAAGTATAATGTGTAACTTTGCTGACTGCAGAAATGCATGAGAGTTTTAGCCTGGTCAAGGATCAGACAGCTCCACTTTCCCAACTCACTTAAGCTCTCATAATCTGGCAAAACTTTTTGTACCTTCCCTACTAGGGGCTACAGGTTCACTCACTCAGCATGAGTATTCTACATGTCAACCCTAATTTTATTAGTCTCCATGAAATTTAGAGGGCAATGGCCAAGATGATTCATTATAGAACTAAACAAAATATTATATAAACTTAAAAGGTTGTTGATTGTGCTATGAGTGAAGATTTTAAGAAAGAGGCAACATTTGATTTGGGTTTTAACAGAAGGGTAGAAATTTAATAGGCCAAGACTGGGATATGGGGTATTCCAGGATGCAGCTGAATAAAGACATTGGAACGTAACAGTGTGACACGCATGTGGTGGCATGAGCTGTTCAGTATTGCTAAATTATAGAGATTATATGGGGTGGGGTGCCAGTGTCAAATGACAGGTAGCTTGAAAGTCAAGCAGAAGGATGAACTTCACTCAGTTGGTAATACAGAACCACTGAAAATTTGTGAGCAGAGGAATGACATGATCTGATCTGTGTTAAGAAAGTTTATTCTTGTCACTGAATAAGGGATGGATTGTAGAGCAAAAAGGATAGAAGTGAGAAGACTTATAAGGATTTTTATTTGTTTTTGCAAAAGGCTAGGTAGAAGAATAGCAATGAGAGTAAGAAGTGACTAATCAAAACTATGTTTCATAGATGAAAAAGACAGAATCTGAAAATTGTTATATAACAGCTAACATTTACATAGCGCTTTAAGACTTGCAAAGTACTCAATTCATGTTATCTAATTTGATCCTCACAAAAACCCTGTGAGATAGATGCTATAATTATCTCCCTGGTGCAGATAAGGAAACTGAGGCTTACTAAGTGACAAGCCCCATTCCACATAGGTAGGAAGTGTCTGAGATAAGATTTGAACTCAGGTGTTTTATATGTATATGTATATATATACATATATATATACACACATATATATGTGTACACACATGTTCATATAGAGAGATAGGTATACATATATTATAAGTGAAGAACATAAAATCAAAAGTAGGAGCAAGTTTAGGTAGAAAGCTTGATTAGAACACACGGAATTTAAAGTGATGGTTGGACTTCCAAATAGGAATATGGAAAATCCAAATATGGATCTGGAGTTTGGAGATGAGAGAACTTGGTATAGAAACCACTTGCCAGTAACCTTCACAGAGGTGGTAGCTAAGCTGAATGAATAAATGAAATTGACAAAGAAAAGAATGTAGAGGAAAGCGACTAGCATTCAGAACAGAACCTTGAAAGGTTATTAATTACAGAACTTGCATGTGGAATTAATCAGAAATACAGCTGCTAAACATCTGAAATTCTTCTTGTAGATATAAAGAAACAAGGAACAGGCAAAATGAAAGATAAGCATTTGTTCTGTTCCAAAAAAGAATATTGAGAACCAATTTTAAAATTTTTTTGGTGGGAAGTGTAAATACAAGCTAAGGTAAGGAAGCTTCATTATCTGATAATGCAAACACTGTACCCAAATAAATATTTAGTGCAAGGCATCATGTGAAAATGGACAACATACTGGCCCTGTGTCCTAGTTTCATTTCTCCAATCAACATGTTGCTTAAGTTTGAGCACATCATTGAAAGGAAGTTTGAGATTACCTAGTCCCAACTTTTAATTTTTATATAGGAATCTGAAGACAAGCCAAAATAATATATCATTTATAAACTCATATTTCTTGAGGCATAGTTATTAAAGAAAAGGCCTTCAAGTCAGGCTTCAATACAATTTCTTACATATACTTGCTGTGCGAGCCTGGGCAAGTCAACCTCTCTATGCTTTACAGTTGAGGCAACTCTCCATGACTGTAAGTTGCAGAGAAAGAGTTAACTGCATTGATCGCTATATTAATGTCCAGTAACTATTAAAGTCCAGTTGTTATTAAAGTTAATTAAACTGTTAATTGTTGATTGTGCTATGAGTGAAGATTTTAAGAAAGAGGCAGCATTTGATTTGGTTTTTAACAGAAGGGTAGAAATTTGATTAACAAATTAAAGTCCAGTAACTATTTCAATTCCCTTATAAAAATTCTTCACATCCTACAATTATATGAACATGAAGACTACAACTATTCTGTCATCTAAAATCACATATATCTCCATTCTCTACATTTATAGAAATAAAAACAAGTTGCTTTTTTCAGGCATTCTAAAATAGTTAGGGAACATAAACCATATAATTCCAGTCATGCCCTACCTAATCCCACCATATTTTCATCAAGACAGAGAGGTCAAGGAAGGTTTATCTCTTTGTTACTATAATTGTTCAATATTACAGTGCCAAATAACATGCATATAAATCATACTAATAGAAAAGCAAAACCAAGACAGAGTCTGTTGTCAGAATTTTGTAACATAGTGAGAAAATACTGGGCTAGGAGAATAAGAAAACCTATTCTTATTCCAACTGCACTATCTAGCAGGTGTGTGACCTTGGGCTTATTGCTTAAGACCTCAGTTTCCTCATCTGTAAAATGGGAATATTAATAGTAGCTTTTGTGTCTCCTCTGAAAGGCTGTTGTGAAAGTCTGTTGAAAATACTTTGACAACTGTCTAACACTCCACACATGTAATATACTGTTATAATGACAAACCTCCCAAGATTAGATAGTTCCACATGATCTTATTAACTCTATTTATATCCTGTTCAATCAGCTAGGCAGGATAAAGTAGTGTTTATTGTTTTCATGGTCAATGTCACTTATAGGCATATAGTCATTATATAACTACCGTTAATGGTGGTGTCATAGTGAAAGGAATACACTGTCTCCATGATCATTCATATAGGAAATGTAAGAGATAAAGAATAATATACTTTCAGCAGGAATATGGCATTTAAACTCAGCATGTCAAGGAGAACAAAAATATACATTATATTCACAGCAAGGAAAAAAAGAAGTTTTTTTCTAGATGTAAAGTGTAAAGGTAAAATTGAAACTACTTACCAACACTGCTATGCTAATAAGTGAATTTGTATTTACCTATTGCTTTGTTTTTGAAGTTTGCATTGTCATTCTAAATACATTGCAGACCTTAAAGAAGGTTATCATTGTGTGGAATTTCATAACTTATACTGACATGTTATTCTAAAGTGCTTTCACTTATATTATCTCATCTGATACTCACAGCAATCCAAGGAGGTAGAGTAGGTAGTATCTTAACATCTCTCCCAATGCACCGAAAATATTCCTCACAATAAAGTGACCAAGCTAATTATGATACACAGGATATGAAAATCTGATATCAAAGAACCATAGAATGTGAAAGTAGAATATTATAGCTCTTATACTGATTCTAGTCTTATTGTATTGATAGAGGAAGGAGAAGTTTATAAAAGGTACTTTCCCAAGGTCATACACAGAGTTAAAAGAAATCTCTGGATTAGTAGCCAGGTCTCTGGATTCATGGTATGCTTTTTTTTTTAAAGACTATCACATTGCCTCTCAACTTCAAGTTATGTGTCCACTTTCACTCAGTACTATAAGAAGCAGTAGTTTCTCTGGTTGGCCACTTCCATTTCTCGGTTCTCCTTCTTCCCTATCCCTTCTTTCCTCCACCCTTACCTTCCAAGTTACTGAAGCAAGCTCATAATGGCATAACAACAGATTTTCAGACACATCCAACTAAATATGAATTAAATCTGAATACAATAATATAATATTAAATGTGAATGTAATAATGAAATTTTAAAAAAAAAGAAATTCTCCCAATGTCAATAGGTTGGAACAGAGCTGCACACAATGTACCCTGGTAACAGTTCTGTACAGCAGCTCAGGAACTGAAATTTAGGATCTGTTATGATGAGAACAGTGAAGCATATCCTTTAGTAACTTATGTTGCAACCCTCATACTTGGGGCTACCATAATCTACCAATTTCCCTCTACTTCTGTCTAGTAACATGCAGACTTTCTCTTAATACCTAACTGTTTCATATGTTTTATGATCTTGCTTTCTTAAGTATTAGCATAGTTTCCTGGCATTCCTTTCAAAAGCATCACCAAGTCAAAAGTTTGCCATTGTGCTCTGGGGATATTTATTGTAGATTTTAAGGTTATTTTTAGTTTTTAAAAGGCTCTAGCAAGAGTTTGCTGTGCTTGAATATTTTATTGGAATCTACTGTTAAATCTGCCCAGGAAAAGAGAAATTTTTTTTAGCTTCCTTTTTTTTTCATTTTGTGTTAGATGGCCTTACTTACTATTAGCAACACACAGCTGCACTATCTCCATGGCTACTAGCCCAAATCCCTTGCTTTCCTCATTTCATTGATGAGTTTATAATTCTGAACTGTCACATACTTTGCTATCTTAGTCACTGCTTTAATTTGATGATCAATATAGACCTTTATGTAATACCAGCAATAAACACGAATAATGCTCAAAGACATGACTGTTTTGCTTAGGGGAATAAAAAAAAAAGGATTGATCTTGACCTGGTTATTCACTTTCTTTAATAAGATCACTTTGCAATGGTACCACAGATCCTTCTATTTTATATCCTGTAGGCACACCAAAAGATTTCTAACTCCTTGACTAAGGTGCAGAGAAAAACTGAATTGTTTGCAATGAATTAAAGATATGAGAAAAATTTTACCTTGAAAATATCATCAATATTTTTGCTCATTATCAGAAAGATGTAAATTTTAATATGAAGTCTTAAGTATTCATCTGGCCTCTTCCCTGCATTGTACTGAAGAACATTTAGATAGTGAAGGTAAGTGCAAGTTTAGTACTCCTCCATTTTACCATTAGGTAATCATAAGTAGTTCTGCTTTTTGTATGCCTAGCAAAGTATTACCAAACTATAAAACATAGATATACCCAACTACATAAGCTCATAAGCCTCAAGATATCTTAATATACCTTTCCTTACAACTGCCTGCTGTTTTCCCTTTACTTTAGCAATCTAAATAAAGATGTCGCATTTTGGGACTCAGGAAAGTCTGGGGCCCAATAAGAACCTTGATAACCAAATGCCCCAACATGAAATGGTGCTCTTTCTTTCAATTCTTACTAATGCTCGATATCATCCATGGTCCTTGAGTCATTTTGAGCAGTTTCAATGAATCTGTCTCTTAATCAGGCCAGTTTCTCTGGCAGGTCTTGGTTTGGAATAGGTTCCAGCCTGCTTAATATTCTACCATATGGTGAAATCTGCTAATCTTAGGCAATCTGACCTACCAACAAGAGAAGGGATCTTTAAATCACCACACTGTTTTCATAAAATTAACATTTAGTAAGAATGTATTTAGGTACATTCCTTTTAATAGGTATACAATTTGTAAAAGGTTTGAAATCTGGTTTCGAGATCTAGAACCTAAAGTCATACTAACAATACCCTCTTACTTTTTTATTCTCTCTCTTTTCACTAATAACAATAATTATCCCTAAATAACTCCTGATACCTCTTCCCAAATTCAATGTTTCTATTTTTATAGCTTCCCATAGAAAAATAAGTATGAAAGTCAGCTTCTTTGGGAGCAAAGTTGGGCATATCCTAGATAAATTCACATAATACTGTTGTCTTTGACACAATGATCTCAGAGCCTTGGTCATTGCTACGTTAAATACATGTTTGGCAGTGGGATTTTAAGACATGATTCTGATGGGACAGTGGGGGAGGGAACAAACATTTATTAAATACCTACTATGTGTCAGATTTTATGTTAATTGCTTTGCCAATAATTTGTTCAAGCCCTACAAGAAGTATATGAAGTACATGCTATTATTATCCCCATTTGACGATTAAGGAAATTGAGACATAGAAGTTAAGTGACCTACATAGCTAGTAAGGATTCCAGACTGAATTTGAACTCAGATTTTCCTAACTCTAAGCCTGATACACTATCCACTGTGCCCCCTAAGTAGAAAAAAACCATTGGAAGTTAAGTAAGAACCAATGTTTAATATAGACAATGAATCAAAATCCATGAAACCACAAAATGATTGGTACTATAGAATGTGAACTGAATTTGAAGATTGAAGAGGTAGGTTTCAGTATAAACTACATAACTTTTGACCTCTGTGACAGTGATCAAGTTATTTATATTTTTTGGACCTCAGTTTCCTAATCCGGAAAACGTACAAGTGAGACTAGATAACCATTATGATTGTATCCCATCCATAAATGCATGACCCAATAACACTTTATAATTTTACTGGCATGATTGCCTCAGTTTTAGACAATATCAGATTACTATCTTGATTCCTAAATCTCTACTTCATATCATATTCTACAGATGTGTTGCCTGCCACCAATTAACCCAGATCCTTCGCTGCTTCAGTGCCTACAATACAAATTGGTTAGCAAAACATTGCCATTCTGATGATCAAACTTGTCTTGTTCTTACAACAAAATTAAAATGTGCCAGAAGGAAAATCTTTTCCCCTGGTCTTTTTGGTGAAGTTTGAAACTTGGCCCTCAAGTGGAGGGGGCTGTAACCATGCAACACTATACAGAGGGGAAGAGATGTTCACCATTTTTACGTTAGTGATTCACAATTAAATGTACACTTAGAATGCACATTCTTGGGCTAGACTGACATCCAGATGAGGACTTAGATCACTGGTCCTGTAGGAAACAGCTTCCTCTGGTGAATGGGTTAAACCACTGCTGTCAGATTGGATATAATTAGCATTGCTGATATGCAAAGAATGGCTCTGTCAAAGAATGTCACTGTCACTGAGCGCTATTCCTTGTCTGCATTCAATTTTCTGTCTGGCTCAGAAAATTTTAATAACAGGTTGGAATTCACATGTAAAATTTTAACCAATTTTCATAAAAACCCTTATATTTCAATTTTCATTCTGTTCTCATATAATTTTTGGTTGTCATAAAGTAACATACTAAACACTTCTTATTTCCTTAACTTTCCTTTTCTGGCTTTTGTTCCCTGCAGATAGACACTTAAGGTTCACTTTTTCCCTTAGTACCTTTCAAATTTTTAAATGTAAGTTTAAATTTCTTTGAAAATGACAAAAGATAGAAAAAGCAATAAGGTATGTAGAGTTGAAGAGGTCCAGACTAAGTTATTACTCCATCATATGGTGAAGTTCATTAACTTTGAGAAATTTATTGATCTTTGACTTGCAAGGATCAGTCATTTAGACAAAAGACTTCAAAAGTTATTCTTCACTGAATGAATTTACAGATTTCCATTCCAGGACCTAACACAATAAATCGGACACTTTCAATATAATAAACTACGGGGATGTAGACCAGAAACATATCTCTATTGACTATTACATATGGTGATTATGAAACTTGGAGAAACAATGAGATGGATAGCATCACATGATTTAAACATGAAATGAATTTTAGAGATTTTCTAGTTCAACTTCCTCCTTATACATAGAGAGAGTAGGCTAGAGAGGGTGAGAGACTATTCAAGGTCATATGGGGCTAAGTATCAGAGTAAGAAATCAAATTAAACTCTTCTGAATTCGCATCCTTCATCTCTTCTTTAAAATGAAAATTATGACATTGAAAGAGAAAGGAAGATATGGTTTGTGAGCAACCAAGTAGGTAGATGAAATTGAAAAACAGAGTTTGGTTTTCTGTAACCATTTTAGGTTGTAAAAAAAGGTGATAGACTCCTACCTAACGCTGAAAAATAGTTTATAAAGGAGGGAGAGCAAGAGATTTCTATAGGTAGAGTACTGTCATTTTCGCAAGGCATCTGACAGATTACAGTAGAAAAGATGGTGAGGCCTCTCGAATTATTATTACTACTACTACCATGGCTGCTGCTACTGCTGCTGCTACTACTACACAGCTAGGTGGTGAAGTGACTAGAACACTGGTCCTGAAGTCAGGAAGACCTAAGCCAATCTTGCCTCAGGCACCAGCTATGTGAGGCGGGCCAAATACTTAACCCTGTTTGCCTCAGTTTCCTCGTCTATGAGATGAGTTGATGAAACAGCAAGCAAAGTAGGATCTTTTGCTGTTTTTCTGGATTGAGTTTTGGTCAATCAGACATGTGCATGGGGGCTCTAGCCAATCAGATGCTGAGTAGAACTGTATATAAAGAGAGCGGGTGTTGAGAAAGCAGACATTAAGAGAGCCAGCATTGAAGGGGAGAGCCAGTGTTGAGAAAAGGATGCAGAGAGGAGACCTCTAATAGCAGAGACTTGCTGAAAGAGCCTCTGAGCTTTGAAAGTGAATAGAGCTCTAGGGCAGAAACCTGCCCATGGGAAGGAAGCTTAGTTTAAGCCCCTTTTAAGAGCTGTTAAAGTGAACTGAGCTATTATCACAGAGCCTCTGTATTTCGGAGGTGAATTGAGATGACAGTGCTGGTGGTGTGTGTCAGTATTGTTTTTGCCCTGTTGAGCTTTGTTTTCCCAGAGGCAATAGCTATGTGCAGGAGCCAGGGAATCTTGGAGCAGAGTGAGCTGAGACATGGAGAAGGAGTGGAGAACTGCCTACGTGTGAATCCAGGTGAGATTCAGTCCACAGAGGAAGAGTCATGGGATTTGGAGGTCAACTTCTAGTTACGATGAAAGAGGACTTTATTTGGACATTTGGTACTGATTAAGGAGATTGTTCTTTCTCTGTCCTAGGAGTGCACAATATGGTATTTTCTGCTAGCCCTTAAGGATGTGTCATGCTAGGGAAGACCCTAGCTTGGGACCCTGATTGTGTAAACAATATTTTGGAGAATGCTACTCAATGCAACGATATATGCGATGTGCCTTATGACATACTGAGTGTTATGAGATAAGGATGTTGTTATGAATGTTATGCTTTACTTTATTGAACAATGTTTAGTTTATTGCTGAATAGAGAGTTGATTGTACTATGTGATTAGACTCTAAGAATTATTCACAGCAGAGGTCCTCAGGGATGCTGCCATGATTGGCATTACAGTTGGAGAAAGAAACAGCAAAACCACTCTACTACCTTTGCCAAGAAAGCCCCAAATGGACTCATGAAGCATTGGGCATGATAGAAATAGCTAAACAGCCACAACTAATATTAGTGAGAGTAATAATTAGAATTTTAAAAGTTTGCAAAGTGTTGTACATAGGTTATAATTATTTGATCCCCTCAACAACCCTACGAGACAGGTAATATTATTATCTACACTTTACAGATGACAACACAGAAGTTAAAGATGTTAAGTGACTTGCTCAGAGTCACACAGTTAGCTGGAATTTGAGGCGGGCTTTAAATCTTGGTATTCCTGATGTCAGTTTATACATTCTATCTTCTGTCTGACTTCATTGCCTAGAGTAAAATACGAACTCTTCTTTTAAAATTAAAAGTCTTGTACAACCTGAATCCAGCCCGATTTTCAAATTCAACTTGACTTTTCAGTATCATTAGATATTATTCACTTCTCCCTCCCTGTCTCTCTGTCTCTCTGTCTTTCTCCCTCTCTCTGTCTCTATATATGTATATATATGTATTATTATATATACATATGTATATGCATATATATGTATATGCACGCATACCCACCCACACCTATAAATACACTTATATGTGTATCTGAGCTAGCCCAAATGGCTCTCTCTCCATTTTTCATAGATGACAGTTCATCTCCCATCCCTATGTATTTGCATTAACCATACTGCAATGTTCTTCTTCCTTACCTCTGTCTCAAAGAATCTGTTTCTTCCTTTAATACACAGATCAAGCAACATCTTCTGAATGAAGTCTCCTTATCACTCCCAAATTTCTGTACAGTTTACTGTTTTTTATTTATTTTATTCATTTTATTGTTACTATATATGTGTATATATATGTATATGTACATAGATAGGCAGATATATAGTTACATGTGTGCATTTACATTTTTAGCTTTTTCCATCAGAATTTAAGGTATTTGTGGTAGAAATTGTCAGTTTCTAGCACTATACTGGTACCTCATAAGCTTATTATAAATATTGACTGAAGTAGGAAACAATAATCACCAAGAGAAGTCTGTTTATACCTGGTTGAACTCATATTCAAATCATGTTAATAGGTCAAGGTCAACAGGCAGACTTTTTACAGGTAGCAATGAATGGCAGGGCCTTCTATGTAAAGGAAAGTGGATGAGTCCAGTCACAGAGGAGAGGATGCGTAAAATGTGATTGGGGAAAATTAAGTAGTTCATAGTTTTGGGATGTTGGTACATTTCTAGTTTTTGTGAATGTGTTAATTGGCTTTGTTTAACCATATGTTTGTGCTGTAATGAAAAGCTCACTGTTGTGGGAGGGAGGAGGAGGAGAATTCTTTTTAGAAATGATGGGTGTTTAAACAAAAAGTACAAGTAGTTTTTTTTAAAGTCAGTAGTCCACGCAGCCTGGCTAGTAGTGTTGTTGATTTGTTTCCAGTCAAGTCTCTTTGTGATCCCATTCAGGGTTTTCTTAGCAAAGAGAAGTGGTTTGCCATTTTCTTCTCCATATCATTTTACAGATGAGGATATTGAGGCAAAGAGAAAGTAAGTGACTTGTCCATGGTCTCACACAGCCAGTAAGTATCTGAGACTGGATTTGAACTCCTGACTCTAGACCCAAAACTGGATTTGAACTCCTGACTCTAGACCCAAAACTCTAAGGCCACCTAACTATCCTGGCTAGCAATACTGGTTTTCTAAGTCAAGGTGTGGCCAGCAGGGATACTTATGTATCAGTTGATGGCTCCCATTTTTAAATGAGTTTGACAGCAATGCTATGAAGAATAGGAATACATGAAGGAAATAACAGTCACAGAAAAAGTGTTTCAAAAATGACAGAAATCAACTTTTGAATACCACTATATTCCGTTTTAAAAGTTAGGATTATATTTGCAACTGGGTAGCATAGTGACTAGAGCGTAGATTCTGAATGCAAATTCCACCTCAGATATTTACTAGCTGTGTGACTCTGGGCAAGTCACTTACCTTCTGTTTGCCTCAGTTTCCTCATCTATAAATTGGATATAACAATAGCATCTACCTTATAGGACTATTATGATGATACAACAAGATAAGATTTGTGAAGACCTTGGAAGTGTCTGGTAAATGATTGGCAATTTAAAAATGCTTTTTTCCTTCCTTCCTACTTAATCTGCCTCCATTTCCTCATCTCAAAAACAGAGATAACCTACCCTATAGGGTTATTGTGAGGACAAAAGTATATAATGTTTATAATATGTTTTCTCAATCTTAAAGCATGGTACAAAGGTTTGCTATTATTATTATTATTATACATATTGAAAAAATATGTGGCTCTGACAAGACAGTTAATACAAATGTGAAAATTGCACAACATATAAGCAGCTAGGGGTACAAGTGGAGAAGTTTTATTTATATTATATTGGTGGATATTTTAAGAGTATCCAGAGACTGAGATGTCTGCCATATGATAGTATTAATTCAGAAGAAAACTTGATTTATTATCAGATAATTTCTATCTCAACAACAAAAAAGCAATGTTTTATGGAGGAAAGAATATCAGACTTAAAAGTCAGATAATCCAGGGATAATTCCTGACTCTTCTACAAATTATTTGGATGACTTTGGGCAAGTCACTTAACTTTTTAAGGTCTCACTTATCTTACAACTGGGGAACCAGGGAAACTGTTGACCCCAAAGATCTTTCCAAGCTCTAAATCCATCATCATTTAACATATGTTGCACAAAGTTGTTAAGATTAATTTAAGGAACTTAAAAACAAGCATTAACAACAGAGTTTTAAAAAGAGTAGTTTTATTTTTATAGTATATTTCATCAGAGTTCATAATCGCAAACACCGGCATAGGTCTAAATAGAGCAGGCTGAGAGAAATCGATGTGTTCTGATCTTTTATTTGTGCAAAATAAGAGATCCTCAGCCCAATTTAGACTGTGCACCTGAGACCCCAGTTATTTAATGAATAGGAGGAAAAACTACTATAGTCTTTCTGCTGTGCCTTTCCAAGCACCAGATTTCCTATTCATATAATGAAGAGTTTCTAATCCTTGATTTCTTAAAATCCTCAGTAGAAATTTGGAACTCTTGACTACCACTGTATTGGCTCTACACCATATGGGCTAGTCCATCATGTTGAATTGCTTGGTGGAAGAAGGCATAACCTTTTTTCCCCACACAAAGTATGGTTAGGAGACACCAAAGTTAACTATGTGACATAGGCTGGTCAAGTATAGGTTAGAAGAAAAAAGAAAGGATCAACTTTAGAAAAATCAACAAAACTCATATGTTGATAGAATTGTGTTAAGCAATGAGATGATCACCAAAAATGAGACTGCATGTTGCTTTCTACCTGAGGTAGATGAAGTAATTGGATAAAAAAAAAAAATCAATACCCCTTCTAGGGCATGGTAACAGAAGATTAGTCAATGTAGTTACTGCCATATTTAGAAGAAAATGACCAAGATGCATGTTGACTAGTTTCTAAAGAACTTTAACATTTAAAAATTACACTATATCAAGCTAGAGAGGGAAACATCACCTTAAAAATCTTCTAACACTACACAGTGGTATCTAAGTGGTGCAGTGGATAGAGAGCTGGACTTGGGTTAGGAAGACCTATCTTCCGGAATTCAAATCTAACCTTGTATAATTACTAGCTGTGTGAACCTGGGCAAGTCACTTAACACTGTTTGCTTTAATTTCTTCATAGGCAAAATGAGCCAAAGAATGAAACGGTATTCTAGTATCTCTGACAAGGAAACCTCAAATGGGATCATGAAGAATAAGACACAACTGAAATGACTCAACAATGACAGTAATGCCGATGATAATTTGGGATACTTTTCTGTCTATTTTGTGATCTCTTCTCTTAATCTCTTTGAGAGTGTATGTCTCTTGGTGTCTGTGCATGTACCTTCAAGTTCCTTCCAAACTATATTCAATTTCAACAGCCTTAAAAGAGTAAGTCTGAGTTGTTATTTATTACTTGGAAAGCAATGCTAAAGTGACCAGTCAGTAAGTGTAAATATCCCAGATGTACTACCTCCCATCCCAGAATCGGACTCTCATCATTATAGTCTAATGGAACTACAGAATATGAGACTTGGAAGGGACCATCTAGTCCAACCCATACAGAAAGGGAAGACTAACTGTAAAATAATGATAATAAGAGTAAGCATTTATATAGTGTTTAAGGATTGGAAAGTGCTTTACAAACATCTTATTTTATTCTCACAACAATCCTATGATATAGAAGATATTATTATCCTCATTTTTAAACTGAGAAAACTAAGGCAGACTGCTAGTCACAGAGCCAGTAAGTGTCTGAGGTGGAATTTGGACTCAGGTGTTCCTGAGTCCTGAATCACCGTATATCTACCCAAATACTTGACAAGTAGACATCTATCTTCTGCTTTCCTATCTCCAAGGAAAGTGATCCCACAGCTTCCCGAACTCATTCCTTTTTTAGACAGCTCTAATTGTTGTAAGGTTTTTCTTCACACCAAATCTAAATACTCCTTTTTGGAATTCCTATCACTCTGTGTTGTATTCTCTGGCACCAAACAAAACAAGCGTAATCCTTCATCTGTGTGAAAGTTCTTCAGCTATCTGAAGCCCTTGAGTCTTCTCTTTTGACATGGCCCTCTACTATCCCAGTTGTCTTTCTCTGGACACTGTAAGTATCGCAGTTCTATCTGAACCTTTATACTAACTTAATACAGAACTCTAGATGAGGTGACAAGGACAGAGTCACTATTTTGCCTCTGGATGCCACCCAAATTACATTACCTTTTTTGACTCCCTTATCATACTGCTTGTTTCATATGGAGTTTGCAACCCTCTAAGTTCTCTGATATGGTTCACCCTCTAACCAGGTCTTCCCATTCTTGCACTTGTGGAGATCATTTTTCATACCCAATTTAAGTCTACACATCTGTCCCTACTGAATTTCCCTTTTTTTAGATTTAGTATAATACTCTAGCATGGGGGTTTTTAACTTTTTTATTGTGTATCATGGATCCCTTTGGGAATATGGTAAAGACAATGGATCAGTTCTCAATATATTACATGAAAGATTATCAAGGAAACCAATTATATTCAAATATAATTATGAAAATAATTGAAAAACCCACAGATTACAATTTCAGAAATCCCATTTTGGGATTCTGACCTTATCCTTCCAACTTTGTGCCAGCTTTAATTTTTTTTTTTGCAATGTCATCTGTGTAGTGATGAAAATATTCATCATTTACCCTCAAAATTGTAAAAAAAATAAAATAAAATTGTACTACATGTGGTAGCTCCCCAAATGCTCATGTTTTGCTCACTTAAAGCCTTCCAGGTTCAAGGTACCATATTCCTCTTGTCTCACACGGATGTCATAGTTTCTCATGCTGTGTTTGCTGCCAGATGGTGTCAGATGGTTCGGGCTCTCCTAGATATGTGGTCCTGCACAGTGTCTCCCACACTGGAGTTTTTCTGCTTCCTGTGTCTTTCGGTCTTTCACTCTACTCTTTTGTTGGCATCCTCTCTCTTCTCTACATGGAGCTCTTCTGCTGTCAGTACAAAGTCTTTACTATAGTTTTTTTTTGAAAGAAGAAACCTGATAGTCAGAATAGGGGAAAAAAAATCCCTCTTCCATAAGGGAATCTTCCAGTTTCACCAAGCCCTTTTCAGAGCTAGATTTTCCTTATTAGAAGGAAGTAGCTCCCTCAGGTGCCAACTCGGGTGCCAATCTCTTTGGACCCTGGGGCCTCCACCTGGAACTACGGCCTCCAGACTTAATTCTTTTTGTTCTAACTTTAATTTCCAAGACAACAATTGCAACTGTTCAGCCCAAGGTCATAGCCTCATTTCCAGGAAAAATTCCTTGCAACTTTCTCTATCACTTTTGTTTGCCTTCGATGCAAACTGTCACTGGGTTAAGACCCCCTCCCCTCATTTTTCTCAACCACTAAATAGTTTTGGTCTTTATCTAAATAAGTGGGGGTTTGGGGTGAGGGGGTACGAGAACAAAACTAAACCTGTGCATAGGGATAAAGTGTTCCTTTTGTTAAACATCACTCCAGTCATGTATAGAGATAGAGAAATAGATACCTATATAAATACACTTATGTGCATATCTACATATAGCGTATATGTGTATATATGTGTATATATATGTCATATATAAGAGAATAAATTGCCATAGAAGATCAATGAAACTTATCCTTTGACCCAGAGATCCCACTGCTAGGCATATACTTCAACAAAGTAAAAAATAGAAAGAAATGTCCCATATAAGCCATTATATTCATGGCAGCACTTTTTGTGGTAGATAGAAATCGGGAACAAAACTGGATAACCCTCCGCTAGGAAATAACTAAAAAATAGTGGTGTATAAATGTCATGAAATGTTATGTGAAAGTATGAATATAAAATATGCAAAGAAGCATGAGAAAGCTTCTGAATTGAGAAGAATGAAGATGAACAAGAAAACAGTATAAACAGGGATAACAACAGTGAATATCATAGCCATGAGATATTTCCACGCTATCAGAAATGGTGGTTTGCAAAAGGTTTGTCATTTTTTTTTTAATTTTTGTTGCAAGAAAAGACTTCTGGGTAGGGCTGGTATATGTAGGTATGAATATGATGTTAAAAATAAAACAAAATTAAAGTTATTAAACTTAGTGTTGGTGGGTTTATGGAGAAATAGGTACATTCCTTCATGGATAGTGAAACTGCATCACTAAAATTTTGCTGGAGAGCCATCTGGCATTAGACAGTAAAAGTTATAAAATTATCACGCCCTTTAAATTTATAATTTCATTACTAGGAATATACTCTGAATATTTTATCAAGGCCAGCAACTATAAAAAAGAACTCTTTTTCTGAGTTTCTCTACTATTTTTACAGTAGCATTATTTATTTTATTAAAAAAAAAACAAAGCAATCATCTGACTTCCTGCAATAAGGATATGGTTAATTAAATGTTGGTATGTTAATTTAATGAAATAGTAATACTAACATTAATAGCTATAGCTTATGTAGCACTTTAAAGTTCACAAAGTGCTTTGCAAATATTTCACTTTATCCCAACAATAACCCTGGCAAAGTAAATATTATATATAATATATATTACATATATAGTATCTATTTAATGCATCACTATGTGAAATATATATAATATGTAAAGGTGAATATTATTATGTATATTTTACCAATAAGGAACTTGAGGCAGAAAAGCTAAGTGACTTGTTCAGAATGATACTAGATTGTCAATGTGCTGGATAAATTTGAACTCACTTCTCTCTAATTCTGGGTTCACTTTAGCGGCCTTGTACTCTACTACAATGTAATTCAGATAGACAAGTATGAAGAACGTATTGATGGAAAGAACATTATGAAACAACGAACATTGAAAAAAGAAGAGCTTTATGAGCAGAAAACATTCTAATTACATTTTTAAAACTACATTAATTTATTATTATTATTAAATTGTTAAAATAATTACATTATTTTAAGAATGGAAAGAAATAAAATATTGACTGAAACAAAGGAAGTAACTAAAAAGTTATTTTGAGCAGCAGAGTAGATTTGGGATTTTGGTTCAGGGGGTTCCTGGTAGGTACAGATCAGAACCTGCTATATAATTTTACAGCCATAGAGTTGCCTAAATTCACATTTTATGCAATAAAATTCATATATTTAAATATAAATAGTCACCAAGTAAATTTAATTTTTTATAATCAAATACCTTTTCATAATGAGCTTTAATATTATCTGCCTCAGAAGATAAATTATTCTCACAAATAAATCATATTCTTTTTTTTGCTATATTTCTCTAGGGCATGTTCCCAATTTTTATTTGTCATTTTGATATGCCCCACCCCAAAAATCATTTTCAAACTCTAAGGATCCTTGAATGGAAGTTCCCAAAGCTCCCATTGCGAGAAGTAACAAACAAACCCATTTTTAGAGCAGCCTCTTTATAATCTACATGAGATTAAGAAAAGATCCATGAAAGATTTTGTATATTTATTATAATGGCCAATCTTATAAAGTTAGAAAGATATTTATTACTTCTGTTCAATGCCATCGAACAATTGCCATCTGACCTGAACATGGGATATTTAACAAGCTCTGTTTGGTGTCTCATGTTACGCCGACACTAGCACAATGATTACAACCAGCTTAATATCCCTACTTTATATTTTAAGGTGACCTTTTCTCTACACCACAGTAGTAGACATGCACATACACAAACACATGCACATATGACCCCAGCTAGAAATAAATTGGCTCTGCCATTTCATTGGGAGAGCTCCCTCAATAGAACTCCACTTCATGAAACATTTTTTTCTCAGCGAGGAGTTTAATTTTTACCTTAGATTCCATACGTTTCACACACTGCTTGATTTATTTTATGACTTTCTAAATCCAGTGCGATAATGAAATAGCTTCATGGTAGTCAAAGGTTGAGTGGCTACTGTACTGAAATAAAATGCTCTTACTTGAGTTGTACTTAGGTAGTCTAATCAAATACCAAGTTTATACTTGGACATATGAAAGGCAAGGTATGTAATGCTTACTAAGAAGATGTCTACCGTCAACAGGTAAGAAATGTGAAGTGAACTATTATGGGATCTGTTTTGTTGTTTTCCACATTAGAGCTTCATGTTATCTACAAACCTACTGCACTCTGAAACTGGGATTCCAATGGGCCCCTGCCTAAGGACTCCTCTGGACTCTCCTACTTTTAGAGTGATTATCAATAGTAACTGTTGCTGTTTCCCATCCAGCCTGACATCTTTCTTTTTCTTGACCTCATTAAAGGGGTCATGCCCTGGTTACTTCTTAAATAGGCCTATTCAATGAATGGGTGTTACCTCACCCCTAAGTGAGTACTTGCAAAGACCTTGGCCTAAAGGTCCCAAGGTCTTTCAGTGCATCCTGGATCGTCTCCAGTAATCCTGAGGTATAAGTCACTGGATTCAGAAGGCTCTGCAGGAGAAGTGAGGCTGGTGACCTGCACAGCCCTCCCTCACTCAAAACAAAGTCAAGTACAAGTAATGTCATCATTTCTCCGATGGCATGGTCTTCTTCAGTAACGAAGGACGAACACAGTGATATCTACAGGGTAGATCTGCAAAGAAAGAGTTTACCTAGGTGGTCTACTGACAAAGACTCTTATCTGGGTTACAATGATGTAGATTTATGATGTAAAGCCTGTCACCTTCTATATACACACTCTACACATCTTATATATACAATTTTTAACATACTGTCTCCCTCATCACCCTCTGTGATACTTCTAGCATCAGGCAGCTAGGAGGCACTGTTGCTACACTGTGGGACTGAAGCCAGAAAGATCTCAGTTCTGTGGCATATTGGTAAATGTTTAATAATCAGATCTCCAAAATAAATGAATGAATGAACAAAATGTATGCACGTTGTACTCTTAAATTTAATCGACATTATTAACATTTTCTTCTGTTACATTCTTAAGTTTATATAATCAACAGGAAAAGTCAAGCCCTGATTTATAATGTTTACCTATTTCTGAAGTGTAAAATGCTCAGATCAAACATTTAATAATTAGTCCTAAGTTATTATAAGCTGGCCCCAGCACATCACTAAATTCAGTTCTCTCTCAGACACTTACTTGCTGTGTGTCACAACCTGTCTCATCTTCAGGTTTTTCATTGATAAAATAGGGATAATAATAGTACTCACTTCAGGGTTATCAGGAGAATCAAATGAGAATAAATGTGAAGCACTTTGAAAAGCGTTAAGCGCCAGGTAGATGTTATTATTATTAATTATTGCCATCATCATCATCATCATCATCAACATCACCAGAACATGACCTCCTTGAGGGCAGGAACTGTATTTTTTTACCTTTCTTTGTATTCCTAGTATTTAGCACAGACCTTGGCACACAGTGAACACTAATACATGCTTGCTGACTGACTGTTTTTGGAGAAAAAAGGCAAGAAGTGACCAAGAGTAAAGTAGCTGCTTAAGAGTAATGGATAAATACTGGAGTCAGGAACATTCTCCCTTATAAGGTAAGATTTAAGTTGATCAGGCATGTACAATTATGTTCATCATTCGTTGCTGAAGAAGACCATGCCATCGGAGAAATGATGACACGACTTGCACTTGACTTTGTTGTGAATGAAGGAGGGCTGTGCAGGTCACCAGCCTCACTTCTCCTCCAGAGCCAACTGAATACAGTGACCTGATATACCTCAGGATGACTGGAGATGACCCAGGATGCACTGGGAGACCTTGGGCCCTTTAGGCCAAGGTCTTTGCAGGTACTCACTTAGGGTGAGGTAACCCCCCTTCATTGAATAGGCCTGTTTAAGAAGTAGCCAGGGCATGACCCTTTTAATGAGGTCAAGAAAAAGAAAGACATCAGGCTGGGTGGGAAACAGCCACAGTTACTATTGATAATCACTCTGAAGCCAGGAGGGTCCAGAAGAGCCGAAGAGGATATCAGTTTGGATAATAAGAGCAACCTGACACTAAATAAAACATCGGGCATTATTTTTCATGCCCATCTAATTAGAGAAGTCTAAGTGACCAGATATTATCATATAGGGGAAAGACAAATGGACTTGGAGACAGAAAATCCAGGTTCAAATTCTGGCTCCGAAATTTAACTATGCAAAGAAGTGACAATCTCTCTGGGCTTCAATTTCCTCATCTATAAAATGTGGATTAAAAAACAAAACAAAAATCTTGAATAAACCTTACAGGGGAAATTGAGTAAAATATGTAAACTATAGAATACTGTAAAAATGGTTGTTTGTTATTCATTATTATTTTTATGACCCAGAACTGTTATTTCAGAGGCATAGGCAATGCTTTTTTTCAAAGAAGTTAGGTGGCACCTTGGATAGAGCACTGAACCTCAAATCAAGAAGACTTGAATTCTAATCTGGCCTCAGACACAGCTGTGTGAACCTAGGCATGCCACTTAACTTGTCTGCCTCAGTTTCATCAACTATGAAATGGAAATAATAATATCATCTACTCCCAGGGTAATTATGAGGGTTAAATGAGGTGTAAAATATTTAGCATAGGGTCTAGCACATAGTAGGCGTGCTTGATAAATGGTTGTTTCCTCATTATTTTCTCTTGCCCTCATGCAGATTGGAAAGTATTTTGCCTAGGGAGTGATGAGAGTTTAAATGACCTGCATAGAACAAGGACATATAATAACCAGGACTTGAATACAACTCTTTCTGACTCCTGGTTGGCTCTCTCTCTAGTGTGCTAATATAACATTCTGTGACTGGGAGCCTTTGCCATCGGTTCCTTTATTTCTTATACTTCATACTTCAAAACCTTTCCTTGTTTGTTTCATTTTCACAGTTGAGGTGACTCTTCTGTAACAGAAGGTATCAGAGCCCAATCTTCCCCATTTGTGCTTGCCATCCCATCTCTTTTTGTTGCATCTAACTTTCTTCACCAAATATTCTTTCTTTTTCTCTCATTCCATCATCCTTCCCACTTAAAGTGCTTAAAAATATGTGCATGCTTTTCTTATCATAGATAACCTTTCCTTTGACCCTATTATCTGTTCAAGTTATTTTGTATCTTTCATTACCAGAAAGGATAATTTGTATTTATTGCCTTTACTTTGTCACCATCTACTCACTACTCCACTACTCTTGTGAAAATGCTTTCCAAAAAGTCGCCAATGACTTTTTGATTGTCAACACCCTTTTCAATAAATCCACTAATTAGGGCGAGGCCACTGAAATTTTGCCACAATACACCAATACTGAGCAGGTATGTGTCTACCTAACTGTAACCTACAGTCTGCCATGCCAGTACTTTCTGGTACTCTCCAGGTCTGCATCACATTTCCAGACCCTGTTCTGTCACTATAACATCACCTTTTTCCACGTTCCTACCCTTCAATCTTGGGAGTAGGGACAGTGAATACTTTTAAGGGTCAGGATGCCCCCTTTTCTGGTACAACCACACTACTCCCTTTACTTAGAGAATGTTTTCTTTTGCATTGTCATCCTCCCATCTTCTATGCAACTATAAATATCACTTCACAAATTAAAGAATATCTAGTTACATCTTCATTTCTCAATCTTCATTTTTCTCAACTTTTCAATAACATTTGACATGGTTGTCTTTTCCTTTATCATACCTCCCCTCTCTCCTTCTGACTTCTAGGACACTATTATCTTCTAATTATCCTCAATTTCTCTGATCATTCATTCTTGCAGTCATCTGTTAAAAATCAGTGTGTGAATGATTCAAATCACTTAAGGAACTCCTTCATATGATTCCAAAAACTTTCTTAGTCTCCCAGTCTTAAATACTTAGAAGAGTGCCTTGATCACAGTCGCTGGTGTTATTCATTTGTTTTTAGTCATGTTGAACTCTTCTTGACCCCATTTGGGATTTTCTTGACAAAGACACTGGAGTGGTTTTCCATTTCCTTCTCCAGCTCCTTTTACAAATGAGGAAACTGGGACTGACAGGGTTAAGTGACTTGCTCAGGGTCACACAGGGGCAACTACACAAGGCAAGATTTGAACTCAGGAAGATAGGTCTTCCTCACTCCTGGTCCAGCTCTCTATCCACTGCACCACCTATACACCAATATGTAGTGTTAGAACATTTTTAATGGCACTGACAATATGTTATCTGCATCAACTTTATAAGTAACTTCTACCTAATACAATGGACACATATGATACTCTTTGCCAGAAAGTTCTTATTTAAGAAACGTATGTTCTTGGCCTCTTAGGGCATCAGGGAAAATCTAGAGAAAATCACTCAAATACACACTCAGCAATCAAACAAGTAGTATCCCTTTTTTTCATAAAGGGAAAAACATTTCTTCTGCAAAAATTTACTTGTCTCCCCACAACTTTTTTTTTCTTACTTCCTCTACATTTCTCTCCCCTGGGTGAGAAATACATTAAATAAAATCATCATTCTTTAGTGTCTTATGAGATATAAATCAGAACTTGCCACCAGGAATATCGAATTATATGGATGCCATATAGTATAGCTTCCCAAATAGCTTTTTGGTATGATGTTTTAGGGGCAGGCCATTCATGCTAATTCTGGTCTAGATGACTGGAGTCCAGTTGATTGATTCCATTTAAGTGTAACAAAGCAATCTACCGCTGTAGGACAGCAAAAATATGATTGCCTGAAATCTCATACACACTGCTTCCCCTGAGACCTGAATATAAAGGAATATCAGAGGTGCATTTGCATCAACAAAATGCCCAAAGTAATTCTCCACCATCCCTTTTCTTATCCCCTACAGGTGTATTTTACTCTCCTGAGCTATGGGGAGCAAGATATTTACATATTAATGAGAAACCAAGCAATTAGGAAGTCAGTTTCCAGTTAGAAAAAAAAATATTTGAAATGCTGCTAACTGGAAAACCAGAAAAATCTAAAGCTGAATGAATTTGTCTTCATTTTCTCCTTTAACCTGGACTAAATTAATTAGAAATTAATTGATTCTCGACAACTTTAATGGATCTTTATTAACTCTGTAATTGGAAAGAAAAATCTATGGAAGTAATAAGGACCCTAATTTCTTCATGCAGATGTGACGGATAGATTAATTGATTTAATTTTTGTGGTACTCTCACAGTGAGTTGGGCAGATTTCCAGAGAAATAACATTGTCTGTGCCCTATTGTTTTGCCCTCAGTTACTACCATTCTAATGAATATGAGAATGGATAAAGGGATCATAAAATGTCAAAGATGGAAAGAACCTTAAACATCATGGAGTCCAACTGTAGAAATACATACAAAGTGGACCAGAATATCCAACTTATTTTCTATGAACAATTATGAATTCAATCCATTTTTATAATTGAGGAAACTGAAGTTAGTAACTTATCTAGCATCAAAATAAATCAACCAAGAACCATTAAGTGCCTACTCTGTGTCAGGCATTGTGCTCAGTATTGGGTATACAAAAAGAAGCAAAGACAGTCCATGACCTCAAGGAGTTAACAATCTAATGGGGGAGATAATATGCAAGCAACATATACAAAAAAATCTATTTATGGATATATACATGGTAAAAAAGAAATAATTAACAGAGAGAAAATAATGTAATTAAGAGGGAGTAGGGAAAGCTTCCTGTAGAAAATGGGATTATAATCATTATTTAAAGGAAGACAGGGTGGTTAATTGCCGCAGTGCAGGAGGGAGAGGGCATGGGGACATCAGAGAGCTGAGAGATGGAAAGCTCTGTTCAAGAAACAACCAGGAGCCCAATTGCACTGGACAGAAGAATATGTGTTGGGTTGTAAAGTGTAAGAAGACTGGAAAAGAAGGAGGGGGCTAGATTATAAATGGCTAGGGATGCTAAACGAAGCATGTTATATTTAAGTCATTTTAAGTCAAAAGACTCAACATGTCGAAGTCTAGAACCCAGATTTCCTAACTCCTGATGATGTGCCTATTCCGCTTTTTCATGTTGCCTATCTATATTTGTTTGCAAAGATGTGAAAACCAATAGGCAGACACATTGCATATGATAGAAAGATCTGGAAACCTGCACTTGAGATTCAGCTCTACAAAAAGTCAAGAAAAATCTCTGAACCTCAACTTCCTCATCTGTAAGATTAAGAGTCTGTATCAAATGATACCCAAGTTCTTTCTAGCCCTAACCTTTTGTGATTCCATGGAACCTTCAAAGCTTCTGTTTCCATGAATACTCCAAATTCAGTACTTACTCTGCTGAAGTCCCAGGGGGCAAAGGCACCTGTGCAAGGTCAGAGATAACAGTCCTCTGCATATAGAATGTATGAACACAATAGAATAGCTCTGTGCTCTAACAAGTATGAAGAATTAAAAAAAGGTTCCATATAAACTGGCATATTGAATTACTATAATATAAGTTTATAGTATAGTCTAAGTCTAAAACTTGTACTGCCACTAGTAATTTTTTAATGCTGTTTTGGTTAATAGTTTTAAGAGGATATCATGAGAGTTTCAGTTGTAAGTACATTAGTGATATAGATAATTGCGTGAGAGATTAGCATCTACATTGTGACGTAGAGAAAAAATTTGCAAGTTAAAGAAAATACTAACACTTGAGGAGGCAGTATTGGATAGCGTAAAGAGAGCTGTATGGAGACTCAAGACTGTGGTTACATACATGCTTTGCTTTTAACTTATTTGTACGACCTTAGGCAAATCACTTTCAATCATTTCACCTCTAAATTTATCTGTAAAAAATTATCATATTAGATGATATTTGAAGTTTCTTCTGGCTCTAAGTCTATGATTATATGATCTAATAAAACTTTAAAAATATTAGATGGAATGGTACAATTAAACAAATAAAAGTGAGCTGGAAAGGGGAGAATTGAGTGGTAAAGAACACTAAGGTTTAAAAGAGGAATAAATTAAGGAGCCAGAAGAAGGCTCCTGCACCCCACTGCAACATTGTGGGACCCCCATCACGCATGTGACCTGCCCAGAGAGCACTCTGATTTCTTCTGTTTCCTAATAGGAAGAGCTTTCCATTTCCTAGACAGCAGAACTCTTGTATTTGCATTATCTTCCCTAATTAGTGAGCTCTTTGACAGCAGGGACAGACTGCATTTTAATTTGTATTTGTAGTTATTAGCAGAGTAAGTGCTCAGTAGGTCCCTCTGTATTCCATTTTCAGAGGTTAGATAGAGTAATACGTACGTATGAAGAAGTAAGGCAGATGATCTCCTTACATGTCACCACTTCTTGTAAAGCTGGGTCACTTAGATCCAGATGAGTCCCAAAATCTTAGCCTGTCTGAGCTTCAAGAGGCTCTAGTTAATCTGTTTCAACCTCCCATTTACAATGAGGACATCTAAGACCAGCAAGTTTAATTGACTTCCTGAGCTCACGCAGACAACTAGTAGCAAACCACAACTTCTCTGAATTTCAGTCTCCCTATCTATCCTAATACAAAGTAAATTGTAATGTAGGTCAAATGAATGGAATATAACACTCCCTACCAACAGTAAGTGAGTAAATGACAAGTGATTTGTTCATTCACTCAATCAACAAAAATTCCCTTTCAGCTTTAAGAAACTGGATTAATCAAAAATTTCCAGAACAATAACCTTGACTGTGTCCTTGTGTTTGCCCTCCCTAACTGCATCCTCATTAGTGTTGGGATGGACAAGGGTATCACAGAATATTAAAGCTGGAAGGAGTCTTAGATTTCCTAAGGTCCAACTATAAGTGCATACCAAATGGGTCAGTACATTTAAATTATATTCTACAATTCTTTGGCTTTCTTCCTTTATAACAGATAGTTGTCCCTATGATTTAGAATTTCAATAAAAAGGCATGTATGTCCAATCATATAGTAAAAAGAAACAACACCTTGGAAGAAACAAAAGATGTTGGAACAACTCTGTTCATTTGAGAGATTCATGTGTGTAATATAAGAATGATCTATACTAACACAATTCACTCCATATACCTCATTTCTTTAATAAGTTATACAGAAGCAAGATTGTCCCTTTTTTATTCAACTTTAAGATAATAACACAATCCTTTAAATGTGTGTACATAAGGGAAAAAATACAGGCCTTAATAAAAATATAGGGTTATTTGTATCTTTCACAGTACTGGTTTTATTTGCTGTATTCCAAATTGGGAAAGGAACACAAAGTTCTTCAATCAAAGACAAAAGAAAAAAAAATACACTGGATAAAGCAAAGACAAGTTTTTCTATTTTAATCATATACTTGTCATTACTTCCTAAATCCATTTATTCTTTAAATAAAAGTTGCAAAATTAAAACTTTCCAACATGATTCTTTGGGGAACAAAGGTTATGTTAAATTTGATCTGGTTTTCCACAGTCTTTTCTATCCAAATTTTCTTCAAGAAAGGAACAGAGGGAGCTTGAACCATTTCCTGACAAAATTGCATGTTTTCCAAAAAAAAGCTCATGCCAATAAGTAGAGCTTTTCTGTAGCTTGGAAGGCAGCAATTGTATAAATTAACCTCCACATCCACATTGAATGAACCACTTGACCATTTTTCAGTTCAGAAAATGAATGAAGGCAATTTGGATGAAAGAGGAAGCCCTTCACTCCAATGGCCTGCTGTTCAATTCAAATGACTCTTGGAGCTTTAGGTCTTCTTGTTCCAAAGGTTAAGAGCTCACCATCAACCTCTTCCACTGGATTCTATTACTAGTTGTGTGTGTATGTATTGCTTTTATTTTTTTAAGGGAGTAGGTTGCAACAAGCTGATTAGTGAGGTTGATGAATCCAAAAAATAAATAACTTAGAAAAAAAGTTATTTTCTGATCCAGTGCTTTACTTAATCTTATACGTTCACAAATTCTTAAATGTCTCCATTATATATAAAATGTGTAGGTCAGCATATCAAATATGAACAATATTTTCAAACAGTTTTGAGAGAATTGTCCTAATGCTTTCAATAATTTGAAGGAAATGAGCACTGTCAAAACCTAAACAGAAGAGCTAAATGAGAACTATTCTTTCAATCTGGAATTTAGCTCTAAATTATTTACTAATATAATTGCAACTGACAGAGTTTTCTTGTTTATTTACTTTTGTTTTATTTTGTTTTTTAAGAATGTGACCCCTCCCCATCTCAGCCAGGCTGGAAATATTGGGACTATTCACAAGCGATCAGCATGGAGGATGTTACCTGTTCTGCTTCTCTTCTGGGATAATTCATCCCTTCCTAGGTAACCTGGCAGCCCCCTCATTCATGAGCATTCACCATATCAAGGCCAAACAGTACTCTACTGTAGTTTAGAATTCCTTAACTTAAGGGCTCTGCTAGCTTCCCTGGTAGTAGCGATTACAGGCACGCGCCACCTCACCTGACTCTAACAGTTAATTTAGAAACTCTTCTACTTTTATATAACTTGAGGGTTATAGAGCATCTTTACGTTCTGTTATCTTATGTGATCCACAAAAACAGCCTCATGAGATGCAGAGAAAATTTTTAAAAAATATCGTCATTTTAAAAGGTATCATTATCCTATTTGATCAGAAACAGCATGAAATTGTGATTGAAGAAATGACCTGAGAAGCAGAGAGATCTAGGTTTAAGTCCTATTTCTGCCAAGTTATATGAATCTGGGTAAGTCATTTAACCTTGGGGTGTTGAGTAACTCTTTAAGAATGCAGGTCTCAGCAAAGATATCATTCTGCATTAGTTTTCTACAGAAAGCTTCTTCAACTGGGAATTTCATATACTGATGAAATCAAATCTAGTCCCCTTCCCTATTGCTATCCCATTCAAGAGGAGAGAAAACTCAGCACTAAAGAGGATTCAATTGGTCCAAGCTGATTAAGTCACTAAGTGGCAAATCAAGGACTTGAGTTCATATCTTCTGACATCACATTCAATATCTCATCTTCTGTACTATGTTATCTCTCTTGATTTTTTGGTTTCTTTCGTTTCTTCATATAAGCATATCTTCCTTTCTCTCCATAGGCACAATATACTTTTGACAGTACTGCACTTTCCACACAAATATATTTTCATCACCTGGTGAATAGTATTTAGTTACCATCATAGTTACTCTACCTATAGTATGAAGCACTTGCTTTGCCCTTTAAACCTGTATCAGTCATTTATAATACTTTAGGAGATGAGAGGCAGAGAAAACTTCATACATAGAACCAGTCTTAGATTGTTAAGCCAACTGATTGATTTGTTCAGCTTTTCTGGAGCTCTTGAAACCACCACCATGAAAGTCTGGGATTGTCTTCTGTGGCATATGCCAGCATGGCTGTGGACGTATGGAACAGGAAATGGAATTCAGTAAAAGCAGTAGGGGATCCACTGGGAGGAGGAATTGGGATCCACCAGAAGGAGAATGTTTTGGAGGCTTCTGCTATCGTATTAGGGGCAGTGGAAGATTCAACTATATCCCTATGTACAAACCAGGAATAAGACATATTTATAAAGAGGAACTCATTGAAATGGATATAAATGACAACTTTGTAAGAGGAAATAAAAGATAGGGTGTTTAAAACATCAGTGTATTATGGTCAAAGAAGATCAATACTACTGTTTTAGCCTTAGTGGTGCTGGGAACTTTTATGGGCATTTTATGGGCAAGGGGGTTTCATTTATCTTTTGAAGTAAGAAGCCAGAGTGACTTTCCTTTCACTTCATAGGAGTCATTCACAAAGTTTGTGTTTTGTAGTTGTGTTTTTTTTTTTTGGGGGGGGTGAGTGAGAACTGAATGGCAGAATGGCATTACTGTAGAAAGTCGGACCACTAGGTGGTATAGAGGAAAGAGTGCCAAACTTTTGGTCTGGAGAATGTAGGTTCAAATCTAGCCCCAGATATATTATTTCTGTATGACTCTGGGCAAGTCATTTAACCCTGTATGCCTCTGTTCCTCAACTGTAAAAAGGACAGGAAAAAGAAATAACAAACCACTTCAGTATCTTTGCCAAGAAAATCCCAAATGGATCAAGAAGAGTTAGTTAGGCATTGAAATGATTCAGCAACAACTGTGGAAAGTAATGAACTATCAAGTGCATACCTAAGAAAAAAAGTTTCAGTTGAGTTTCCCAGGGCAATAGCTCAAAGGTCTCAATATCGAAAGATTGAGGCTGATGTGGGAAAATGTTTTTTAAGCATGCTGGATTTGGGAATGTTCCCCCTCCTTTCCCTCCTTTAACATGAAATCTCAAGATACAAGTAAAGATTAGTGCTCCTCAATCCATCTTCTCAGCAGTCTGACTCCCACAATCATCACTTATGGAAACAATGCTTGGGGAGATGCAACATCAACTGCTTACACAGGTGCAACAGTTCCTACCTCCCTAAGCAAGCACAACACATTGGAAAAATTCTCATCACCATCACTGGCACACTATCAAGTGGTTCCGTGTTAGGGGCCTAGCTCTGGACTGTGGCCCCCTGGGGAGACATGTTGGGCCTAGCTCTGGACTGTGGCCCCCTGGGGGACACTGTTGGGAACCAAGCTCTGGACCGTGGCCCCCTGAGGAGCCTGGAAGATGCCCTGGGTGTTAACCCGCCTTCGGGTGCTGGGACCGCCTATACGGGAGCTGGCTCCGCCCTCAGGGAGGAACATGGGAGGGGCTCTGGCCCAGTACACACCCTCAGGGAGGAACATGGGAGGAGCTCTGGCCAAGTAACTACCCCAGGGAGGAACATGGGAGGAGCTCTGGCTGGGTATATAAGGGGATGCAGGGCAGAGTTGTACAGGACGCCATCAATAAAGTGAAGAGCACTGACATCCTCGGGCGAGTGTGTAGTCATTGTTCCCTCCGTGGAGGAGGGGGCAGCCCTGTCGCGCAAGCTAGGCCATACGGTCGCACGGCAGGGACCGGAGACTTCCGAAGACCGGGGAACAGGTGAGCAAGCGAAGACCAGGCTGAGGGAGCCTGGTAGGGTCAGTTGGGGTTAGGAGATCGGGCTGAGGTAGCCTGCAGGGATCAGTTGGGGTTAAGAAGCCCAACTAGGCCGCGCCGGGGAATAGCCCCGTGCATTGAAACCCAACTAAGCCGGGCCGGGGAATAGCCCCGTGCATAGAGGTCGGGGAATCGCCCCGAACAGTTCCGCATCACAAATAGACATAGTTTTATCAATCCAAACATCAATAAAGAAGATTACCATCTGCTCTGCCACTGCACTCTAAAGATTGATGGTTTTCTACATTTGCCTTATGGTTGAACCCTGCTAGATGAATTGTCTCAATCATTAAATGTGAGTTTCTTGAGAGCAAGAGTTGCCTTGATTTCTTATTCAATCCCCACACATTAGCAATGTGTTTTGAACAACATGCATTCATTGATTCATTCATTCTCTCTTTCCTGGAGCTAACTTAGAATAGTATTAAACTAAAGACAAGGAGATATTAGGAACTGCTAGGGAGGGACCTACACCTGGCTGATGTTAGCAAGCAAGAAAGTTTGTTGACATATTTGAATTCATGAATAATCTCAACCAAGAACTTAAAAGAGTGAACTCCAGTACTAATTTCTGAGTCCCAAGAAGAGGTCATTGCCCTGGACTGAGGACACAAATATAATCTGGGTGTCAGACAGAAAAAAGGACACTGAGATTTGCTCTCCTACAGCTGAACTTGGCATTTGTCATACTATTGCTGCAGCTGCTGCTGCCACTACGACTACTACTACTACTACTACTTACTACTACTACTACTAATAGTAACAGTAGTTACCTACATGACAGAAACATTCATGAAAATACAACCTAGAAAGACTCAGACAGAGTCAGCTGATGTGTAAACAGGGACTGACCTGAGAATGGCAAAGGCAATAGTTTCTGTACACAAGAGGATATTCTTGATCTGACTCAACATTTTGTGACAGACAAAAGTGAGTGCACTACAGTGGAGAGGACATCTGAGTTAGGCTAAGGGCTGGAATCCTAATGCAGGTACCCCGTTAGCAGTGGAGTCATGGATAAATCACAACCTCTCAGAGCCTCTGGTTTCCTCAGTTCTAAAATGGCAGTACCTAACTGGGTTTTTGAGCCGAGGACTCTGCAGATCTTCAAGTTCCATATAAATAGGGATTATTGTTATTCGAGCTGTGACACACTGCAAGAACAATTCTGACTCCCACAAGACCTCAGGCGAGTTTTGTCCCTTGCCTTGTTAACCAACACTCTACTGAACAGCAGAGCTCTTTGCTTTTTCTTACCCTTGCTGAAAGCCAGTTGTGCTGCTTCAAGGCTTTCCAGCAGGGGAGAAGAGAGAGGAACACCAGGAACCACCTGCTGAAAACAGAGAACTGCAGAGAAAGCCACCACCCCAGCCACATGCTACCTGCTGAAAGCAGCAGGCAGTAGATGAAGACAAAACTCCAGCTGTTTCTGTTTTATTTCTATTTTTTTTCTTCAATAAAACTCCCTTCTCCTATATTGTGAATGGCATAATAGTGAGTGGAGATTCAGTTAAAAATCCTGGATGATATATCAAGAGGTTTTTCCCTGATTTCCTGGGCAGACATATATGACATAAGAGAAACGAGTCAATCCATTCAAACATACTCAGGCCCTCCATGAAATTGGATTCTCTGGGATAAGGGTTCTAAATGTGAACTGACAGGTGTCCTTTAATTCCGTGAACCTTCAAGCAATCGGAGGGATTACTGCCCCCTCCTCCAGAAGACACTGAATGAAGATTTTAAGGTGACTATAAACTGTCCTTTTAACCTCACCACGACTTCAGCAAAAATATTATCTTTTTTATCTTTTAAAGAAGGAAATGATCTTAATAATTAAGCTTTTAAGAATTTTCTCCTTTTTCCTCTGCCCCTCTACACTCCAAACAAAACCTTCAAAGACCATTTCTTAGAAAGGCTAAACCATTCAGAGAATATACACCTTCATTTTCACCCTGGCCATTTTCTCTGGAGTTGACAGTCATAACCCACTCCCAGCATTCCACCTCTTGTTTTGAAAATTGTAATCCAACTACTATATCAGTGTCTCAGGAAAGAGTATGCCACTGAATAGCTCTTGTTTTTCAGTCACCATCCTTGACTTCCTCGTTCAAAACACCCTTCTTTTTAATTACCACTCCTCAATTTTGTTGCCTCCCCTATTAGAAGGTAAGTCCCCTGAAGACAGAGACTGGTTCACTTTTTATTTGTGTCTCCCGAATGCTTTGTACATTTTAAGTATCTAATACATACGTTCTTATTCATTTTTATGAATTAAAGTCAACAAACAGTTCATTGATATTGCTGACAAAATTTATTTCATGCATTGAAATAAACCTTGTTTATACTTTTCTATACCTCTTCTAACAGGAAAGGACAGACATACTTACTGAGAATTAAAGATTAATTTTAAGTTCAGTAAGACAACCTATGGTCACTCATGGATACTTCCTTTAGCCTTCCCTCATTAGGTAGAATCTCCTTGTCTGGGAGGCTTTATAAATTGAAAGCTCTATTTTTTTTATGGCCAAATAATAAAAAGACCTCTTTAAGTCCCATGTTTCTAGAATTACTTAGCTCAAAAGATTAAAATGATACTAATTGACTTTTCTGTACCTCAGTTTTTTTATCTATAAAATGAGGTAATTGTATATAAGCTTTTTTATAGTAATGTAGTAATATTTATTATTTTTCCCAATTACATGTAAAAACAATGAACATTATTTTTAAAATTTTGAGTTTCAAATTCTCTCCTTCCTGTCCTTCTCCCTCCTTGAGATGGTAAACAATTTGAAATAGGTTATACGTATGCAATCATGCAAAACATTTCCATATCAGTCATGTTGTGAAAGAAAACACAGAATCCTCCCCCCGCCCCAAAAGAAAACACAACATGAAGAAAAAAATAAAGGGAAAACAGTATGCTTCAATTTGCATTCAGGTTCCATCAGTTCTTTTTCTGGAGGAGAGCATTTTTCATTATGAGACCTTCAGAATTGCCTTGGAGTATCATTGTATTGCTGAAAATAGCTAAGTCATTCATCGTTGATCATCATATAACATTGCTGTTACTGTATACAATGTTCTCCTGATTCTGCTTGCTTCATTTTGCATCAGTTGATGTGAATCTATAAGTTTTCCAACTTTGATGCTTTGATAATAATGAATCCAGAGTTTGACACCTGGTTAGCTTCTTCCTAGGCACTGCAAATGACTCTGGTTAAGGACTCTGCAAATATTGTCGTAATGTGTACTTCCTCTAAGCTTGCAGATCTTTAGTTTCCTCACTTTGTTAAATGAGGAGCTAGAAGCTGTATAATCTTGGGCATCTGTGCCTCACTTTTCTTATCTGTAAAATGGGGATAATAACAACAGCCATCCCACAGAATCGTTGAGAGGATCAAAGGTACCAACCCATGTAAAGCACTTTGCCAATCACATAGTATTTTATAAATGCCAGTGATAATGATTATATAATAGGATTCTGAAAGATTCATCTGGTGTGTTTGTTACATGTGGTTTGAAAAATGTAGAATAGTGCATTCCACACTGTAATTTGGTAGGCTTATACCTAATAAGATCACTCTTTTGTAAATCAAGCATTATTATAGGTTGCTTGATGTATTAAACACAGTGAGTACAGGAATGTGATAGAAGGCTTTCAAAAGAAAACACGTTCACTCCTGTTTACCTTTATGATAGCACTGCAAGTAGAAGCTGAGATGTTCAAAGATAATGATGTCTTATGTTCAGATGCCATCTGTTATCATTATCACATCATTGTTAATATAAATTATGATAATTTGCCTATCCAGGAGGTGCTAGAGAAAAGTACCTAACCAAAAAAAAGAAAAAATTGAAAAAGTGAGTTACTTTATTAGGGTTGGGTTTTTAATTTTTGGGGGGCAGTGGAGTGGGGAGAGGGGCAAATTTACATAGCAACAATTAAGTGGTAAGACCATGTAAATGACTAGTTTTCTCAAAGTGCATATATATGACAGAAATGCCCCAGGAGGAGGAGCAGAGAACCTGGGCTCAAAACTCTGTTTTACCACTTCTGCCTGTATGGCTTTGGCAATTCACTTGTTGCCAGCTCTTCATCTCCTTATTGGTAAAGGAAGGGTGTTGCCCTGTAAGGATCCTTCTAGTTCTAAATCTATGAGCCTATGTGAAGATTAATCAAAATATGCTTTTTAAAGTATATCCTTCAAAATGTGAACAATTAAAGTATGAGTTCTTGGCAAATCAATAAAATATGTTATAGAAAGTTCACATTTAGTCATGTCATATTTTAAGAAGCATACACATAAAATATTTGAAAGAAAACATGCTGCATTAGAAGATATATATTTAGAAATGACTTTAACATATTCCTAGTTTTCTCTTTTCTCCTAACATAAGAAAAAGGGAGAAATAAAGCAAAGTCAGTGAAACAATTCCTTCTATACAATAGCAATAAGAAAGTTCATTTAAGGAGCATAACTTGCCTTAACATACTATCTGTGTATATGGGTTTTAGAAACTTTATAGGAAATGTAAAACCATGGAGAAGTCAGTGGTGATATTAAAGTGATATTTACTTTTTCATTTTCTTTCAGACACCTTTATTAGGATTATTTGTATTTTTTCCCTAAATCCTCATTTCCCTCTAAAAATGAATGTTATGGGCAATACTTGATGGTAAAAAATAAAATTCAGGTTTTACAAAACATAGTTTTCCTTCCAGAGTTATACTCAAATAACTTGGGTGGAATTTAATCCAGCCATTAAGAAAGAAGAGGATTGTCGTGTTTTAAGGCACCTAAACATTATTAGGTTGTTAGTCTGCTAACTAGTGAGACTTTCATTTCCAGAGCAATGTTCCGCTAAGTCTGAAAGATGCCAGCACAGCTGTATGTTGTATTGGCAGTTCAATTCTGATGCCTCATGAGAGCATGGAAGGGACCTTAGTTTCTCCAAAGCTACACAGTGAAATACAAGGTCTGGATGTTTCTACTAAGCTGGAAAGGCTTAGAACAGTTTTGAGAAAAGACTGCCTTCTCTTTACAGTTCAGCCCAGAAAAATATAGAGCTCTTCATAAACTAGGAGGTTAGACATGAAGTGGTAAATTATTTTGTCATGCCAGTCTATGATAACTACGTTTGGATTAAAAGTGAATGGATTAGTGAATCATGAAGATTTTGGAACTCAGAGCTAAGAAGACTGGAATTTGAATTCCACCTGAGAAATTATTAGTTTTGTGACCTTATGTAAGGCACCTAATCTCTCTCTGGCTCACTTTTCTCATCCATAAAATAGGGATAATAATAATAATATCTAACCACTTTTCTCAGGTTCCTTGTGAGGATCCAGTGAGAACACGTATATGCAAAGTGCTGTGTAAACCTGCAAGGGCTATGTAAAGATAACAAATAAAAACCATATTTCAACAGCAGACCAAGCCCTGGTAGCAGATCAGTTTAACAGGGTGAGGAAAATAACATATGAGATCAGTTTCAATCAATTAACTTACTTTAAATTGTTGAATGCTTGTCTCAGCATGGCGCACACCAAGACAATCAGATTCAGTGATCCATTCATTTTACTGCATTCTTTGTAAAACAGTCAGTCACTCCTTGCTACTTATGAGAAATGAGGCACAGAATTCAGATTTCAATCTCTCATAGAAAGGGAAAAATTACACAGGAAACATTAAGATAACTCTTAAAGATCACCAAGAGGCGGGTAAAAGGAGACTTCAGAAGACAGTAAAGGAGTTCCATCTGTAAAAATCTTCTGTCCATAAATATTTGTGAATGTAGATACACATGCATATACACATGTATATACACATATATTTTATATAGAAGAGAATATTTACAATTATATCTATACATATAAGGACACATATAATGTTTATATATCACTATTAGTTTTATATATATATATATATATATATATATATATAAAATGTGTATATATAGTTACATATAAAATGTGTGTGTATATATATAAAACCCTATTAGGCACTTACCCCAAAGATAGACAAAAATGGAGAAAAAGAATATATATATATATATATGTGTGTATATGTATTTATGTGTGTATATATATGTATATATATGTATATATATATATATATATATATATATATATACATATATATCCTTTTTCTCTATCTTTGGGGTAAGTGCCTAATAGTGTTTGCTGAGAGGAAGAGTATTTATGGTTCAGTGATTTTTTTAAAGGTATAATGACATTAATTGCTTTAGAAACTGGTGTCTAAAACCAAAACAAATGCCTAACTAAAGATTTCCTTGTAGTTATTCATAACAATTCACATCATTTCTGTACATCATAAAGGCAGCTATAATAGCTGACCTTGGAGTCCAGAAAAATCTGAGTTCATGCTCTGCCTATGACATACAAATGCTGTGTAACCATAGCCAAGTCAAATAAGACAGCCTCTCAGCCTCCCTAGACATCTCTAAAACTACAAGTTAAAGAGGAGATTGGAGGCAATTGTGTTGGTAGAGGTAGTTTCTCACTTGGAGCCCTTTTTGCTAGTGAAATCACAGGGCTAATAAACACTAAACAAAACACAATCAATTAAAAAAAGAGCCATTAACTCAAAGAGTAAGGGAACTCACCTTGCCTGTGCAGATATCAATCTGTCTACAAATTATTCTTGTTTTTAATAATTCAAATTAAAACAAGCATTTCTTCAAAAAATTAATAAACAGTACCATTTTGATATCTCACAATTATGGATATTCCATGTAATTTGGAACTAAAGCAAGGAAGACGTCTGAAGGGACAAAAAAAGTGGGGTAATAGAAAGAAAGCTGAAAAGGAAATTCTAAAACCAGGGGTCTAGTTGCAACTCTGCCTTTAAGTGGTTTTGCAAGCTTGGGCAAATCACTAAGCCTCAGTTTCCCTATATGTAAAGAAAACAATCATTGCACTTACTACAGAACATGATTAAATTGTTGATTAGATCAATTATGCTATTATATTTTCAAATATGTAATAATGGTAGAAGAGCATATAAAAGCCTAACAATGTGATTAGTTCAAAATTCATTAAGAGATGACCCTAAATTAATTTTTTTTATCTAAAACACTCTCTTTTTATCTGATGAGTTCCTTTCTGTACAGTGAAGTACAAGTTAAATATTACCTTCTCTATGAAACCTTGCCCTGATCTCCAGTCTTAGCAATGACCATGCTCTTCAATTGCTATGTAGAATTTAATTTTTCTTGTCTTTCAATAGAGTCATGATGAATCAGTATGTAGTAAAGTTGTCTGTAATATATTGGAGAGCATATGTGAATATTGTCCCACAAAGTTCCAGAAAGGCAAGGACCTTACCAAAACCTTTTGTTTCCCTCCACTTCCTCTTCCCTCAACTGTAAACACAAACAGAAGATTTAATGAATGGTAGTTGTTGACTATGAAATAAAGATAATATTGGCCATAGTCTTAGACACTTCAAGATAGGAAGTTTTATTTGAATAACACTATCATCATATAATTTTTTAAATTTCAACACAGAATATTCCTTTTAACTTGACATTAAGTTTATTACAAGGGCTAATACAAAATACCTAGATAATTTTTTAAGACTGAAATCTGAAAGAAAATTGGAGAAAGAAAAAAACATGACAGTTACATGTTTTCTAGAGGACTATTGTGAGAAGCTGAAGATGCTAAACATTAACCAGATGCTGATACATAATGTATGGAAGTTAATGGTGCTTTGAGGGATGTGGTTCTACTTGGGCCAGAAGGTACCAGTTCTGGGTACCGTAACCTTTGAATTCTTTAACTTAACTTAGGATATTTTATATCTATACAATGACTGTTAATATGGTAAAAGATCATAGTACTTCCTGTTTTTATTTTTTTGGTGTTGGGGCTGAAAGAAGAGGCATGGTCAGCATTCATAAAGATGCAGCTTAATAATCAAGAATGCTATGTTTCCTGAAACCTTTCTTCAAAATGTAAGGGTATTTATATCTTCCCTTAATCTATGCTAACAAGTTAAAAGTAATTCCCTTTTCTTAGCAATGAAGAAAGCATGTGTGTGTGGGAAATCCAATTTCTAAAAATCTTACAGTTTATCAGTGAAGTAATCATAATTTTTAAAAGCAGATTTAGGCCAATAGAGAAGAAAATTGAAGAAAAATCACAGATTCAAATTAATGTCTCTGGGATTTCAAAAAAATGAATTATGTGATTCATACATCAAGTTTGCCAAGTATATCTAATGAAATCTTTCTGCTTTCCAGTGGTCCAGTAGCTATATAATATTTGTCTAAATAATGTCATTGAGATGTTCTAGAACGTTCCCTTGTCTCAGAGGTGAAGAAAACTAATTTTCATGGTGGGTTCAAGTGGATTCCATCATTCGGTCAAATACCCATAGAATTTTACTATGCCTGAATAGTATGGAGTAGTCATTTTACATCATTTTTTTTAAAAGTTGTTCCTTAAAAATAAAAGGAACAAGCATTTATTGAGTACTTATTATGTGTCAAGCACTGTGCTAAGTGTTGGGCACTAAACAAAAATGAATTGATCAAGAAAAATTTAATGCATGACTAATATGTGCCAAGCACAGTGCTAAGTACTGAGGATATAAAAAGGAGACAGTGTACGTTCTAAAGGGAGAAGATAGCCTATGAAAGAGAATTAAAAAGAGGGGGAGATAGGTTAGACAGTGTGGTCAAAGTCAGGAAAGTCAGGATGGAAATGAAAGAAGGCTCCTCAAAATGGGGGCCCTGGAATGAACTCGTCAAGGGAAGAAGGAGAAGCCACGATGTTGAAGGGAAGTTGCAATTTGAGAAGATAGCTGAGATTTAGTTAAAAGGTTAAATAAAATGTTTCTGTTAATCTAAAAAAAAAATACAAGATTCTCCTCAAGAATAATATTTTCAATTTAATGCAGTTTAACATGTTTGAGGGCTTATTATATGTACTAAAATATGTAGGTACTGAAGACACATATACATATGATGAATAAAACACACTCCTATCCTTAGTGAGTTTATAACTTTAGTTGATGTCTTTTCAGTCATGTGTGATTCTTTCCAACCAAATATATTGGAGTGATTTGCCATTTTCTTCTCCACTCATTTTGCAGATGAGGCAACTGAGGCAAGTCAGAATGATTAACTTGCCTAGGATCACATAGCTAGTAAGTGTCTGAGGACAGATTTGAAATCAAGAAGTAGAGTCTCCCTGACTCCAGGCCCAGCAGTACTCTCTCTGCTGCATCACTTACCTATAGTATAATGCCATCTTTTCCCTGATTCCATAATTTAGAGCACTTAGAACTTGATTTCTGAACCTGACTTTTTCACATAATTTACTTTTCTGAATGAAATATTATGGTCAGCTCACAATTTTAAGAAAAGAAAATTACAGCACTTCCCTGATGTGACTGTTATGATGCTCAACCAAACTAATAATGCATACTAAGTACTTCAGACATTTTCAAGAACCACATGAATGTTGGTTATTAATATCACAGCTTTATAATACATTGAAATTTCTGTAAACATAATTATTTTACATCAGCGATTTCACAGGAAACCAGTGCTAGGTCATTCTGACAATACATAACAATGGAGTATGAAAGTAAGAAAGATAAGCTATTTTTCAGACTTTACCTTTTCTTTAAAGAATATAATGACCCTGTCAAAAAAAATCCACTGCCACACATTTTGGTAGAAACTGTCTGGCATGCTATTCTCAATAGTCCAAGGGGGTCAAGAAGAACACCACTACAGGAATACACAGAAAACAATGGATCCAGTGTACCAGACTTTTTGGGTTCTGATTGAGTACATGGTTTAGCACTGGCGAAGAGCACAAGAATTTTAAGGAAATTGATCAGATACATTCTTCTACATCCTTCCCCTGGTTGATTATCTCCAATTAATTCTACTTAGGTCTTGTCTCTATGTAGTTGTTTTCATAATTTTTCTTGATGAGACTATAAATTCTTTGAGAACAAGGACTATCCTTTGTCTTTCCTTGTATCCCTCTTGCTTAGTACATAGCAGACATTAAATAAAAGCTTGTTGACTAACTGAACTGAGTCTTAATCTCTTAGGCAGTCCCTTGGAGAATTATGTTCAAGATGCAATTAAGTCATCAGTGACTACTCTTTGGGCCAACCAATGTACCAGTTCTAAATCTATTTGACTATACATTGTCTTTCATATTTCTTTTTTAAAAAATTATTTATTTTTAGTTTTCTACATTCATTTCCACAAGACTTTAAGTTTCAAATTTTCTCCCCATCTCTCATTTCCCTCACCTCAAAATACCTTGTATTCTGATTGCCCCTTCCTTGAGTCTACCCTGCCCTCTATCACACTCCTCTCTTCCCTTATCACCATCTTTTCTCTTTTCTTGTAGGGAAAGATAGATTTCTATACCCTATTACCTGTATTTCTTATTTACCAGTTGCATGCAAAAACAATTCTCAACATTCATTCCTAAAACTTTGAGTTCCAATTTCTCTCCCTTCTCCTTCCCCACTCATCCCCACTGAGAAGGCAAGCAATTCAATATAGGCTATATATGTGCAGTTTTGCTAAAGATTTCCATAACAGTCATGTTGTGAAAGACTAACTATATTTCCCTCCATCCTATCCTGTCACCTATCAATTCTATTCTCTCTTTAGACTGTGTCCCTCCCCTAAAGTGTTTACTTCTAATTACTCCCTCTTCCCATTTGCCCTCCCTTCTATAATCCCCCCACACCACTTATCCTATTCTCCCCTACTTTCCTGTAGTGTAAGATAGTATTTCATACCAAATTGAGTGTGCATGTTATTCCCTCCTTAAGCAAAATGTGATGAGAGTAAGTTTTACTTTTTCCCTCTCACCTTGCCCCCTTTGCCTCTCCATTGAAAAAGCTTTTTTATTGCTCTTTTATGAGAGACTATTTGCCACATTTCATTTCTCCCTTTCTTTTCCCAATATATTCCTCTCTCACCCCTTAATTTTATTTTTTAGATATCATCCCTTCCTATTCACCTTACCCTGTGCCCTGTCTATGTATATGTACATAATCCCTCCAACTATCCAAATACTGAGAAAAGTTTCAAGAGTTACAAATATTACTTTTCCATGGAGGAATGTAGATAATCCAACTTTAGTTAGTCCCTTATGATTTCTCTTTCCTGTTTACCTTTTCACACATCTCTTGATTCTTATATTTGAAAGTCAAATTTTCTATTCAGCTCTGGTTTTTTCATTAAGAATGTTTGAAAGTCCTCTATTTCATTGAATGACCATTTTTTCCCCGAAGGATTACACTTAGTTTTGCTGGATAGGTGATTCTTGATTTTAATTCTAATTCCTATGACTTCTGGAATATCATATTCCAAGCCCTTTGATTCCTTAATGTAGAAGCTGCTAGATCTTGTGCTATCCTGATTATATTTCCACAATATTCAAAATGTGTCTTTCTGGCTGCTTGCAATATTTTCTCCTTGACCTGGGAACTCTGGAATTTGGCTACAATATTCCTACTCCTAGCACCTTTCCTTTTGGGATCTCTTTCAGGAAGCAATCAGTGAATTCTTTCAATATTTATTTTACTCTCTGGTTCTAGAATATCAGGGTAGTTTTTATTGACACTTTCATGAAAGATGATGTCTAGGCTCTTTTTTTTGATCACAGGTTTCAGGTAGTCTCATAATTTTAAAATTTTCTCTCCTGGATCTATTTTCCAGGTCAGTTGTTTTTCCAATGAGATATTTCACATTGTCTTCTATTTTTTCATTCTTTTAGCTTCCTTTTGTAATTTCTTGGTTTCTCATAAAGTCATTAGATTCTATCTGCTCCATTCTCGTTTTTGAAGAACTATTTTCTTCAGTAAGCTTTTGAATCTTCTTTTCAATTTGGCTAATTCTGCTTTTTAAAATATTGTTCTCTTCATTGACTTTTTGGATCTCTTTTGCCATTTGAGTTAGTCTATTTTTGAAGGTATTATTTTTTTCAGCATTTTTTTTTAGGTCTCCTTTAGCAAGTTGTTGACTTGCTTTTTATGATTTTCTTGCATTGCTCTCATTTGTCTTCCTAACTTTTTTTTTTCCCACCTCTCTTACTTGGTTTTCAAAATCCTTTTTGAGGTCTTCAGTAGCTCAAGACCACTGCATACTTACTTTGGAGGTTTTGGATGCAGAAGCCTTGACTTTGATGTCTTCCTCTGATGGTATGCATTGTGCTTCCTCATCCGAAATGATAGAAGAAAATGCCTGTTCACGAAGCAAATAACCTTCTATAGTCTTATTTTTTTCTCCATTTTTGGGCATTTCCCCAGCCAGTTACTTGACTTTTAAGTCCTTTGTCAAGAGTAGGGTATACTCTAGGGACCTATAAGTTCTCAGTTCCTCCAAGATGGCACAATCCTCTCCTGGCCTACACTCTGGTCTGGGAACAACCCCAAGCTTTTCTGCCCAGGATCTGTGAGTAGAATTCCCTCTGCAGAGCCTCCACCAGCCAGCACTCCTCCTTACTGCATGATCATCAGTCAGAGCTGAGGTCCAGATCAGCTGTTAGATTCCCCCAGAGTCTTTAGGCAGAGAGCTCACAAAATGGATGCTGCTACTGCTACCACAGGTGGCCAGGGCTAAAGGAGGACCCTGCTCCCTTCTCACCCAGGTGAAAGAGTTTTATCACTGACCTTTGAAGTTGTCTCTGGCATTTGCTGGTTGAATAATCTGGGAACCACAGCTGCTGCCTGGGATTTTGTGTCCCAGTTTGCTCCAGTCCTGTCCCTGCCACACCACAAGGCCGAGGCTGGGTCACACTCTGCTCTGAGCCTGGTGCAACAGACCTTTCCTGGTAGCCTTCCAGACTGTGTTGGGCTGGCTTCTGCTGTTGTTTTGTGGCTTCTGCAGCTCTTGAAGTTGTTTAGAGTCATTTTTTACAGGTATTTTATAGGCTGTGGGGGGAGAACTTCTACAGGTCTGTCCTTCTGTTCCACCATCAGTCCTTCATAGTCCTCCACCCCTCAGTCTTTCATATTTCTTTTCATCTTACAATGAAGGTACAGATAATGTGATAGTCATATTTGAAGATGATACAAAGCTCTATGGAAGGGTTGAAATAGTAGATGACAAAGTTTGGGTTCAAAATGATCAATAAACTAAATATTGGAAAGAACTATATATTAAGTTGAATACAGAAAATTTTACTAACTACTGCAAAGTTTCCTCTTCCTCCAAATGAAAATAAGATGGGAAGGTGTGAAGAGGTAGTAGTTAGTCTGAAAAATGCCTAAGAGTTTTAATGGAATAACAATTATTAATACCAATGTTATTACCTTTACTACTACTACAACTAGAATTTATCATTTTTCAAAGAGCTCTACAAATATTATTTAATTTCATTTTAAATACAGTGAGATAGTAGCTATAATTATCCCCATTTTTCAGATGAGGAAACTGAGGCAAACAGAAGTTAAGTGACTTGTCTAGGTACATATCACTAGTAAGTGTCTTTTGAACACATCTTCTGATTTCAGTTCTTTATCTCTGTTCACTGTACCATCTAGCTATCTAATGGACAACTTGTTAATGTGAGCCAATATTGTGATATGAGAATGAAAACTGACAGATATCCTGTTAGATTTCATCAAGAGCCATACTGGCATAATGAATAAAAGGTCCACTGTACTCTGCTCTAGCACAATTGTGTCAAAAGCATTAAACTCAATTCTGAAGTACTTTTTTAAAGGAAGTCTATTGATAACTAAGATGATAAGGGTCCTTAAGATCATAGGATAAGAGGATTGGCTAAAGCAATTAGGAATGGAAGGGAGAAGAACTGAGGGTAGGGAGTGGCTATGAAAGTTGTATAAAAATATTTGAAAGGTTATTTTTGAAAGAGGAATTAAATGTATTCTGCTTGGTTATAGAAGGTAGAATTAGCATGATTTGGTTAATATTGGCAGAGAAACAGATTTATGCTCAGTTAAAGAAAAAAAATGCCCTAATACAGAAGCCTGGGTTTGATTCCTAGCCAATGTAGCTTTTCCCAGACTTCAAGGCATTCAACCTCTTCAAATTTTCCTAGTTTCACTTTATCTGGTTCTTTTTTTCCTCTCATAACACTCTACCTTTTTTTTTTTTTATTACATTTGCCTGTGCACTATTATACCCTCTCCACATGGAAGATAAGCTCAATGAAAACAGGGATGACAGTAGGAAAAACAGCTGAATTTGGATTTAGTTTGAATCCTCCCTATGATATTTTTTAGTTGTGCAAAGTTGAACATATCAGTTTTTTTTCAAGCTTCAGTTTCCTAATCTGTACAATTATGGGTTGAATTAAATGATCTATGAGTTCTCATCATGCATATGAAATTTATAAAGTGATATTTCTCCAGCATTGAACACAATACCTTATACACAATAGGTGATTAATAAATATCTGTCTTTGAATTCACTGAATGAACAAAACTTATGTTAACATGACAAGATAACCTGGAAAATGGAAGATACAAATAAAAGAAAGGAAATTTGAATTCCTAACTATAATAGAGAACCAAAACTACTTAAATTTTTACATCACAAATAGATCCCTTCAGATAAAATAAATGAATTTTCTGAAGGTAAGAAATTATCACTTCCTTTTACCCAAAGAAGGAACTAACAACTTTAAGTAAAACATTTTATACAAATAAATCCTGGGTCAAGATGAGGAAGCCAGATGATGCAATGGACAGAGCTAGATCTGCTGTTAGGAAGATCAGCATTTAAATCCAGCCTCCAGTTGTGTGACTCTGGGGAAAGTCACTTAACCTCTGTCTGCCTCTGTTTCCACAAACATAAAATCAGGATAATAATATCACCTACCTCCCATGGTACTTGTAAGGTTCAAATGAGATGATATTTGTATAGTGCTAAGTATAGTGCCTGGCAGATAATAAACACTTAATATGTCCCTCTTTCCCTCCCTCCATTCTCTCTCTCTTCCTTCTTTCTTTCATTCTTTCCTTGTCTGCCTCTTACTTCAATCTCCTCTTTTCCATGCTCAGAAAATACATAAGAAGCAAAACTTACTAACAGGAGAAAGCTAACTAGAAAATTGATTTTGCTTATATTTCTTGAATGAAATACAGCTGCTCTCTGCCCCAGTAGGAAAAGAAAATGAAATATGAGTTGCAATGAGATATCATAGGAACCACTTATTTAAACATCTGTGTGGCACCATTCATGCTCAAGATAACTTTCGAGAGCATCTTATGCACTTGAGTGCTTTCTCTGCAAAATATAATTAATTCTACTTTACTGACTATAAAATAAAATTGTCCAAAAGCCAAGTCCATATCTGTCAATTCAAATAACTATTTTAAATAAACCAAAGTCCAAAGGTCAGATATCCTTATGGAATGATACAATGATTTTCTTTACTGAATTGTGACTATTTCTCTCTACCACTTTCCCCACACAACATGAGTTACTCTAAAATGCTCATATGTGACCACATTTCAATAGACCATGTTATGTTACAAAATAACACTATCAAGCTATAACCAATTTATCCCTGTTCCATCTGTGGACAATCCATGACAATTTGTTACCCCCTCCCCAAGAAGGGCATCTCTATGCTACACAATATCATCTTGGGTCACCTCCAATGGTCCATTAGTGTGTATTCAAGAAGTACCATTTAATTCTAATTGCCTCTGAAACAAAACAAAACCAGAAAGATATATCTTGGGGCATAGAGAGATAGGCAGGGAAACAGCATTGTTGACAAGTCATTCCAGAATCACAATTTTGGAATTCCCTCCTCAAGTAATAAAGGCAGGGAGAATAAATTGATAATCCTTTATATGCATGCCATTTTTATTATTTTGGTTTTTTTATCATGTAATTGCATTATTTTACCTGTGTGCTATATTTTGCCTTCTCTCTAGGGAGCACAAGTTCCCTGGGCATATTAGGATGCTATATTTGTAATTAGGGAATTTGAGTTTGAAATCATCTTTATTACCTTATTCCTGCTACACTGAATGACCTTGGGCAACTTATTTTTATCTTATTCATGCTATACTGCATGATGTTGGGCAAGTTATTTTTATCAGGGTAAAATGAGAACTAGAAGAAAACTATTCCCTAGGGGATGGGCTCAATTGAATATAATAAACTCAGGTTCCTGAGGTATGGAAGGATAGGTTTATGAGGTGAGATCAGAGGAATGGTGTTCAATTTCCATGTTCTTTCAGGTATGTGTTTCAGGTTAGCTCAGTTCTAGTAAAGAATAGTAGAGAGAATGGGAAACGTCAATTTGAGATTGCAGGTTCAGTTGTCATTCTTGTGTTTGTCCTTTGTTCTCAAAAAGGACCATGACATCAAGATGATGAAATGACTTGCAGATGACTTTTATTTGAGTGAGGACACATGAATAACAAAATATGGTGGGAGTAGTTCTGGGGTAAAGATAGAGAAAGAATAGATCAACTATAGACCTGATGACCTAAGCAATAAAGCTCTAGGTCTACCTGGGGTAAGATAGAAGAGGCAATATTTTTTAAATCAAAGGTAAAATGGGCCAAAAAAAGGAAGCTTGTATGATTTGTTTTTAATACATGTTACAAGTGAGAACAAGAACAGAGACAGAGGTGACCAACTTATGATTGGGACAGAGCACAATGACTTCCAATATATCTTGAAAGATACAAAAAGATCCCAAATCTGTGGGTATATTTTGGTATCCGGAAAGAGAATAGTAGTTTCTGAATGAGGGTCTAGGTGGCAGGAAAGACTTTTTCTTGACATTAAAGCATCAGATTTAGGTTTAAGTGACCCAAGATTATCAGGTTGAAGGAGGAAAGAAAGGAATGCCTGTTTAGGATGAGATTCTGGTATATCATACTAAAGACTTCAAGCAAAGGGCAGCTTTGGCCCTTTGTCAGGACCCTGAAAGTTGAATATTAAATCCTAAACAGAGAAGATTATGAAGGTTCATGGGGTCTAGCAGAAGTTTTGTATCTAGTAGAGGATGAAGAATAATAGTGAAAACCTTCATCAACTTCCTGACCATAATTTCCAAACTATACCATCTCCATTCTGACCATCATCATCATCTTTCCCTTACTTAAACCTTGTACTCTCCTGGAAACAATGTTGGTCTCTTGTAAATGAATTTTCATTTTAATGTGCCTATAACCAGATTTCTATTTTAATTTCTGGCCTCATTTTCCAACCATTTCATTAGATACCCAGGACCATGATCTCTCCATTCTCTTCTCTTCCCCCTCACCTCACTCTCTTTTTCCCTCTCCTCACCACAACTTTTCTTCCCCATCACCCATTAACAACTTCCCTTCAGTCTGTTGTTTTTCTCCCTAAGAGAATGTAAGGTTCTTGAGGCTAGGGATTGTCTAGCTTCTATTTGTATTCCCCATACTACTTCAATGTAAAACCTTTCCAAATAAGAATGATACTGTGTAAAGGGGTATTGGCAATGGAGTCAAAGAACCTGGGTTCACATTTTACCTCCATCACTCACCACATGGGACTTGAACAAGTAATTTAATTTCTTTGGGTTTCATCCTTTCTTCGCCTATAAAATGAGAGGTTTGAATTCTCTGGTCTTCAAGTTGCTTTCCACTTCTAAACCTCTGATCCAAGGAACCTCAGATTTTCCTGTCCTTGTAATGAATGGGGGAGGGCTGAAGGAAAACAGGCACACACATCTTTTGTGGTTTTTTTCTCCAGGGGGAAATGGACTTTAGAAACTCCAGTAACCAAGACGCGGTGAGGAAATTTTGGAACCTGAAGGAGGGTTTAGTGAACTCTGATTTGGGCTTAGTAATGGAAAAAACAAAGAAGTTATAGGGCAATTCTGTGGCAACAGAATCATAAAAAAGTGGAAATATCTTTGGCAATGTTCCATTTATTTATTAACTTATTATTTATTATGAGTAGATAGTTGAGTTCATTGTATTCTTGAAGCAAGTTACTCATGGCAGAGCTAAGATTATGCAAGACAGGCGGCCACTCGAGATGCTACAAGGGGCACTTCAGTGCTATTCTTCATAAATGTGTTGCACATTATACAGCACCAGAAAACTGCACTTTCTATAATAAATTGGTATTTGTTTTATGAGAAGCCTCCTAAACATTACAGAGGCTACTGAAAACCTTCTGTAGCCAATAACATATAGAGATTACAATTTGTAGAAGCCCAATAGGTATGGAATGACAATTTTGAACTTTGCCCAGGAAACAATATGCATAAAGTAGAAAGGTGGGTTTGGAGTCAGAAAAAGCTAGGCTATAATTTTCGTCTCTAAAATTTAAGAGCTGTGGGAACCTAGGTGAATCACTTCACATCTATGAGTCACAGAGCAATTCTCTAGCACCCACCAATGCATACTGCAGCCAGAGAGGAAGTTTCCAAATCTGTAATTCCATTCACTGACAAAATGCAAGATTCTTTGTAGAAGTTGTAACAGCATGTAAAGTAGGATATTTTGCTATTTTTCTGGATTGAGTTTTAGCCAATCAAGTGCCTTTTGTTGAGCCTTGCCTTGGATTGAATCAAGAGTCTTTGTTTCAATCAAGAGTCTTTGATTGAAAACTGTATATGTATTTATGTATACACACACATATATGAACTTGGTTATGGTGAAACCTAACAGAAAGAAAGTTTGTGATGTCAGTAGCCCTGTTGGTTGATCTGTGTTAATTCCTCCAACTGTGTGAGACCTGTCTGTTGGTCTGTGTTGATTTCTCAGACAGAAGCCCTGTCTATTGGTCTTTATAAGTGAATTGAGATGATGATGCTGGAAATGTGTATACATATTGTTATAGCCCAATTAAGCTTTGTTTTCCTAGAAACAGACGCTGGGAACAGCAGCCCCTGGAGCCTGCTGTCAGGCAGAAGCAGGAAGAGTTTGGAGTGGAACAGTCCTCATGAGCTGAGACAAAGAGCAGGAGTAGAGAGCTGCCTGTCTGTGAACCCAGGCAAGAGCTGGGAGTGGTCAGTCTACAGAGAAGGAGCCATGGGGTTTTGAAGTCAGATTCCAGTCAAGATGAGAGAGGACTTCAGTTGGACACTGTGTATTGATTAAGGAGATTGTTCTTTACAGTGTCCTATGGGTAGATGGTGTGGTATTTTCTGCTACTCTTTAAGGATGCATCTTGTTCAGGAAGATCCTTGAGGTCTGGGACCACCTGACTTTGGGGATGCAACAATATACATTATGTACCATATGACATACTGAGTGTTGTGAGAAACATATATGTACTCGACGATATGTTTTGCTTAAGAATGTTGCTATGAATGTTATGCTTTACTTTATTGAACAATGTTTAATGTATTGCTGAATAGAGGGTTTATTATACTGTGTGATTACACTCTTAAAATTATTCACAGCAATAGTCCTCAGGTATGCTGCAGTGATTGGCATTACATATGTTCACCCAGGCCACAGATATATTTCCCTAGCTGTGAATCAAGGAACTAGCACAGAATATTAGCAGAGGTTTGTGGTCATGCTTTTCATTATTTCTATTCAGCAATTCCAATATCTGAATTGTGAAAATCAGTATTGTCAACATCAGATCCAACTGTGTGAGCAAAAGTTAGAAGTTAGCTTTTTCTAAATGAAAATGATAAAAAGTGGTTCTCAAACAGGGTGACTCTCACAGACAAGTCAGAGAAAGGGCATATCCATATAGTAAAAATAAGATAGGTGGGCAAAGGAGGAAGCAAGAAATAAAATTAAAGCATAGTCTGTAAAATTAAAAAAATCTAGAGGTGACATGATGAGGCAGAGGGTAGTTGAAGAGTTTACAAAGGCAGGAGGTTAATCATATCCCACCTCTTTTTTCTTCTTTATGATCTGTTGCAGTGACCTTGCCTGGTACATGAAGCTTCTTAATATGCCAACAGGGCAAGGTGTCTCAACTCTGCTGGCAATATTTCTTAATGTAAATCAAGCTCTTATTTCCCAGTTTCTAGTTCATTACAGATGACACAGGCTATGCCTACACAGCTCAAATAACAAGAGTGCAATACAGCATAACAAGTGACTGGCTTGCTATGACTATCCATCAGTCAATCTATAAAAATGTCCTATAGCTGGAAAAACTGAGAAATGATCCAAATTAATCCTTAAGTTGGTCAAAGTGAATAGCTTGACTGTGTATCAGTTCACTGAATGGTTGAATCTGATTGTCCTTTCTACCTTATAGATATGGTCATAGAATAAAAATTGGAAAATAGAGCTGATCTGATTCTCAGAAAATTAAATGCCTCTAAAAGTGATACTCTGTGGGGACACTCCATCAACCAATGCAAGTTTTCACCTTCTTTAGTAAGACAGAGTCTTAAGACACAGGTGCCCAGAGCTCTGAGAGGTTAAGTGTCTTGTCCAGGGCAACAGTCAACATTTTATCAAGTAGGAATTAAATTTAGGTCTTCTTGATTTTCAGACCAAATCTCTAGCTGTCATTTTAATAACAAGAAAGAATTCCAAAGCTTCTGGAAAAATAGTCTATTTTCTTCTTTTCTCATCTAAAATATTTTATGTAGCAGGCATTCTATCTTTGCCTACTCAGAGAATCTTTGACAAATCACTTAATTTCTGTGAGTCTCAACTTCCTCATCTATAAAATGAGATTGGAATAAATTGTTTTTGACCTTCCTTCTAGATCTACATTTATGATCCTATTTATGATCCTGTAATCTTGTAACTGATGAATAGTTGCCTTAGGTTAGCTTAGCCCTGTCCACAAAGTTGAGGAGAAGAGAAGAGGGGAAAGGAAAGGGAGGAGAGAGAAAGAAAGAGAGAGAGAGAGAGAGAGAGAGAGAGAGAGAGAGAGAGAGAGAGAGAGAGAGAGAGAGAGAGAGAGAGAAGAAGAAGAAGAAGAAGAAGAAGAAGAAGAAGAAGAAGAAGAAGAAGAAGAAGAAGAAGAAGAAGACGATGAGGAGGAGGGGGAGGAGGAGGAAGGGGAGGCAGCAGAGTTGGTGATGGTAGAAGAGATAGAGAAGGAGGAAGAGTTAATTAAAAATCAACATCAGGGGAAAAGATGGAGTTTTTTTCCCCCCAGGGAATGAGGGTTGACCCAAGGGATACATCGGACAAACACACACAGGCTACACCTCAACAGCACTCAGGGAAGCAATGGCACTTACAAAAAAGAGTGGAGTCAAGACAGAGGTAACCAGCCTCTGAAAGCCATAGTAAACTCATTATTTCTCCTATTGTGCCTTTGGTATTGGGTGCAGAGTATGACTGCAGAGATGAGTGTGAGATTGGTTATATCTGACTCTCATCAATGAACAGAAATAGACACTTAGGCACCAGTGATAAGTGACAGAAAAAAATTCAGACAAAAGACACGCTAGAGTTGTTGCTAGAAAATCAAGATCTAAGTCTTATCTCTAACACTTAATAACTTTGCAGACTTAGGCAAATTGCCTTGAATTTCAGTTTTCTGTCAGTAAAATCGTTGTTCAATCATTTTGGTCATGTCTGACTTCTTGCGACAGCACTGGGAGTTTTCTTGGAAAGGATCCGATAGTGGTTTGCCATTTTATCCTCAAGCTCATTTTTCATATGAGGAACTGAGGCAGAGAGAATTAAGTGACTTGCCTGGAGTCATACAGCTAGTAAATATCTGAGACCAGATTTGAACTCAGGAAGGTGAGTCTTCCCGATTCCAAGTCTAGTGTTTTTATTCACTGGGCTACCATCCGTAAAACAGAAATGGTAATATTTGAGTTATCTCATGAGGCTATTGTGAAGAGTTATATAAATTAAACTTTCTCTGTGTATACATATAAATATTAATATTTATGTATGCGTGTGTATGTATATGTATACACATATATACATATGTGGGGGTGGGTATGTGTGTACACACACACACATACACATGTGTGTATTCAAGCTACTATTTTTATAAGAAGTAAAACTGATTTCTCAACACCATCACCAGGATTTACACTGTATTCACTAAGTGCTGTTCCAGTCAAGGATGTTATCTTAATAATCCATAAACTATCTTTAAAGACTTCAGTACATTTGTTTGAACATTCCTGGTGATGGCAAATCATCGTCCTATGAGAATGTATATACTTCTCAGAAATAGCTGAAACCCCTTTAAAACCCAGTTTGCTGAATAAGATGGGTGAACAATCTGGGTAGTATCATTTTGGGTAAAAAACCAAACAAAAACAACAAGATATATGTGTACAATAACGAGACAGATTTTCTTGTGTCACTCAAAGTAGCTCTGAAGACAATTCTAAAACAGTGGCAACAAAAAATGCGTTTAGCAATAGCAGTGGCACTGAAGTGATTAGACCAAAGTAAATGAAAGGAACAAAAAAACTGAAACTGAACATTGTGTACTCGTAAGCTTGGATTTGAAGGAGGAAAAGTACCTCCCTCCCTCTCTATTTCGTGTACAGGTGTGAGCGACTGTCCAGGTCAACTATATATACAGATTCAGAGGATGTGTTAGTTTTGATAAACGATTTTTCTCCCTTTTCTTTTTTTAATAAAAGGGTTGGATTTTTGTGGAAAAAAGGAGATAGGGACTTTCTTGGAAGTAAAGATAATAAAAATAAGATATTGGTCTTTTTATTTTTAGGAGAGTAGTTTTCTAGAAAGATGTGTATAGGCTTCAGATGTTGCTCTCTTTAAACACAGCACTTCTTGAATTATATGTTATATTATGTCTGGTGAAAATACAATAACAACATTATCAATGAATGGAATGAAAGAAAAAAGGTCATTGCTAAGCATTAGAGAAACAAATAGAAAAAGACAGAGAGTCCCTGTCTTCAAGGAATTACAGTCTAATAAGTGGAAACAACACACCTCAGGAGTAGTGGTCTGTTTGGGAAATGGGATGGTAAGTAAAAGCATATGGGAGTAGATTGATAAAGCTGATTTGATTATGGCTCTAGACCTAGAAAGGAGCTAAGATGGACAGAGAGTAGTGTTTTATACTATAAAGATGTTTCAATGCTTTAGATACTTTAATATGCTTTAAATAAATAAATAAAATTTAAAGAAATTTAAACAAATATGTATTTGCCTATTATATAAGGAATTAAATTGTCACTGAAAAATTTTAATGTTATTATTAAGGGGAGGGAGGGAGGAATGGAAGAGAAAAGACAGGGAAGGAAGAAAGGAAAAGAAAATATTTATTAAACATGGGACAGCTTGGTGGTACAGTGAACTAGAACACTGGCCCTGGAGTCAGGAGGACCTGAGTTCAAATGCTTCCTCAGACACTTGACCCACTTACTAGCTGTGAGACCTTGGGCAAGTCACTTAAGCCCAATTGCCTTGCCTTTCCCTCTCTCCCCTAAGAAAGAACTACTTAATATGTTGCTGGCACTGTGCCAAGTACTTTTCAAATTTCATTTCATTCAGTCCTCACAAGAATGTTGGGAGGTAGGTGCTATAATAAAAGCCTTATTTTACAATTAGGTCACTGAGGCAGACAGAAATTATATGTTCCTTTACAGGGTCAAAAGTCTAAGACAGAATTTGAACTCAGGTCTTCCAAACTCCAGGCTTGGGTGGTTAATCAACTGTACCACCAAACTCCCTCAAAGAAGGGTGAAAAGAACAAGAAAATGCATAAAAAATTTAAGTCCCAGAATTGGCATGAAGGGGGAGCATAAACATATCTTTATTTCTCAGCTTCTTTTGGAAAAATGTCCATCTTCTTTCTGACATGCCAGATGTCACAATCTGAACAAGAGTTATAATGAGCTATTTGCCAGTGAGCCAAATTCTGTAAAACAAATCCTTCCAAGCTAAATGGCAATAATTCCTGGAATTAGGAGGAAGAATTTGTTTTTCATGGCAACCAGTTATGCCACAGAACCAAAAATTTCAGTTGCACTAATGCTGGAAAAAAACAAATGTGTTCCCATCATAGGCAAAGAATTATAGAAAGGAAGTTGAGGGACAATAAAATAATTTATATAATAGTATTAAGGGGTAGTCAAATAACTATGATCTCACTTGTCAAATAGGATTTTTAGTGATAGCCTGAAGCTAAATCAATAAAAAGGAAAAAAAAGGAGCTATAAAAAAGGTGGCACACTGCCCAAAACACAAGCTGCTGTCACAGCATAAGCAGAGAGGGCTATCCATCCCTGACTGGCATTTGAAATTTAGCAATTTGCTAAATCTCTCTGTCTCCTGAAAAACTATTGGGCAACTACTAAATTAATGACGTTTCCATAGCATATAGAGTACCTTCATAAGAATCATTTTATTGACTTTGAACAAATTTTATTGACTCAGAACAAATTCTAGTGAATAAGATGGAGAATCACATTAAAAAAAATTGGTCTCTGGACAAGGAAAACTAAGACTTAGAAAGTACCGTTGGCTTGCCTTAAACATCACAGCTAGGAAGTGAGGGAACAAAGACGAAAACATAGATTTCACAGCTGCAAGTTTGTCCATAACAGCACAATGTCTCGCTGAGGGTTTTATATTGTTCTGTTCTATAAGCAGCACCAAGAAAACCACACATGACATCTAATATGGATATAAATTTTAAGATGACAGTAGATAGATGAGAAAGAGCTTTAATTAAGTGCTTACTATATTCCAAGTGCTAAGGATGCATACATAAGTGAAAAAATCAGTCCCTGCTCTCAAGGATTATACATTTGAATGGGAAAAGATAAAACAAAGGAGAGATGGAAATGAGATGGAGTGAAGGATGAAGGCATAGAAGTAGGTCAGTCTAGGGAATGAGAAGTGGAGTCAGGAATGAAATGAACATGGTCTGGTGGACCTCAGAATCTGAGGCAGGCCTGAGTCTGGAAGGTCTAGGTTCTATTTCTGTGTGATGAATACTGGCTTTATGACCCTAGAAAACTGATTTTAAACTCTCAGTGCTCCAGGCAATTGTGTAGGACAATAAAATGTAGAGGCGGTCAATCACTTAACAGTCAATTGGTAGTTCTCTAAATCAATAAAATCACAGATATTCTCAATCTTTATCACTCAGTCAGTAAGTATTTACTAAGTACTTATTACTGGACAGCCTCTGCACAATTAGGCACAGAGAATAGAGCAACAGGTCTGGAGTGAGGAAGACTTCCTGAGTTCAAATCTGGTCTCAGACATTCATTAACTATGTGACCCTGGGCAAGTCACTTAACCCTGCTTGCTTCACTTTCCTCATCTGTAAAATGAGCTGGAGAAGGAAATGGTAAACCACTCCAGTATATTTGCCAAGAAAATCCCAAATAGGGTCATGAAGAATCAGGCACCACTGAAATAACAAGTACTTACTATGTGCAGGTCCTATGCTAAGTGTCGGAGTACAAATGTTAATAATGATAATGCTTGCAGTGAGCTTAATTTCTAATGGAGGATTCATGCAGATATAAAAATACATACAACATCAATATAAAACTAATTTGAATATGTGATATTATGCATATGAATGTGTATATTAGCAAGTAAATAGAGGAAAGAAGGGTGAGAAGGAGGAAACGTATTAAACAGGTACTATTTCTCAAGGGCTGCACCAACCTTTTCACAGATATATCATTTGATACTCACCATAACCCTTGAAGATATTTAATGACATATATGCATACCTATGTGTATGTATATGTTTGTGCATATATACACATTATAGAAACATTATGCATTACATTTATATATTATACATATGCATTTTATATGTTATAAACATTATAAATGTGTAAGTATATAGTTAGTGAAATACATGGTACTATGTAAAGGAGGATACCAGCAACTGGGAAGACACGAATAGGCTTTGTGAAGAAGATGGCATCTGTTCTAAATCTTAAAGGAAGCCATGGACTCTATGAGGAAGTGATGAGGAGGAAATGTGTTCCAGGACCTTACAAGAATGTAGTGATTAGCATCATGACTGAGGAACAGAGACATAGATGGTTTCACTGGATCACAGAGTAAAGAATAATATAGAATGAGGCTCAAAAGATATGTTGCAACAATATTTTCTGGGACATTAAAACCAAAAAGAAGAGTTGATGATTTATGCTGAAGGTAAAATAAAGCCAATGACATTGAATGACTAGAGAAGTCACACAATCGGATGCACATTCAAGGAAAAATATTTTGGCAGCAGTGTACAAGTTTTTCTTGATGGTGAACAACTTGAGAGAGTGAGATTAATTAAGAAGCTATAGTAATAATCTAGGGGAGGGACAAGAAGGGCTTGAACTAAAATGGTAGATTTCTGAGGGGAGTGAAGGGGTTGGATGCAAGTGACATTGTGAAGATAGAAATAGCAAGATTTGACAATTTATCAGATGTGTGAGTTAAGGCAGAATGAAGAGTTGAGGATTATGTCAGAATTATGAACTGAGACACTGGAAGGATAGTGGTGCCTTGAAGAAATATTGGGAAATTTGGGAGATAGAAGGATTTAGGGGGAAAGATAATGAATTCAGTTTTAGACAAGTTGAGGTTAAGATGTCTCAAGGATATCCACCTTGAAATATCCAAAAGGTAATGATGTGAGACTGATGTTTAGGGAAAAGAATGGACAGATCTGGGATTCCTCTGCATAAAGATCATTATTAAATCCATGAGAGCCGATGAGGCTACTGAGGCAGAGCATAGACAGAGAGGAATAACCAGGACAGAATTTTGTGGAACAGTTCATGGGTGTAATGAAGATGATGAGGAGGAAAAAGGAGATTGAGGAGAGACCTCAGATGAGTAGAATTTATATCTAGATATAAAAACCTAGAGGGGAGAGACTATCCTACAGGAGAGAATTTTTTTAGCAGTATTAAATAGATAAGTTCAGAAGTCAGGACTGAGAAAAGAGTATAAACTTTGATAATTAAGGGATCCCTGCTAACTATGGCAAGAACATTTCCAACCGAACGATTAAGTGAAATGTCAGTTTGCCAAGGTCTGAAGAGAGAATGAAAACAAATGTATTAGAAATGGTGATTATAGACAAATTTATTAAATAGTTTGAGATAGAAATGATATAGGACAATTGCTTGAGGGGATAGTTGGGGCTACTAAAGGTTTTTTTAAGGATGGTGGGGTCTTGGGCATATTTGAAGGAAGCAGAAAAGAAGCAAGCTGATAGGGAGAGGTTGATGATGCAAGATAGAGGTAGGGATGACTGAAGACAAAATTTGCTTAGGAAGACAAGGAGAGATGAAATCTAAGTGCATGTTCAGAGGAGGATGGTCTTGGCAAGGAGAAGGATCACTTCTCTGTCAGACACTGAGGGAAAGGAACAGAGCATGACAAAGGACATTAAGGGCTCCTGAGATGAAGAGAATGGGAAAAGGACCTCACCTCAAATGCTCTCATCTCTCTATATAGGTAGAGAATATTATATATGCTTTTTAATTCTGTCCTGGCATTTGAGAATACAAAGGAATACAGAACTAGGGAATTGCTAACCAGAATTACATTTTGATCCTAGTTCCTACAAAGCAGATTTTCTACATGTAAAAGACCTTGTTCTTGGTCACAATACAGATAGAAATATGATTATGACAGTAGTTGGAACAGTTTTCCAGTATAGGGTATAACTTGAAAATAATCTAAGGAATACCATTAAGCAAATTTTTAAGCAAAAACTTAAGAAGTTAAGAAAAGGTTTTTTTTTTGGTTTGTTTGTTTCATAAACTATGAGACTATGCTTGTTTCTTATATTGGAATTTGTTGTGATCAGCAACATCTATTCTGATTGCCAGCTTAACATCTAAGTATTCTCTTATAAGAATAAATTGAATAGAAATTTTTATATAAAATTTTATTCTGTGGCCCTAGAGATAACAATCCTTTTCTGAAATGATAATGGGAGCTTTTAAAGACAGCTAATAACATCATCCCAGGAAAATTCATGTAGTGTTTTATAACAGCATTAAAAGAGATAAAAAATAAAACCTAAAAACATTTCTTTAAGCTTACTGCTTACTCTCATTAATTTAAAAAATTATCCACAGAGTATCACACACATTTTCTTTTCTCCTAGGTCCTTAAATGATGCTCCTACTGCAGAGGACAGCCTGGTGCTTTATTGAGATTCATAACATTTAAGTGGAATTTCCTCAGCTCTCCTCATCTGCCTGTCAACATTGTCATCTGCTCTTTTATCACTGACTAAACCTAGCTCACTTACCTGTACTTTGGATTCTCTTTTCTTGCCTCTTCTAAACCTTGGTACTGCAACCTCATATATACACACATGCATATATGTATATATACACATATACATATATGTATACATACATATACATGTATATATACACACACATATATATTTCATATAATATATATATATTATAAAAATCCTCCTTTCCCCTTCCCTCTCCTGCTGAACTCCTTTTTACAAACATGTATAGTCCAACATGCACATTAATATGTATACATACATCCATGTACATACCCACACACACAGATATATTAAAATGATCAACGAAGAAATATATACTACTTGCATGAATATATGAGAGGCCCTCTACATCAGATAATTCTTCTTGTACTGGTTTATCACTTCTCACAATTTCAGTGCTTCATGTTTTGCCCTCCTGGCTAGACTGTTCTAGTCTGGAGAAATGATTTAATATGTATCTAGGAGTATATGTTTCCCTCAGATTTCTTAATCAGATTTGGTCTATTTCATTTTCTGGATTTGTTTGGAATTTTTTGGGTGAGTGAGGAAGTACTTAAATGACTGCATAGCTTCCTGTTACTCTGTCATCTTGACTTCACCATCTCCTTTCCATGCATTTTCAAATATCTTTCTTCTTACCAGCTTTTCCTCTACCTCCACTTATTTACAGTCTCACATCTCCCCAATCTTAAAAAAAGACAAAAATAATAACAACTTCCCTTGGGATTTTTATCCTATTCGGTTATGGTCCTCTATTTCTATCCCTTTAGTGAAAAGTGACTAGAATAAGTTATCAAACACCTGATGAGTCCATATCATTGATGCCAACTCTCCTCAGGTGTTGCAGTCTAGTTTCTGTTGTTATCACTCCAGTGAAATGGTTATCAGAAAGGTCAATAACTTTCAAATAATCAAAACCGTTACATTTTCTTAAGTTCTTAAGCTTTTCGAGCAGTTGTCATCTGATTCAAATGACTATCTCCTCCTTCTGGATGCTCCTTCTTCCATGGATATCACAGATCCCACACTCCCGACTCTACTACTATCTACTCTGTCCTATCTCACTCCTATAGACTACTCCTTCCCTTTGTCAGTTTCTGGCTTATCCCTACCTGGAATAGATTGGCACCTAAAAATGTTTTGTTCACAGTTCATAGGATCCCACATTGAGAGCTAGAAGAATAGTCTAAGGTAATCTTGTCCAGTTGCCTATTTTTGCTGATGAGAAATTGGAGCATAAATGAGTAAAGTCAAGTGGCCAAGGTGGAACAATTGGTAAATAACAGCCATAGTTCAAACCGAGGTCCTCCTACTTCAAAATCAAGCATTCTCTTCTTTATTCCAGCGGGTTCTCCTGAGATCATTGTGTGCTTCCTTTCTTTTTTCTTTTGTCGTTATATCCTCTCTTTCACAGAAGATCTGCTCAAAATTTTTCAGTGGCTACCTGCTGAGTATCATCTAAGCGCCATTATTCACATTCAAAGCCCTCCCAATAATAATAACAATAACATTGAAGTGCAAAGTGCTTTGCATATATTATTTTGTTTTGTTCTTACAACAAACCTGGGTGGTGGGTGTTACTACTATTCCCATTGTACAGAAGCGATCCAGAATCAAATAGCTACTAAGTAACTAAAGCTGCATTTGAACTCAGGTCCTCCTGGCTCTAGGTTCATCACTCTATTCACTGTGGTACATGACTATCTGGCACTACCCTATCTTTTTCACTCTTATCTTACACTATTTTCTTTCACACAATCTACGCTCTTCTCACACTGGGAGCAAAGAAGATTAAACTTTATTCACTGGATAGCCTCAACTGAGATTGACCTCTCTGGGTTCCAGTTTCATCACCTATGAAATGACAGAGTTGATCATTAGATGACCCTTAATGTCTCTTCCAGCTCTATCTAGTACTATGAGACATGAACAGAGTGAAAAGCTATTATCTGTATTGAAATTTATCCATTACAATTTTTACAATTGGCACCAATTTAATTGATTCTAATTTTCTAACCTAGAAATCTTGCTTAAAATATTGCCCTGCTAACTCAGCAATTGTTTACATTCACCCACTGCATATTTTAAAAGAATGACATTTGAAATGTGTAACACCTACTGCATCAACTTCTTCATTTAGAGTAATTATTAACTGGGAATTACTAATTATGCTTTGATAAAATGCCTTTGGCTCTTTTGAGGAAGTTTCTCTCTTGAACAAATTGAAAATCTGAATTGTATGCATTTTTTAAAGTGTTTTTACCTAGCATATTCCTGCTTGTATTACTGTCTTTATCCATGGATAGTCATTTTGAGGCAAAATGCTTTGAGGCACATTTCAGTGATGCAGAAGCTTTGCAAGTTCTCTGTTACCAAAGTGAACCACCTTCCCATCTTCTAACCTCTAAGTTTCCTATGGCAACCTTTCATCCTTGCTTCCTAATCTATTTTTATACACCACTTTTTGGGTCATGTGACTTTTATCAGACTTTTGTCTACCATTCATAGTATGGCTAGTTTTGAACAGCTTTGGTATTGTTCAAGTGTATTTTCTTTCTATAAAGGTCAGGCTCCCAAGGTTAGAGGTTCCATTTCAAGCAGTGAAATCTGGGACCAGTGCCCTAGTTAAGGCTGAGGATTCTTTGATATGGATAAATAACCCTATGGGATATCCACAATGAATATTATCTTCTTCATTAATTATGGATTATTAAGACACACACACACACACAAAGAGATCTTTTTGTTTTAAAATTCCAACAATAATTCTGAAATGCCATTAAAAAATGCATAGACTAGAATCATGGCATTTAGAAATTTGAATCAAATTATTATCCTTTCAAATTGTTCAGGGACAGCAATGCTGCCACAACGCACTTAATAAAACCATTAACTCAATCCCAGTTCCTTTTTTTCAACAACTTTCTTTTCAACTGGTCTTGCCACTTCAGTATCTAAACTGAGAGTAAATTGATTTGTTCACATACCATTGAACTCCCTTTGTGCATAGCAAATTAAAACTTAATTAAAAATAATGATCTGGATGTACTTCAACTTGATGGGGCCTAAATTTTTTAGGATATCAAAGAGTTTATTTTTTTCTCAAATAAAATAATTAATAAAGTAAAAAGATATACATAATACATTTATAATACATTTTTCTCAAAACAAAGTCAAATATTTTTGTTATACTAAGTTAACCATATCACAATATCCTAAAACATTTTAGAAAGTAGTTTTAAAAAATTGCAGTCTCATGGGGGATAAAAAAAATCAGAATTTTTCTTTATTTATACTTTTAGCTCATAATTTCAAATTTTATCCACATACTAGAAACAAAAAGCTAGACAAAAAGCATTCTTATATCTAAGGCATATAGAAGTCTTGGCATGTTACCAATGACTTCTCCAAAAGTGGCAAGGAATATAGGACAAGTCAATGCAAAAAATATGGGCAGAATTTCATGAAATTACCGTAAATTTTGTAACAAGACACATCAACCACAAGAAACAATTTATATAGATAACTAGATATTGATGCATCAGTATCTATCTGTAAATATACACACATTTTCCATGTTGTGTATGTCTTGCTATTATATTACATATGCATATATATGTATATGCACACATATCAAATATAGCATAGTGTAATGAATGGAGAAGAGTGAACTGACCTCAAAAACAATTGGTTTAATAGGAGTGTATGTGAAGAACCTATGTAGGATTGCCTTCCTGGGGAGAGAAGGTGGAGAGATGCAGAGAAAATTAAAAACTTATGGAAGTGATTGTTGAAAACTGAAAATAATTAATTTTTAAAAAAAAGAACTCAAAAAAAAAAAGATGAACCAACTGAGACAGTCAGGTAAAATGACTTTTTCTAGGATCACACTACCTTTCTATATAGATGTTAAGATTGCTTAATGTTAGCATACCAGAACTTTTCTGGAATATAGCCAAATGGAAAAACTTCAGACAGGTGCTTTTATAAAAATCAGATGGATTTTCCTTCTAGAATAAACAAGTCATATAATTGATCCAGGTTTTTAAATTATTCTCTATTTACTAGAAGCAAATCATGTTTGGTGTTATAGCAATATTTCAATTTCATGGGACAGGACTTGTGATTTCATTGGTATGAGGAACTCCTGGATGAAGTAACCTTCTACCATTATGCTTGCACCTTCCCTGCAACCAATAGTCTGAAACTTCCTAGTCAGAAGAAACTGACAGCACCTGCTTCAGTGTGGCTGGTGAGCTAAAAATGGTTTTTGCCTTTAATGTATGTGCTGACCTCTTAGAAATGAAATAAATTGCCCAAGGTCAGACAGCCAGTATGCATTACCGGCCAGGCGGTAGCACTAAATATGATACTCCTAAAAGCAAGACAAAGATATGGCAATTTACTTCCTCGCATAAACTGGGTGCACTAATTGCTTTAATTAATTTCAGTAGCGATTTTGCAAATGGATTTAATGAAAATTCATATTCATTAAATAATGGATGGCAGGATCCAAGAACAGGGGACAGTCCTTGTCTTCAAGATGCCTACATTCTTGGAGTAAAACTTAGGGGGTATTAGGGGTGTAAGTGCAAACGAATAGAATGTGAGCACAAAAAAGTATAGACTACATGGTAAACCATGAACAATAACACTACAAGTAAGAGGCTTCTCACAGGGGAATAGTACTTGAGTTTAATCTTGAAGATAAAAGTTCTGAAGCAGAAATAATAAGAAAAGATGTATTTGTAAATATGTGCTTCTGAATGTATATGTATTTATTTGGGGTTGTTCCTGCTCTGTGTAGCTCCATTTTGTACTCTGCTTTCCAAAGATACTAGAATGGTTTGCCATTTTCTTCTCCAGCTCATTTTACAGATAAAGTAAATAGGATTAAGTGACTTGCCCAGGGTCACACAGCTAATAAGTATCTGAGGTCAGATTTGAATTCAGAAAAAGGAATTTTCCTGACTTCAGGCATTCTAACCACCAGGTCACTTAAGTCTATGTGTATCTCTCTCTCTCTCTCTCTCTCTCTCTCTCTCTCTCTCTCTCTCTCTCTCTCTCTCTCTCTCTCTCTGTCTGTTTCTGTCCCCCATGTATGATATATATATATATATATGTAATATATGTGCATATCTCTAGATATATTTCTGTGCACATGTATATATGGACACATATACATAATATACCCTCCCATAAATATATATATGTATATATATATATATACACACACACACACATATATATGTGGATGGTGTGTGTATTTAGCTTACACAGACACACACACAACCCACCTTCATCCCCCAAGCAGGATAGTCAGTAATGGCAACAACTGGTGACTTTCTTTCAAAATATTCATTAGATCCACTCCAGGAATTAAATGTGTTGAGTGCTGAATAGCTTAACTTTTGAAATATCAAGATTAAACTGCACATTAAGGAACATACACATACAAAATCCATTATTTCAACATCTTTCCTGTCAATCTATTTATTTGTAATGCTATCCATTAACTTTGTGAGGAATTCCTATTATTCCTAATTTTGTCATACAAAATATAGGAGTGAAGCCCTCTATAAATCAGTAGCAAGCCCTTAAGCATGCAGAACAGTAAGCAAGTGTATGAATTCATTAATACAAAACAATAAATCAAACAGAGGGAGCCTTGCTTATCATTAGCTCCTGTTTGGAAGGGAATGGGCTATAAATAATTTAACAGAGATCAAATTACCGCATTAGGATGTTGTATGTGTACTGCGCCTTACCCTTAATATTGCATGATAGGCGAGGGCATTTAGCATAGGAGAAAGTTAATTGCTACATGATTTAAGAGCATATTAGAATTCCAATATAGCTGTTATGGAAGTTGTAAATAGTTTTTCAGTCTTCCATTTTGTAAAATATCACTAATTCATGCAAATTAGGGTGAGGGTCCAAATGAATTAATGAAGAATCTGAATTACAGAATATTTTTTTTTGTTATTAAATCAATGAATTCTCATAAATACAGAATCTCAGAATTAGGAGGAAGTTCTAGAGGTCATTTAGCCTAAACCAAATGCTTTCCAGTCTTTGAAGATCTCCAGTTAGAGGCATGAACAACTCCATGCTGAAACGTTGTAATCTACATTTTCATAACTTTGTTAGGAAGATGAAAATCTGCTTCTCTATCATTTCACTCTTTTGAATTTTTTTTTTGTATTTTCTAGAGCTGATGAGAATGACTCCAGTCCTCCTTCCAGAAAAAGTTTCTTCAAATATTTACAAACTGCCGTCATGGCCCTCTTGCTGAATCTTCTCTTTTCCAGGGCCTCCAAACAATCCTTATATGGCATCTTCTCAAGAGTTGTTACTATTCTGGTTGAATTAAGGGAAGGGTAAAATGCTTCCAGAGCCAAGTTGCTGAGTCTGACACTATCTGTAAATGATGGAAATAACTAAATGATCAAAATAAGAATTAAAGATTGATGCTTTGAGAGAAGATTGGAATAAATGACTTAAAGGTAAGTCCCTTTTGGCTCAAATTGTGTGTCATAGTTACACTATTAATTTGTTTCTTTCCTCCACCTCATTATGTATAGGTTAATTCCATTTTAACTCAGAAATTCTAGGTTAACTTTTAATTCATCCCAAATTATAATTTTATTGTACTTTATTAAGCAAAGAGAACAATTTAGATTAGTCTCTAACTTTTCCTATCCTAGATTTCAGTACCACATTTCCTGAGATAATTTTAAAAAATTGCAACTATCTTCCTGAATTTAAATGCCAATTCATAGGAATTTCATTAAAAAAAAACCTTTCCATGACAATATACTTATAGTGAGAGATAGGAAAATTATATTTCCTCATACGATTTCTTTATGTGATAAGACAATATTTATTCTAGACAGAGACATAAGTTTTCCACCAAAATGCTGCATTCATTGAAATTCAAAGAAATTGTACCAGTTGATCCTATGACTTAGCATTAACTATATACTTAAAAGTTTAAAGAATATTTCACCACAAACTTATGACACAGGTAGTGCAAGTCTTAACTCTTTGTACAGGTGAGGAAACTGAGGATCAGAGAGTTCAATGATAGGTAAAAGGTCTAATAGAGCATCAATTCAAGGGGTGTGCGTATGTGTGTGTGTGAGTGTGTCTGTCTGTGTATGTGTGTATTTACATAGTCAAATAAATTAAATATTTTGCTCTCAAAGTCTCTTAGTTTAATTCAGATTTAATTCAATGATGTGTTGGATTGTTCTGCTGAAGAAAGAACAAAAAGTTATCTAAGAAGAAATATTCCTTGTTTTGTTTGCACGAAAGGTCCAGCTCTTGCAGAACCTGAATTATAGAATCTCATAGTCTGGAGTTACCTCAGAATTCCACTCGTCGAATATTCAGCTGGGTCAGAATCCCATCTAAGATGGCCTTAACAACCAGCTATCCAATCTTTCCTGTGTGAACTCTGAAGGGAAGTACCCATATTTCTCAAGGTAGCTTATTCTCTTCAAAGGGTGGTTATCATCCTAAGAAGCAGCTTCTATAGTGGAGTCAGAAAATGTAAACAGTACTCATTCTGTTTCATTGCATGAGGAAAGTGTTCTATAAATCATCAAGTTCTATATAAATATATTATCATGATGTACACATATATACATATATACTGTACATATAAATATACATATATTTACACTGAATCTGTAAATCCTTTTCTACAACTTGAATGTTTTCTGGGGCAAAGTAAAACAAATCTGAAGTGCCCCCCCAACACACATTAGACCTACAAAGATTTGAAAATATCTACTCTCAATTCTTCTCATCTCCAGGCTAAATATCCCCTATTTATTTAATCAGTCTTGGCTTATAACTACTGCTTAAGTAGCATAGGCTAAAGGGTTACTTCATCAACTCTCACTAGCACTAGAAGCTAGGAACTCAGCAGGCTAATATTACATCTCCTGTCACCACAGGCTTCCAGGGCAGGGGAGGGAGGGAGCTCTTTGTTTAACTGAATTTTTTTTTCATAAACAAAAATCAATTTTCTCCTTCCACTTTACATTTTCCCACTGAAAAAGGAAAAAAAAAGAAAACCATACATTTTACAAAATGTATGGTAAAAAATTCCTTAATTGCTATGTCTAATGTATATGTCTATGAATATGTCTAATATATATGTATATGTGTGTGTGTATATATATATATATATATATACACACACACACACACACACATATAGATTTAATGATCTGTCTGTATTGAAGTCTACCTCCTGAACCTATCATTTCTCTGCCTGAAGGTGGGAAGTGTGTTTCATTTCATCACATTTATGTACTGTAATTTGTTCATCCATTCTCAAACTGTTGAGCACAGAGGGTAAGGTGTTGTTTTATCTGATGCTATACCTGTGAGCCCCCACCAGTGGCTTTCCTTGCCACAGACCATCATTTGATATCAATTAGTCAGCCAAACTTATAGAAAGTAGAATTAATAAAGTCTATTTAACAAGAACATCTGGTACAAATTTCCTCCCTAAAGTCTGTGACTTTCCCATCAATCAGTACATACGAAGTCCAGAAGAAAAAAAAAAGTAGTCTCAAACTTCACAAGTAAATGTGGCAAAGGGGAAACACAGGTCCCCTGATGTAGTTCTCTGTCTACATCTTGTACCTATCTGCTACAAGCTGTCTCATCCTGAAACCCCTTTTCCTTCATGTATCTCCTGAGGCAGATGCAGTGACCCACTGCTGCCCCTGAAATGCTGTTAGGATGCTGATGAGAAGTGCAACTTCTTTGACTCACTGAGATTGATAAGGTCTTTCTTGGGAGAAGGGAGCAGAGGAGAGACTAGAGCTAATGCATTCACTACCTCCACCAAAGCAATTCTTCTTCACAAGTGTGATCAGGATTTCCACTCCCAAGCTATCAGACACTCAAAGTATTACTGGCAGGATCAAAGGAGATGGTACATGTCAAGAGTTTAGCATGGTGTTGGGTATATAGCAGGGGCTTAATACCTATTTGCTCCTATCCCTCCATCAAATACCCAACTTTTTCTAGTTCTGGAGTCCTACAGGATGTAGCCAAGTCTCAAGAACAAAACCAAAACCAAAACCCTCTGAATACATTTTCTATGCCACATTGCTCCATTTCATCCAATGGCTTTGACAGAAGCCTAACTGACCAAGGAATTTAAACATCTTATCTAAAGCCTTTGGCTAATTGATTCAATAGAGATGTTCTCCCCTGATTAAGGTATCAGACTATAGAAGCTTCTTATATACTATAAGTGGGGGGGGCATAATTGGATGACTCATTAGTTCAGTTGCTTCTCAATCTTATATTTACAACCTGGCTCACATGTTCAAAGTGCTCTTTTCATTTCTTCAATTCTATATGCATACATATACATGTTCAATTTTCTTCATTTCACTGCTTTCTAGCTTGTAAAGAGTCAAACAATTCCACTTTTATTTGAAAGATTAAGGGGGTGAATTTTAATGGAAAGACAAATATTAAAAAAATGAGTAATAATATTAAAAAAAGAGTTCTAAGAGTAATTGGAGAGTCAGGAGAGGAATGGGTTAATAGGACAACTCCAATTAATTTTGAATAGTAAGACCTATCCTGGTAAAGAAAAATAATTTTCCATTTTACCCTTTATAAAGTATAAAGAGAATGCTGGATTGAAAAGTCTTCCTGCCTCCTAAATTTATGGTGAGATTTAAGAAGTTAGGTGGGATTGACCCCCTGTAGACATGATAAAGATAAGGAGTGTATTCACTTGGAAGAATCGGCTTAACTGTACTTAATTTTGCATTGCTAGTAGTAGCCTTTGAGCTTCATGATAAAGGTTATTAACCAAACTCAATGAGTACAGATATGTTTGAGTTTTTTTCTAGGTCTCTCTTTTGCTTTCCCAAAGAATGAATTACAATTCAGGAACCTTGCTCATCACTGGTCAGTGATGCTGATCTCGCTTGAGCAAAGCAGTTCTAATTACTGTTCTTTCTGTTGCCTCTAACCTGCCTATTCATGACATGCTGCCAGATTTCTAGAAACCTGAAGAAAATTCAGATAATCACAGCAGATTAAATTACCTAGCATAATATATTATTTAATGTTTTTTTCCTACAGCTGCACATACTCAAACACAGCTGCCATAAGAGTCACATTAAAAAAAAAAAACCAGCTAGCTTACATTTATAATATACTTTAAGGTTTATAAAGTATTTTCCTTACTATCCAAACTCCCCTCTTCTGACACCACCACCACCAACCACAACAACACACACACACACACACACACACACACACACACACCCCTTACTATGAGGTTTATGTCCCCAGTTAGAGGGATAATCTACTCACACCTGTGGAGTGACACCTACTGAAGAGTGAATGCCTTAAGTATGTTCCAGTCTCAGGACTTCCCTCACCTCTCCGATAACCAGCAGACAGCACCAAGGACAAGACTATATTCAAATCTATAGCATTCCCTTATCCCCCACTCCCACTACGCTTCTTTCTCAGTAGTTAATAATTAAATGACCATGACTTTTGCTGTTGTGAAGAACATGATTTCTATTGTCCTACAGTTCAACTTATTATCTCTGCTTCTGAGCTATGATTGCCTTTGAGTTACCAACAACTCCTTCTCAGTCATACTCACCTAGGTCAACTCTATACTTTCATGACCTTTATTCTTTCCCATTCTTACCTGTCTATCCACTGTGCCTTCTGGAACTCCTGCTATTAACACATTTCTTTTCACATGCCAACTTTCCATTGGCAATTACTAATCATTTGTATATTTTTTGCATCTACTTACATGTACAGTCCCTTACACATCACAGGGGTTAGGCACCCCCACAATCTGGAAAAGCCCTGAAAATATTTTGGCCCTCCCTTTGTACCAGAGAAGAAGTCTGAATTATTATGTTATTAAAAGATAAACTATGTTGATATTGTACAATATTATTAATATATTTTATGCATTTCTGAATTTCTAAACTTTTTCTGTTATCCTTTGGCCTTCTCATGCGATCTACAGCTTCCACAAAACTCCCCCCAAATTTGCATTTCATTTCTTATGCTGACCCATGATATATCAAAACTACAATGGGGAAAGTCACAATATGGAAGTGATAACTATACATGTTGCCCTCTCTTCCTCCCCCATTCAATGGAAATTTGTTGAGGGCAGTGGCTATTTATTTTGTCCTTATATACTCATTGTGAATTGCACATTACCTTGTCATGTAGCCAGCTCTTAAAAATGCTTGGTGTGTAGCACATATGCTAGCCATATGAACATAAGTATAGAACAGGGAGGCAATTTGAAGGCTACTTAATCCAACTCCCTCCTTTTACAGTTTAAAAAAAAAACCAAAAACTAAAATTGAGATTTGAAGTGATTTGACTAGGGTTAAAATGCCAGTAAATGTGGGAATAGGGATTTGAACCAGGAAGCCAACTTAGTGCATTCTTATGGACCACATACCAAAGAAAATACCATTCCTCTTGCAGACACTGATTAATAGTCCCCAAGTGATCCAGCCAAAACAGAATGAAGTAGTAACTATAGTCATCACTGCCTCTTGGCTCCAAGCCATACTTCTGGCCTTATAAATGGATGAGATAAACAAGGACTGAATAAGCTAATGTAATGTACACTGGGATGGAAAGGGTGAAGAGGAAAGTGACTAGCCTTACCTGGAGGGAAATGACATCCCAAATGCTAAATGAAATAATTACTTACACTGAGCGTTTATAATGACTGAATCTTTGTAAATGAACATTTACAAGACTGATTTCAAGCCTACCATAATCCTCTTTTTATTAACGTGGGAACCCTTTGTCCATGGGCATTGAAAATTAGCTTACATCATATCTCTCACACAAAGTGATAGTATTTAGATCGTCTCACCACAACCTCAAAGATTATTTTTTAAATGACATTACTACAGCCCTGGAGGAGAAATGATGGCTATGTTAGCTAAATTATAAATTATTTGCTTGAGTTAGCCTAGACAAGCAAGGCTAGAACACAAAGACTTTGAATCTTTCTTCACAGCATGGAGTCTCTGAGTCATGATAGAAGAGGAATGTGTAGTAAACTGATAGACTTGTTTCTTCAATTCTGAATTCCTTTAAGGTTCTGATCACATACCACCTCCTCATAAGAGATCTTCCCTCACTACTACTTCAATTTTATAACTTCCACTGATGTCAGTGTTTATTTTTGAATTATCTTGGACTTTGTTTTGAACATGTTGCCTTCTATCAGACTAGAAGCTCTTTAAGGGCAAGCACTATATATATATACATATGTGTGTAGGCATATATGTATGTATATATGTATATATATATATATATGTATTGCATTTGTATTCCCAAAACTTGTAGGCCTTTAATCAAAACTTCTTGACTGCTCAGTGGTAGTTTCCAGAATTAACTAAAAAGGAATGTCATTGCTGCGATGTTGAGTTATGTCCACATGTCAAGATTGATTGCTGAAGAAGTATCATTCAACTACATCAAATTCATTAATTTGTTCTCCCTTTCTGCTCTCCCAAGGCTGTGTCCAGTGTTACTGATAGAACAAAGCATAGAAAGCACATGAAAAGAATCTTGACTGAAGTTAGACCTGTATTTAAATTTCAGTTCTTATGTGTATTGAACTTGGGCAATATACTTGATATCCCCAGACCAGTTTCCTCATCTCTAAAATGAGTTAACTGGTCCAAAGAGCTTCTGTATTCCCTTCTTGCTCTAGGCATGAGATTCTTTTCTAATTGCCCATAATAAAAACACCATATTATTTTTAAAACAGCTAACTCCTCTGAACTATATTTGTAAAAAAAAAAAAAAGGAACTAGTTCACAAGAACTAGAAGGTTTAATTCTAATTTCATAGGAACTGGGTATTACTCATTGAAATTCTAATAGTTTCATAAGCCAGATTTTCAAAGGAGCACTAGAAATCCATTTCCAAAAATCCATATTTTGAGGTCAATATTGTCTGCATTAGTACTAATTGTGTTTATATCATGAAATTTAGATTCTCCTTCAAATTTAATGTAGTTGGTTTAAACTCAATCCCAGAACAATTTGTCCTCTTCTCTTTTGCCCAGGAATTTCTTTAAGGTAATTTAACCTTATTTCCACATATGAAAAATATTTTGCATACAAATCTCACCTTTCACAAAATATGCACAGCAAGTAACTCTTCTTTATGACACTGGATATTTGATAATAAAAAAAGTATGGAATTCCATCTGAGGTCTGGATCTTTTCAAAAAGAAATTACGTCAATGTGCTTATCACTCTCAAAGGCAGATGGGACCTGTCACCACAGCAGCAGGAAAAACCCATCAATTCAACTGTGACAAAAGAAGTCACCCATTTTGAATATTAATGACTGGCTGAGATTGTAAAACACACCAGCAGTCGTGAGGTTCTTTCTAATTTTATTCGTATACTAATGAATCACACATCCATGAAAGGCTAACATCTGAACTGGACTCTTGTTCCTTCTTAAATCAAAGTTAAATGGGTGTCCATGATTCATTATTTACTCTTCTGCATTCAGGTGATTGATCAGTAAAATTTGAGCTTATGTTCTTGCCTAAAAGGTGAGATGATTTCCCCTTCCCCTAAAAGACACAGGAAGAGGATGTTATAGGGGGGAAGGTGGTTGTTCTCGTTTGCTTGTTCTTTGTTCTCAAAGAGGACTGTGACTTCAGGAAGATGATGCCATGAGTTGCAAGTAAATTGGATTCAAGTGAGAGAGGGATGTGCAAAGTCATCAATTTCACTTTCCTCTCCAGAGTCATCTGTGTCCAATGGAAGATCTAGAAGAGGCCGACTGGAGATGGTCTCCAGGAAGAAGGTGAGAAAACCTTTGGACAGAATCAACTCCTCTACTCAGGATGATAACTGATCTAGATTTACCATAGGATTTTTGTTCTTTACAGAACATTTGGTATAAAAGAAAGAGAGGGCATAGCAATGATTCCCCTCTCCTTTCCCTTTATTGTTATGGAACAAACAAAAGGAAATCAGCTGAAAGTAGGAAGATTTTCAAGAAAGAACCAATCAACCAAATGGTTCCAATAACTACTTCACTACACATAATGTCCTCTGCTTTTAGCATTCCTGTGCCAGATGGCCCAACTGCTCTACATTATAAGAGTAACAAATGACCTATAAATTAATAAAAGGTAATTCTGTTCTTGTCTGAAAGATTAAAGTCAACTAGGTCTCCTGGAGGTTTAAAATGGAGCTATGCACAGGAGTGTTCCCTCAGGAATACTCTATGGCATTTGTGCAGATATCCTAATTACCTAATATAATTGAAGAAAAGAGGAAGTCACTAAAACTTAAATTATATTTTAAGGATGATGACAGTGGGTAAGTAAAATAAGGATGTTTCTGTCTTAGCCTTGAAACATAGGGTCAGACTGTGGTTAGAAGGCATGAAAAGCCAACTTTAAATATCACAAACTGGAATCAGATTTTCCAGTAAAAATATCATTTATAAACAGGAAACATCTTCAAATGTGTATTATTAACACTCTCCAAAAGGTATTCTCATGACATATCCCCTAAGATAATAGTCTAATTGGATCCTTCAAGCAATGAAGTCTCATAGAATGTAAAACAATATGTCCATCAAAACTGGTCTCCATACTCCCTGGAAGAGTAAGTTTAACTTAATGACTGATTTTCCTATTCATTAGTTTTCCTCTACTTAACCTGTTCCACCCACTTACTGTTCTAGTTCTGTGAGTAGCACCCTCCAAACATCATTCTAACCATTGAATCATCCAGTTCATATAAATTTAGAGCCATAAGGGGAATCAGAAATAATTTAGTATAAAACCCTTATTTTACAGATAAGTAAACTGAGGTCTATAAATTTGTGAGTTTTTTGATTAGTATCTTTTGTTTTTTTATATTATTTATGTTCTTCTAATATTCTCTCTCTTTTTCCCAGAGACCCATCCATTTTAAGAAATATAGTTACATATCTATCTCTCTATCTTTGTATTTTTATCACATTGATCAGTTCTTTTAGTTGTGTCCAACTCTTCATGACCCCATTTGGGTTTTTTGTGGCAAAAATATTGGTTTGCCATTTGCTTCTCTATTTTATTATGTCCATCTGTCTGTCTGGCTATCTATCTATCTAATCTATCTCTATCCATCTATCTACCTCCAATAAATTCAGAAAAAAACAGTCAGCCCATTAGAACTAATGGAAAATAGCACATAGAGCAAAGAATAAGCTACTCAATGAGGGATTACTCTTTTTTGGTAGTACAATCCCAGGGGACCTTCTACTCAGTATGGAACTACTCTTCTCCTCCCCCACAGTGATGTCACTAGGACTAGGGTTCTATCTTACACATTTCTCAAGAACAAAAGGTGAATTATTATAGATCTGTATGTATCTTTCCTCCTAAGCTATTGAAGACCTTCAAGAGTAAACTGAAATGCGTGTGTGTGTGTGTGTGTGTGTGAGACAGAGAGAGGAGGGGGAAATGTAATGGAAGCAATGGCCAATAAGAGCCCAGTGATAGAAACATACAAGGGGCCACTGTCTGCTGCCAGGCCACAAGAAGTCTTGGGGAATGAACTGCCAGGTATCTGGGATGACAGGTAATGGAGATGTCCTGTTCCATGGTTCAGACATTTTTTGACCGATTTTTGTCTAATGAATGCATGGTGAACTAAAACTTTTACTTTGCCTGCTGAATGGAATTGAGCTTGCATACAAAAAGCTAACTGACGAAAAGAATTTTGTTTTTCTCTTGCTGTCCACAAGGTGATGAAATAACTTCTTAGATCCAAACATCTGGTAGTGCCTTCTCCTCCCACTTCACTGGTCCATGAGCCCATAGACTCCTAGACAAGCCTGTGCCTGGGGTGGGGCAAACTGATATTTGTCTCTTCTTTCCTTTGTTGCAGTGTCTTCTGAGATGGGAAGGCAGAGGGGCTACCATTTTGAAAAATCTGTTCTGTGTTGTGACTTCCTTTGCCCAGTCCAGCTGGAAATCTCTGTGGCCACTAACACAACATGCCCTATAAGCATTTTTTAAAGAAGTAATTTGTCCATTAATCTAGCCATATTCATAAGTGAATTGATGGAATGAATATTGGTAAGTGCTGGTTTAATATTAAGTCTACTCTTCCCCGGGACCAAAAAGGCAGAGGAGATACTGAGAACTGGGTTCATGGGGATTGATTGTATTTTGGTTCTTATTGTATTTTCTCTGTAAATACCCAATTTGAAAAAGCTACTTGATATTAATTACATATTGATATGTAGAGGGATCAATAAGTTATGTGAGACTTGATATATAATAACTGGTACTGGCAAATAATATATGCATAGTAATCGCTCTCCTGATATTAGGCAGAATACGATGGAATGGTGACTCAATCCTAGCCTGATGTCCTTATTTTTCTTTGCCTCATTAAAGGGGCCATCCCCTGACTACTTCTTAAACAGGCCCATTCAATGAATGGGCATTCCCTTACCCTAAGTGTGTACCTAAAACAGACCTTAGCTTAAAGGGACCAAGGTCTCCCAGCGCACCCTGGATCATCTCCAGTCATCCTGATGAATATCTGGTCACTGGATTCAGATGGCTCGGGAGGAGAAGTGAGGCTGGTTACCAGCCCTCCCTCACTCAAAACAAAGTCAAGTGCAAGTCATGTCATCATCTCTCTGATGGCGTGGTCTTTGGCAACAAAGGACAAACACAACAATAATAATTAGGACAACCTCATAAAATAGAATCAAATATCAAATCAACAGGTAATTAATAAGCACTTTAAAGAGGCTTTAGACTATTCTATGATTTCATCAGTTAATGGGAACTCCCTCCATTTACAATCATGTTCTATGACTTAATGCTATATCCTATAAAGTTGTCAGACTTACATAGCGGCCTACACAGGGCTTGACTAGGGTCACACAGTTAGGATGTGTTAGGATGTGTCAGGAATGGATTTGGAACAAAAGTCTTCCAAGTGGCCAAGGTCAAAACTTTATTCCTTCTTCTATGTCACCTCTTTTAGAAATAGTAACTCACTCTATCTTTTTTTAAGATTTAGAATTATTTTTCTATTTTTAGTTTTCAACATTCATTTCCACAAGATTTTGAGTTCTAAATTTTCTCCCCATCTTTCCCCTCCCCCCACCCTGAGATGGCATTCTGATTACTTCTTTCCCCAGCCTATCCTTCATTTTATTATCTACCCCATCCATTGATTCCTTTCTTTCTTGTAGGGCAAGACAAATTTCTATATTCCATTGCCTATATATCTTATTCCCCAGTTGCATGTAAAAACAATATTTTTAGCACTTGTTTTTAAAAATTTGAGTTCCAAATTCTCTTCTTTCTTCCCTCCTCCACCTACCCCCCACATTGAGAAGGCAAACAAATCCATTTTGGTTTCATATACGTAGTTATACAAAACACCTCCATAATAGTCGTGTGGTGAAATCCTAACTATATCTCCCTCCATCCTATCCTGCCCCTACATTATTCCATTTTTCTCCTTTGACACTGTCCCTTTCCAAAAGTGTTTGGTTCTGACTAGCCCTCCCCCAATCTACCCTCTGTTCTATCATCCATACCCTTACCCCCTTTCCCCCTACTTTCCTGTAGGGTAAGATACCCAATTGAATGTGTATATTATTCTCTCATTAAGTCAAATCCCATGAGAGTAAGGTTCATTCATGCCTCCTCACCTCTCTTCTCTTTCCCTCCATTGTAAAACGTTTTTATTGCCTCTTTTATGTGAGATAATTTACCCCATTCTAACTCTCTCTCCTCCCAATATTCCTCTCTCACCCCTTAATTTTATTTTTAGATATCACCCGTTCATATTCAACTCACTCTGTACCGTCTATCTCTGTCTTTCTCTCTCTCTTTCTCTCTCTCTCTCTCTCTCTCTCTCTCTCTCTCTCTCTCTCTCTCTCTCTTTCAACTGCAGCTAGGTGGTATAGTGGATAGAGCAAGAGTCAGGAGGAAATGAGTTCAAATCTCACTTCAGACACTTGACACTCACTAGCTGTGTGACCTTGGGCAAGTCACTTAACATGAATTGCCTCATCCTGGGTCATCTCCAGTCATCTTGATGAATATCTGGTCACTGGATTCAGATAGCTCTGGAGGAGAAGTGAGGCTGGTGACCTGCACAGCCCTCCTTCCCTCAAAACAAAGTCAAATGCAAGTCATGTCATCATTTCTCTGATGGCATGGTCTTCTTCAGCAATGAAGGATGAATCCACACACATATATTTCCTCCAATTACCCTAATATTGAGAAAGGTCTCATGAGTTACAACTATCATATTTCCATGTAGGAAAGTAAACAGCTCAACTTTAGTAACACTACTCTTTTCTATTTACATTTTCATGCCTCTCTTGATTCTTGTATTTGAAAGTTGAATTTTTTTATTCAGCTCTGATCATTTCATGAAGAATACTTGAAAGTCCTCTATTTCATTGAATGCCAATTTTTTCCCCTTAAGAATTATAATCAGGACGGGGTGGAGCCAAGATGGTGGAGTAGAAAGACTCACATATGCTAGCTCCGAACCCACAGCCCATATATTTCCTGCAAAAAGAACTCCCCATAAACTCTGGAGCACTGCAAGGCACGCAGAAACACAGTGGAAAAGATTTCTGTTCCAGAGAGCCCTGGAGAGCCATCCCCAGGGGTCCGTTGTGCTCCGGACAGCAGAGTCCACCCCTGCATTGCCCTGACCGCCTGGCCCCAGAGGAGCAGATCCGAGCAAGCTTCAGGGACAGAACCTCCGGTGGCCGTGAAGGTCCCTCCGCCCACAGACGCTACAGGTCAGTGAGAGAGAGGTCTGGGCTGGCCGAGAGGGGAGCAGGGTGGCTCCGTGGCTCAGGCCCCCTCAGGAGGAAGCGGTGGAGGGAGCAGCAGAGGCAGTGGCAGAGGCAGCGGCAGAGGACCGGGACTCCTCAAGCAGCAGGCAGAAGTTCAGGGCCATTACCTAAGATCTCTGCATAAACCCCATGAGGGAACTGAGCCTGGGAGGCGACCCTGCCCCCACCCAAGCACCAGAACTTAAGCTCACATTGAATAGCAGCCACGCCTGCCACGGAAAGCCCATTTGAATCTCAGACCCCAAGTACTAGCTGGGCAGATCTAGGTGGGGGTGGAGAGGAATTTCAGAAGTCAAGTAACTGGCTGGGAAAATGCCTAGAAAAGGGAAGAAAAATAAGACCATAGAAAGCTACTTTGATGGGGTTCAGATGTTCCCACCTTTCAATTCTGATGATGAAGAAGGATTCTTACCATCAGGGAAAGATGTGGAGGTCGGGGCCTCTGTATCCCAGACATCCCAGGTGGATGTCCAGTGGGCTCAGGCCATGGAAGAGCTCAAAAAAATTTTGAAAATCAAGTTAGACAGGTGGAGGAAAAACTGGGAAGAGAAATGAGAGAGATGCAAGAAAAGCATGAAAAACAGGTCAATACCTTGCTAAAGGAGACCCAAAAAAATGCTGAAGAAAATAACACCTTGAAAAATAGGCTCACTCAATTGGCAAAAGAGCTTCAAAAACCCAATGAGGAGAAGAATGCTTTCAAAAGCAGAATTAGCTAAATGGAAAAAGAGGTGCAAAAGCTCACTAAAGAAAATAGTTCTTTAAAAAACAGAACAGATGGAGGCTAATAACTTTATGAGAAACCAAGAAATCACCAAACAAAACCAAAAGAATGAAAAAATGGAAGAGAATGTGAAATATCTCATTGGAAAAACAACTGACCTGGAAAATAGATCCAGGAGAGACAATTTAAAAATTATGGGACTACCTGAAAGTCATGATCAAAAAAAGAGCCTAGACATCATCTTCCATGAAATTATCAAGGAAAACTGCCCTGACATTCTAGAACCAGGGGGCAAAATGATTATTGAAGGAATCCATTGATCAGCACCTGAAAGAGATCCAAAAAGAGAAACTCCTAGGAACATTGTGGCCAAATTCCAGAATTCCCAGGTCAAGGAGAAAATATTGCAAGCAGCTAGAAAGAAACAATTCCAGTATTGTGGAAATACAATCAGGATAACACAAGATCTAGCAGCTTCTACATTAAGGGATCGAAGGGCGTGGAATAGGATATTCCAGAAGTCAAAGGAACTAGGACTCAAACCAAGAATCACCTACACAGCAAAACTGAGTATAATACTTCAGGAGAAAATATGGTCTTTCAATGAAACAGAGGACTTTCAAGCATTCTTGATGAAAAGACCAGAGCTGAAAAGAAAATTTGACTTTCAAACACAAGAATGAGAAGAAGCATGAAAAAGGAAACAGCAAAGAGAAGTCAAAAAACTTACCAGAAGTGAACTGTTTACATTCCTACATGGAAAGACAATATTTGTAACTCTTAAAACTTTTCAGTATCTGGGTAGTTGGTGGGACCACACACATGTACACACGTGCACACACACACACATACACACATGCACACACATACAGAGACAGAGAGCACAGATTGAACTGAATAGGATGGGACCATATCTTAAAAGAAATTAAGGTAAATGGTGAGAGAGAAATGTAGTGGGAGGAAAGAGGGTGAAATGGAATGGGATAAATTATATCTCATTCAAGAGGCAAGTAGGAGTCTTTTTAGTGGAGGGAAAAAGAGGAGAGCTGAGAAAAAAACATGAAGTTTACCTTCATCACATTCGACTAAAGGAAGGAATAAAATGCACACTCATTTTGGTATGAAAACCTATCTTACAATACAGGAAAGTGGGGGAGAAGGAGATAAGCAAGGGGGGATGATGGAAGGGAGGGCAATGGGAGGAGGGAGAAATTTGAAGTCAGTACTCGGGGAGGGACAGGATCAAAAGGCAGAATTGAAACAATGGGGGGCAGGACAGGATGGAGGGAAATACAGTTAGTCTTACACAACAGGACTATTATGGAAGTCATTTGCAAAACTACACAGATAGGGCCTATATTGAATTACCTGCCTTCCCAAAGGGAATGGGTGGGGAGGGAGGGATGGGGAGAATTTGGAACTCAAAGTTTTAGGAACAACTGTTGAGTATTGTTGTTGCTATTAGGAAATAAGAAATACAGTTAATGAGGAATAGAAAGTGATCTGGCCCTACAGGACAAAAGAGAAGATGGGGACAAGAAAAGGGAGGGATGATAGAAGAGAGGGCAGATTGGTGATAGGGAAAATTAGATTGCTCGGTATATTGGGGTGGGGGTAGGGGATAAAAGGGGAGAAAATTTGGAACCCAAAATTTTGTGAAAATGAATGTAAAAAGTTAAATAAATAAATTTTTATTAAAAAAAAGAGTTATAATCAGTTTTGCTGGGTAGGTGATTCTTGAATTTAATCCTAACTCCTCTGACCTCTGGAATATATTCCAAGCTCTTCCATTCCATAATGTAGAAGCTGCTAGACCTTATATTATCCTAATTGTATTTCCACAATATTCAAGTTGCTTCTTTTTGGCTGCTTCCAATATTTTCTCCTTGACCTGGGAACTCTGAAATTTGGTTACAATACTCCTATGAATTTTCCTTTTGAGATCTCTTTCCAGAGGCAATCAGTGATTTTTTTGAATTTCTACACCCTCTGGTTCTACAATATCAGGGCAGTTTTCCTTGATAATATCATGACAGATGATGTCTAGGTTCTTTTTTTGATCATGACATTCAGGTAGTCCAGTAATTTTTAAAATTATCTCCCCTTGGTCTATTTTCCAGGTCATTGGCTTTTCCCAATGAGATATTTCACATTGTCTTCTTCTTTTTCATTCTTTTAGTTCTGTTTTTTAATTTCTTGATTTCTCATAAAGTCATTAACTTCCATTTGCTCCATTCTAATTTTGAAGGAACTATTTTCTTCACTGAGCTTTGGACCTCCTTTTCCATTTGTCCAGTTCTGCTTTTGAAGCCAGTCTCCTCCTCATTGGCTTTTTGGACTTCTTTAGCCTATTTGAGTTAGTCTGTTTTTAAGGTGTTATTTCTTCAGTATTTTAGAGGTCTCCTTTAGTAATCTGTTGACCTTATTTTCATGATTTTCTGCATCACTCATTTCTCTTCTCAATTTTTCCTTTCCTTCTCTTACTTCATTTTCAAAATCCTGTTTGAGCTCCTCCAAGGCCTGTGATCAATTCATATTCCTCTTGGATGTTTTTGATGTAGGAACTTTGGCTCTGCTATCCTCTGGTTGTATGCCCTGATCTTCCTTGTCACCAAAGTAAGATTCTATAGTAAGAGTTCTTTTGCAATGTTTACTCATCTTCCCAGCCAAACACTTGACTTTCTAACTCTTTGTCAAGGTAGGACTCTGCTTCCAGTGGGGGTGGGAGTGAGGGTGGGGGTGGTTATGCTTTCCCAGACTTCAGGGATTTTGTATCAGCTGCTGGATTCCTTACCTTCTGTGGGGCCAGAGCTCCAGAAGCAGCTTTTGCTATTACTGCTGCTACTGCTGCCACTGCTGCAAGCCAATGCCACCATCCCACTGCCCCCAGGCCTGGGGCTGGACCTGGCCAGAAGGAGCACTCTTCCTTCACACAGGTCCAAAGACCTTTTTGGGGCTTATGGGTTGAGAAGTCTGGAAACAACCATAATTGCCAATAATTCAGTCCCTGAGGGCTGCTCAGGCTGGTCTATGCTGGTGTGACTCATGCCAGACTGGGGTCCCTGCCTGGTTTGGAAACTCTTCCTGTTGACTTGCCAGGTTGTCTTGGGCTGAGGATTTGTCTCATTTTGTCATTTTGTGGATTATGTAGCTCTAGAATTTGTTTAGAGTAATTTTTTACAGGTATTTGGAGGGTTTGGGGGGAGAACTCAGGGAAGTCTCTGCTTTCATTTTGCCATCTTGGCTCTACCCCCCATAACCCATTCTCTTGAAAGGATTTTTAAAACTCTCCTTATCATTTTTTTCTTTGTATAACTCCTTATCAGTATATTAGCTAGTGAATAAGAGCATTACATTAACAACCAGAGGAAAAATATTAATAGAAATTTTAAAATAAAGACACAGCAAGTACTATCCTGCCCTTTTCTAAACAAATTTAATAATAGAACATACAGAGATCCTAAAGATACATGAGGGAAGAACAATTGAGTAGATCAAAACCTAGCATTTTATAGACCAAACATACAAGGCTAGTCATTACATTGACAGACCCCCAGGAACAATAATCTCCTTTCCTCAAGTTACTTCCTTCTTTGGGCCTGTCTTAATGAGATGAGGGAAATTTTAGGCACTGATTGGTTTTATACTTTGTAAATTGGCAAAAAATGTTTACTCTTTAGTTCATCCCATGAGGCCCTTGGGAGTTTATCTTTGTTTTTTATCTTCTTCTCCTGAACTTTGCTTTCCATAGTATCATTGTGTCTCCATTGTCTCATGCAGATAGATTATAAAAAAACTGGCTTCTTTGTCATCATTGATCTTTATCACATTGATACCACAGCAGTTAATTTGTCTTCCCTGTCAATCAAAATTCACTGAAATCTTTCAATCCATCTCCATGACGACAATGGATCACCAGGGGATGGTAATTCTAACATTCAGTCCCTTGCTATGTTGCTTACTAAAATACTAGGAAGAGTTGGTTTAGACAACTGAAGATTATAAATGAAATCGTTCTGAAAATCAGAAAACCACAAATGGGCACCTATATGGTTTGTTTCAGTAAGAACAACTAATATAGGTTAATAGTTAAGATAGCTAAACCTATGATGTTCTCCAAAATGGTAGCATATGCTGATATGGATAGCTAGGTGGCTCATTGGTTAGAGTGCTCAGCCTAGAGTTAGAAAACCTGTGTTCAAATCCATTATCAGGCACTGTTACTAGTGATCTTCAGCAAGTCACTTAATCTCTCCTTCAGTTTCCTAGAATGTAAAACAGATATAGTAATAGCACCTGCCTCCCAGAGTTCTTGTGGAAATCAAATGAGATAATATTTTGAAAGCACTGAGCACGGTGCCTGGCACACAGAAGGCATTATATAAATGTCTGCTGCTGCTTTTTTTGCTGCTGAAAGAAAATGATCATAATGAATTAATTTAAAATGTTCATGTCAAGAAGACATTGGAGTTACTTAATAAACTTTAATCTACCACACTGTATGGACTACTAGTCACAAGGACAATATGGCCACATTGGAAAGAGTAGCAATAATTCTTGCTGGCTGATAATATAGAGATTTGGGGGAAACAAAGCACATTAACTATTAATTGAATAAGAAAGTGAATACAGAAAAGGAATGATGGGTTGGTGTTCGGAGGAGTTGAATAATCTGAGTCGAAGAAGGCCATTTTATTTCTACGTAGGGTACCACAAAGGAGGGGGTAAGGAAAGAGAATGAAGAAAGCTAAAATGCCAAGAACAGCTGGCATTAGAGAGCACCTTGAGGCTAGCAAAATGCTTTGCACACATCATAGTAGGAATAGGTCTGGAGTTTGCATATATTGATATCTACATTATAAAACTTTTAGGATAAGCTTCTTCCTTCAAATTCCAGATGGAAAATTAGAGAGGCTGGAGGTATAGCAAAAAGACAACTGAATTTCAAGTTAAAGGAGAAAGGGTCCATGTCCCAGCTTTGACACTTATAAGACAGTAGGTGGCACAATGGATAGAGTGCTGAACTTGAAATTAGAAGACGAGATTAGAGTTCTGCCTCAGATATTAGCTATATAATCATGGATGATTCACTTAATGTCTTTGGACTTCAGTTTCCTTTTCTGTAAAATGGGGATAACAATAGCATCCATTTCCCGTTTCTTGTGGTAAGGCTAAGATGAAGTGACATTTGATATGTGAGATAACACTTTGTAAACCTGAAAGGGTAACATAAATGCTAGCTATTAGTACTCGCAGTAAGATCTTGTCCCTTGTCCCTTTGGTCTTCAGTTTCCTTATCTATATAGAATGGTATTTGAGTGGACTAGATGACCTCTAAGATTTCTTCCATTTATAAAATGGTGATCCTCTACTTCCATAAATATTGCAGTTTTAGATTTGTTTCCTAAGCACATTCACAAACTATTGAGCTTCAGTTGGATGCAAACTTGCTAAGGAATGTTTGACTCATTGCTTTGCAAATTAATGGGATTTTAGCTCATTTGTTTCATGTCAAAGTACATTGGTTTAATTGGCAAGAATGCTTATTAGGAATGACTGAAGATCCCCAGGTATATTTGTATCAGTCTAAAGAGATACTCATAAAGATCACGGCAATTAGTAATCATCATTTTACTTCAAAACAGTCCTATTTTTTTGTTTTGTTTCCTTTCTGACTTATAGAAAATATGTAGATTGACTAGACTATCCTCCAAAATAAAATGCTGACTTAAAGTATCAATATAGATCAAACTGATTTTAAGAAAATATACCTGAATTAGTTGCTTGTTTATTTAAAAACCTTTGATGACTAATATCTCTTCAAATAACAGCAACTTTCAGAGGCCCAAAATAATATATCAGGGAGGCAGCAGATGTCACGTATATAATGCTTTGCTGAATTCCCTTAAAAGTGACAGATTTTATATCTAGGCAGTAATGACAAAATAAAGTACTATAATTAGAGGATGTTGAATCTAACCCTCTTATTTTACAAAGGAGGAAATAATGGTCAGGAAATGTTAAGGTGCTTCTGAAGGATCATACCACCACTAAGTATCTCTAGCAAGATTTGAACTCAGGTCTTCCTGACTCCAAAGTCCTTTTCAGTTCTGAATCTATGATTCTTTGATGACTGATAAGTTTAGGCTTCCAATTTATACATTCTAGGAATCTAAGTACCATGTACTAAGTACCTTCTGCCTCTATAATGTGCAAATTGAGAAAGAGAGAACATTGATATGAATTTCAATTTTGTAAGTTATAACATAGGTTGGTAAATACTAGCACTTAACCCACATCTGACAAAAACAGGTAGAGACAACTTAGAGTCAGGAAATCCAGACTTCGAATCTTGCCTCAGACACATGTTGGATGCATGATCCTGCACAAGTCACATAACTTATCTCAACCTTTGCTTTTCTCATCTGTAAAATGTAGCTATTAATATCACCTGACTCATAGGTTGCTTTAAGGATTTAAATTAAGGAAATATGTAAAGCAATTTGAAAATCTCAAAGCAGCATATACTCACTAGCTAACACCCTCATCATCAAGGGTAACTGAAAACAGTGACAGAATAAATATTTTTGTATGATGTCTATTCAAGATGCATCAGTTTCTGAAAAAATGACATTTTGACAATTCAAAAAGATAGGCCCACCAAATTTATGTCTAATTAGCTGTCATTTTTTGCCCTTTATCAAGCCACAAGGTTTTGAATTTCTAAGTAAAAGCATAACCAGAAAAAGTAATGTCAAAATACCTAAAGGTCAATGATGTTCTGGTAACTGTTAAGCTACATTTACTTTTAAGGACTGCAGCCTTATATTTTCCTGGAATACTCTTATATCTCTCTTATCTCCCCACAGTCACTGAGATATTATATTATAGAATGTTCTTCCCCGCTCCCCACAAAAAGCAAAACAAAACAACCTCCCTCACATACTTCATTATGAACGCACTACAAATAGGATATGTATGGCAGAGAAAGGTCAGCTTTGTTTTTCTTTCTCAGGGCATAAGAATTTATTCATACTGGAAAACTTGATTTTATATATTGGTTCTTATTTAAGATATCAGAGGTCAAGTCTTTGTTCACTGGTTATCTTTATTTAATAAATATTCATGACTAAATTATGTCAAACATTTATAAGCATTCTATATTTTTACGGAATTTTTCAATTTTCATCCTATTTGGCCTATTAGCAAGAATACTTGTTGGTCTTGTCAATAAAGCCTAAGTCAGTAATTGTCCATCAGATGTGGACAACTTTCCCCCTGGAATTTGTTAGTGAAAACCAAAATGGATGGAGGAAGGCATTTGGATAGAATCTAAGGATTGGGGAAAGGTGACTTAGGACTAGGGAGTCTAGAACATGGTCTTACACATATGGAAAGGACTAAGTGGAGAAGGGAAGAGAATAAAGAGATCAAGAGTAAGTAGAACAGCTAGAGAAACTCTCTTGGAGTAGACGTCAGTTATTATTGCTATGGAGATAATTCCCAAAATCATATCCAGCCTTCATTTCTTTTCAGAGCTCTAGCCCTACTTTTCCAACTGCGTGTCAGACATCTCTACAGGGAGGGTCTTCTCATATCTCAAACTCAATACGGCACAATCTGAAATAATTATCTTCCTGAAGCAGCTCTGTGGCTTGGAGTCAGGAAGACCTAAGTTTAATTTTTGCTTCAGACGCAATATCTATACGACCTTATGAAACTTATTTAACTTCTTTGCCTCCTTTTCTTATCTATAAAATGGGGGCATTAACACCGCTTTCCTTACAGGATTATTTTGAGGATCAAATGAGATAACATAGATAATGTTCTCTGCAATCTTTACTGTGATATATACATGCTATATAGTCATCAATTCATTCTAAACTTGTGATATTCACATTAACTCAGGCTTGATCTTGGATTCTCACTTCTATGATGACCTCCCCCTATAATGCTTCTGACATCTGTCTTAACCTCTCTGCTTATACTTCTACTACCTCAGTTTCAGTTTTTCATTATATTCAGTCCGGACTATTCTAAATAGATCTCTTTTGCTCCAGTCTCTCCCTTCTTCAATCCATCCTTCACATATCTTATTATGTGACTCCGAATCTGTCATTTGACTATTCTAAAAGCTTCTTGAAGGCAGGGACAATTTCATTTTTGTCTTCATATTTCCAGAAGCAACTGTCTATGGTACATAGCACACAGAAGAGTGCCTCCCAATGCGTGCTTTCCCTATTGCCTATTGAGAGTCTAGCATTGAAAACCCCTTATACTCTGAATACTGTCTATCTTTTCAACCTTATTTATCAGTTTTTCAGTCAGACTGGGTTACTAGCAACTTCCTCATATTTTCCTGCCCTCTTCATGTAATTCTGTTTATGTGTATGGGCTATAATTTGTGGTGATACAGGAAGACCCTGCATTTTCTTTCTCTTTTAATAAAAAAATTCATTTTCAAATGAACCTCCATTTCAGCGTAACTAAAAAGTCATATTCACCTATTTCTATGTTGTCCTCTGCAAAGACTTAATTGGGAACCCAAGGCAATAGCTAAAGAGCAAATTAGAAAGTTTCTATCCTCTACTACCTCCAATTGACTACAAACCCAGAATGTCCATTGGTTTTTCCATGCTTTATATTATAAATGTCTTTGAAAAATGACTCATGTTCAGAAGCCCTCCTATCCCATAGAGAATTAATAGTTCTATGGGCCAAGAGATATTCCTCAGTGCCATGGTTTGTAACAGTCAACTGAACAAAGCATTTCATTGACATCTTTTCAAAATTGTGAGCAGTAGATCTTTAATTT